>CAMZMU010000087.1:15431139-15873199 GCA_947311845.1 Poa pratensis
CCCCCAAAAAACCAGTTCGCCAGACTACCTTGGCCGTTGGAGAAAGGCAAGGAGAAAGAGAAAGAGACGGTGAAGTCTAAGGTCACCCCCAAACCAACATCTGGGTCTGGCACCCTGACTATCTCTTCTCCTTCAAGGATGCACCGAGGTCTCCTCCCCGGTGACACGCCGAATTCCTCCATTTGCCGCACCCGTTGATGAGACTGCTCACGCGCCGGAAAATATGCTCGGAGGATCTCTTATACTGGATAACCGGCCTGCTTCAAGCTCCGAGGCTGCTCAAGCCTTGGAGGCCTCGGTTAGGGGCATCGAGCAGGGCGGACCGTGGGGATATCCTCCTCTGCGCACTGACAGTGACCAGAGCCTCGGCTCCTTGGAACACTACAACGCAGACTGGAATTCTGCAGACGAGGTCTCCTCGGCCTCCCTAGCTGCTCCGGTAGGTGAGCACCCTGCGGGAAACAGCGCCTGCGGCCGAAGCGTCACGACCTACAAGTCGCTGCCCTGCGTGCTGCTCAAAACATCGACGTAAGTCCTATTCTCTTTACTTTCATGCAGTATCTCATCTAATATCCACCATTCCCAGTCCCCGAGATTCGAGGTAAACTATTGACGCTCCGCCGGAGTTAAAATTGTTTGGCTTGAATCTCAAACCATTTTACCTTACTTTATCATGCACCTCGGGTACGAGTCCCCGAGACTCCTGTCGAGGCATACCCCGGCAACATTTTTCCAATGATTTGACTCCGAGTCCCCGAGACTCTTGTCGAGGTATAGCCTTTCTAACCGAGCTATGTTTTTCTTCCTTGCAGAATACTATGAACGTCCGCACGGACATCTTCCATACCCTCCTGTTTGACCACAAGAAACTCCACGACGAGCACAAGGCCGTCCTTGCAGAAAAGAACTCTTTGGACGAAAAGCTCCAACTAGAGAAAGCCGAAGTAGCTCGTCTGGTAAAGGAACTGAAGCGCATCACTGAGCTGCGGACGTCGGAAAAAGAGCAGCTGCAGGCGGAAAAGGCCAGTGTTGTTGAAACAGAGAAGAAACTTCGGGAGGATGCCGCCAAGGAACATGAGAATGCGCTCCAGTTAGCCGAGGCCCGCGCCACCTCGGCCACCGAGGCTTATGAAGCCCTTCAAGCTTCGGTTAACCAGCTCCTCCCGACGCTGGAACGCATCAACAAAGAAATGGACGGTAAGCTTCTTGCCCCCCTTATCCTTGCTTTGTCCTCAACAGTACTGGCTCTTTGCCGAACTGTTTCTTTCATTATTAACAGGCTATCCTTCTGCAGAGCACTTCACCTACACCCAAGTTTCGGCTCGCAATATCACTGATCAGCACAGGAAGAGGCGTAGCGAGACGAACCCCGCCTGGACCATTGAGGACCACATCGTGGCCATCAAAGCTCGGATCCATCCCTTGAAAACCATTGGGTCCGAACTCCTTGATGCAGGTGTGTCTGCTTTCCGAGCCTTGTGGCCTCTTGCCGATGCTCCCAATACTACGCCTGAGCTCGCCGCCAAGCTTCGTGAAGCCGAACAAAGACTTCGAGAGTGGCGCTCATCCTCGGCTCGCGCTGGAGCTGATGCCGCTCTCAAATTCATCATGACTTGGTGCGAGAAGCTCGACCTCGAAAAGATGGACACTCTTCGCCGAAATCGCCCTGGTCCACGGACCCAATTCTCATCCAGCGGCGCGAAAAGATGGCTGCCTTCTTCGCTGGATATGCCAACACCAAGAACTTGAGCGAGGGAGACACCTACTCCGCCGAAGATGACGAGCCAGAAGAGGATGAATACGAAACAGAATCCGACGTCGAAGCCGAGCAAGGTGACGATGGTGACACCCGCGAAGCAGAAACCGAGGCTTCTCCACAAGCTGGTGCCGAGGTTACTGCCGACGTTGCCAGCACCTCCCAGGCTACCTCGGCTGCTGCCGACGTAATTCCTGATGCCTCGACCTGAACTTATGCTTGGCCAAAAAACTTCATTAAATCCCCGGTATGCCGGGACGCAGATGTAATCAAACTTAAGTAGTTCCTTTTGCTACCTCTGTTACTATCATGCTTATCCGAACCATGCTTTTCTAAGCTTTACGTCGAATCCTTTTGAATGATTGCTCGAGTTTACTTTCGTGTTTACTATGTTTGGCATTCTTTGCTCTTGACTACCTTTTAGGCAGATGCCAGTCGAGTCACAAGATTGTTGTTCATAGCATACAGTACTTGGTAAATTCCGAGGTATGTTTCAAAGTCATCCGACATAAACGAAAGGTAAAGACAGGGGTTAGTAAACGACACATGCCGAACTATAATTTTGGACCGAGTCCCCGAGTTCATTTTCATGTCTCCCACGTTTTTTCCTCTTTGCTCTTGACTACCTTTTAGGCAGATGCCAGTCGAGTCACAAGATTAGTTTCATAGCACACATTACTTGAAGTTTGAGACGAGGTTCAAAATAGTTCGGCATATGAACAAACTGACAAACAGAGATAAAACATAAGCACAAGAGCGAGGCAGTCCCCGAGCTTTAACCTCGGAGTGCCGACATTTTTATTAAGGATTAACCGAGGTACATACATTGCGCCTTTCATGAGTAGAAAGGTCGGAGTAGAGCTACGTTCCATGGTCGCCTGACCTCTGACTCGGGGTTGTCCAGCCCATCTTCCCTTGGTTCCTGCGCATCTATAAGATAGTAGGAATCATTGAGCAGAGCTCGGCTCACAACGAACGGTCCCTCCCATGGAGGTGACAACTTGTGCCGGCCTTTCTTGCGCTGCACCAACCTCAGCACCAAATCTCCCTCGTGAAACACACGAGGGTTGATACTCCGGCTATGATAACGTCGGAGACCTTGCTGGTAAATTGCTGACCGAGATGAGGCCAATTCTCTCGCTTCCTCAAGCAGATCTACTGCATCCTCCCGAGCCTCTTTTGCCTCGGCTTCAGTGTACATTGCCACTCTGGGCGCATCATATCGATGTCAGTGGGTAGCATAGCTTCTGCCCCCCATAGACCATAAAAAATGGCGTATAGCCAGTCGATCGATTTGGCGTGGTCCTTAGACCCCACAGTACTGCTGGTATCTCATCTATCCAACACCCCGGCGTTTTCAGCAGTGGTTCAATGAGCCGAGCCTTGATGCCGGCCAACACTAGAGCATTTGATCTTTCCACCTGTCCATTAGACTCCGGGTGTGCCACCGAGGCTATGTCCAGCCGGATTCCCTTGTTCATGCAAAACCGAGCGAACTCTCCAACAGCAAAGTTAGTGCCGTTGTCCGAGATAATGCTATGGGGGTAGCCATATCGCAGAATAATCTCCTTCAAGAAAGTCACTGCTGAATGACCATCCAACTTCCGGATTGGTTTCACCTCGATCCACTTGGTGAATTGTCCACCATCACCAATATGTGTGTCATGTTACCTCGGGCTGGTTTGAACTCTCCCACCATATCCAAACACCATACCGCAAACGGCCAAGTGATAGGAATTGTTTTGAGCGCCGAAGCCGGCATATGCGTTTGCTTGGCAAACTTTGGCATCCTTCACATCTCCGGACTATGGCCTCTGCATCAGCAAGAGCAGTGGGCCAATAGAACCCATGCCTAAACACCTTGGCACCAGAGCTCTTGTGCTGCAATGATGACCACATCTCCTTGGTGGATCTCCAAAAGCATCTCCTTGCCTTCAGCTGGCTCAACACACCGTTGCAACACCTCGGTTACGCTTCTTTTATAGAGCTCCTTGTTGATGATGGTGTACGCCTTGGCCCTCCTTTGAATCCTCCTAGCCTCGGTTGTGTCACTTGGCGTGCTTCCCTCCGTTATGAACTTCATAATTTGCTCCGCCCACTCCGGCACCGGGTGCAAAGGAAAAAGTTCCTCATCCACCTCCATTGGCTCGGCCACCATAATCTCCTCCATTATTTCCTCCACCATCCTGCGACCAGTCCCCGAGTCTGGATGAGCAGTCCCCGAGGTTTGGTGTGCAGTCCCCGAGCTCTGCCACGCAGTCCCCGGGTCCGACCAAACGCATCCGACGTCTACCTCCATTGGAACAGGTCCGGGCTCTTGCTCCGCCGGGATGAAAATAGATTCGGATTCAGGAGAAGGTTTGATTGAAGGAGTTCTCAAGTGATTCAGGGCTACCCCTGGTGGTACTGCCTCTTTTGATGAACCGAGCTTTGACAACACGTCGGCAGCATCATTTTCTGCCCGAGGTATATGCCTGTACTCACACCCTTCAAAGAACCCGGATATCTTTTGCACATGGAACCGATATAACGCCATGTTGGCATCCAGAGCATCCCAAGTTCCAGAAGATTGTTGCACCACCAGGTCGGAATCGCCGAAGCACTCTACACGCCGGATACCGATCTCCTTTGCCACCTTGAGGCCATGGATTAAGGCCTCATACTCCGCCACATTGTTTGATGCTGAGAAATGAATCTGCAGCACGTACTTCAGCTGATCTTGCTTTGGCGAGGTGAGGACTATTCCAGCCCCCAGCCCGATCTTTGTTTTGGACCCATCAAAATGCATTTTCCAATAATTATAGTCCGGCCTGGGTGGCTCATACTGCATCTCGGCCCAATCACAAAAGAAGTCCGGCAACGCCTGGGATTTAATTGCGTCTCTTCTCTCAATGTGGTGCATATGGAGACACCTCAATCGCCCATTTGGCAACTCGGCCAGTTGCATCTTTGCACCCGATGATCTCCGAGATTGGAGCTTCGCACACCACCGTCATGGGATGCTCCTGGAAATAATGCTTCAACTTCTTGACCGCCAGGTAAACACCATACGTCATCTTCTGGTAGTGAGGATAGTTCTGCTTCGAGGTAGAGATCACCTCGCTCAAGTAATACACCGGTCTCTGCACCGACCTGCCACCTTCTTCGCGCTCCACCACCACTGCCACACTTACAACTCGGTTTGTGGCCGCAATGTAAAGTAACATCGGCTCATTGTGCAATGGTGACGCTAACACCGGGGCAGTGGACAACATCTTTTTCAGCTCGCCAAACGCCACGTCGGCCTGCGGGGTCCATGTAAACCCGGTACTTTTCTTCATGAGCTGGTACAAAGGTAAGGCTTTTTCTCCTAGCCGAGCTACAAATCGGCTCAACGAGGCTAGGCACCCTGTGAACTTCTGCACATCTTTCAAACACTTCGGTAACTTCATGCTCTCAATAGCTCGGATTTTGGCCGGGTTAACCTCGATACCTCGGCTGACACCAGGAATCCGAGCAACTTTCCAGCCGGGACACCAAAGGTGCACTTGTCCGGGTTAAGCTTCAACCGATACTTTCTCAAATTCACAAATGTCTCCTCGAGATCCTCGAGGAGAGTATGTTTCCTTAGTTTTGATGACAATATCGTCGACATACACTTGCACATTTTTGCCCATCTGAGAGTGCAGGCATTTCTGCATACACCTCTGATAAGTTGCCCCGGCATTTCTCAGACCAAAACACATGACACGATAGCAATACGCCCCATACGGGGTAATAAAAGCGGTCTTTATTTGATCCTTTGGGTTCAGTGGTATCTGGTGAAAACCAGAGTACGCATCGATGAAAGATAACAGTTCACAACCAGCAGTGGAATCGATCACCTGATCAATCCGAGGTAATGGAAATGGATCTTTTGGGCACGCCTTGTTGAGGTTAGTGAAGTCAATGCACATGCGCCACACCTTGACCACGGCTGGCTCGTCTTTCTTCTTTTCCACCAGACCGGATTGGATATCCAGTCCGGATGCAGTACCTCCATTATGAACCCGGCTGCAAGCAACTTAGCCAGCTCGTCCAGCACCACTTGTCTCCGGTCGTCTGAGAGACGACGGGTCGGTTGCCTCACCGGTTTCACCTCTGGCCTAACAAATAAAGAGTGCTCTGCCAACTCCCTCGGAACACCTGGCAGGTCCTTAGCCGACCATGCAAAGATATCCCGATTCTCACGGAGGAAGTGACAGAGCTCGCCTTCCTATTTCTCGCCTAGCCCGGTCCCAATGATGGCCACATGCTCTGGGTGCTCCGGGTCAATGGGGATCTTCTTGGTCTCCTTGGGTACCTCGAACGCCGCAGTTGAGTCCGGGCTCATCAGTCCGGACAGGCCGAGCTGTGTTGACTGCGCCATTGCCACCACTTGATGCAGCTTCTTCTTCTCGGCTGCGATCACCAAAGACTCGGCTAGGTTAGATCCCGCCGAGGCACACTGAATTGCTCGCTTGTAGTCACCCGAGATGGATATGATCCATTAGGCCCTGGCATTTTCATCTTCAGGTATGCAACATGGGTGGAAATCATGAACTTGGCCAAAGCCGGCCTTCCAAGCAGTGCATGGTATGCACTCTCCAAGTCCACCACCTCGAACTCGATACTCTCAACTCGGCAATTTTCCTTGGTTCCAAATGCTACATCCACCCATATCTTGCCCATGGGTGCACAGGAAACGCCGGGCACAATCCCATGAAAAGTACAACTGCTTGGCATCAACTGATTAGGCGAGATGCCCAATTTCACCATTGTGTCTCGGTACATGATGTTGATGGCACTGCCATTGTCCACCAGAACTCGGGTGAACCTCACATTGTTGGTAGGCCCACACAACGTTGGATCTACCACCAGGGCATACTTTCCAGGACTCGGCATGATCCGAGGTGTGTCCTTTCTGCTCCAAGTGATCTCCTGCTCAGACCAGTTCATATAGGTCGGCACCACCGGCATTACTGCATTCACCTCCATGGCACGCCTCTGCACGCTCTTCTTGTCAGTTGGCTCGGTCACAAAGACCACATAGCTCGCATGAACCTCTCTATAGTCATTTCCGGGGTATTCATACTGCTGACTTGGTCCGGCACCATTGTTGTTGTTATTACCTCGGACATTCACACACATTCACGGGTCTTGCTGCTGCAGGCCTCGGAAGAGGTGCAGTGGTTACCGGGGTAACATTTGCTCCGGACAGATTAGGGTGGGACCTCGGCTGAAATCTCTGAGGTGGTGGTCCTGTTCTGATTCCTCCGGCCCTTGCCCCCTCTTCTCTGATTCTGCGGTTCCAGCTGCACTGCCGGGTTGAATGGTTGGCTGGCTTGCGCGGGTCAGTCGTATGGTAACAGCACGGACCATCTATCATTGATTCATAGGTCATGGGTGGCTCCTGGTTCGGACTAAATGCCGGACCATTGATTTTTGGCCTCTGGACACCTCCAGCTCCGGGCTGATCCGGGTTCACCGCTGCAACTTGGTTGGAGGGTATGGATAGTCCGGCTCCCTCCTCTTCTGTCCGAACTCCTGACGGTCATTACACCTTGGTCCGAGCCGGTTGTTTATTGGCTCCCTCCTTCTGTTACGTGCTCCTGCCTCTGCTGCTGGCTGCATCGGATCACCCAGGGCATAAGAATCTGCAACCCGGATTGTTTCTGCTAGGGATCTCGGCATATCTCTCTGGAGCCTCTGCCACAGCATGCTGCCATGTCGACAGCCATCTGCAAACCAGGAAATGGCCTGGGCCTCTACCACTCCTTCACAGGAATTCCGAACATTGCTCCACCGAGTTAAGAATTCTCGGTCAGTTTCATGATCATCTTGCTTACATGCCGCCAGGAGCTGAGGTCGGTTTGGCCTCTTGTATGTACTAGCAAAGTTGCTGTTAAACGCCAGCTCCAAGTCTATCCAGGAGTTGATACTATACTCCGGCAAATTATTCAGCCAGATCCGAGCTGGACCTTCCAACATGTGCGGGAGATACCGGACCGCCCATCGGCGATTGCCCCCCGCAATGTGCACCGAGGATACATAATCTGTCAGCCAATCTTGTGGCTTGGTGCTCCCATTGTATGGCTTGGTGTTCCGACCTAACTGGAACTGAGATACTGGTGGTGGTGGCTCCTTCATGATCCGAGGTCCAAAACACGCCGGACCAGGAGGGCCTTCCTCCTCCAGTTGCTCAGACAAGTAGAGTCTATCCAGCTTGTTACGGACATCGCCTGGAGCTAACATCCGACCTCCTATCCGAGGTCCCAACGCCCCATCCACTCTGTGGTATCCAGCTCGTGCCATGGCCGAGTCTCCATCATCATATCGGTCATCGCCTTGACCGACGTTCTGAGGTTGCTGAACATACTCCGGCTCTCGCTGATACTGCCCCTGCTGCCGAGGTTGTTGCTGATACCTCGGGGGCGGAGGTGGTTTACCTCGGCCAGCCGATGCCGCTTGACCGCCGTTCTGATTTCCCTGACCGGAGTTACCCTTAGCCCGGCTCGCATTGCCTGGGCCGGGGTTTCCCTTAGCTCGGCTAGCATTGCCCTGGCCCGCCTTCTGCTTTGCTGCTAGGACTGGATCATACATCTGCAGCTGCTGGTTCTGACCCGAGGTGACACTCCGGGCTCGATCGGCTCCTCCGACGAGTGGAGACGAGGCTTGCCCCTTGGACACCTGACTGACTGGCCTAGCTGAATAAACCATCTCTGAATCACCAGCCCCGGCATTGCTCTGCGGAGAGCCTCATTCTGCTGGTTAGCCACATATACTAACTCATTGACTCGCTTCTGCTGCGCACGCCACATCTCCAGATAATCCGGATAGCTCGGCCCTGCCTGCCTCGGCAGCTCTGAGGTTCTTAGCAGGGGAACTATACACCGGCCTTCCAGTTGACACGCGACTCCCACTCCTAGCCGAGGTGGTAGGTCGAGCCTCCCTGTTTAGCTCATCGTTGAGCCCCTTGCCTCTCTGCCGCACCTCGGCTCCCCTATGTGTATCAACCGCTACCGGGGTGAAGCCATTCGCTGCATTGTACTCGCGCAGATCTCTATTGAACTCATCTCTAGCTGTTATCATTGCTACAGCCTCCTTCTGCAACAGGACACGCTTTGCCTCTAGGTCGGCCACAGTCACTACTATGTCCACTCCTGGATTTACTGGGTCTGCCAGTGTATCCACTATCTCTACCAGGGTCGCACCTCGGCCCCGCAGCTCTGGGGTGCCAGGCAAGTCCTTCTCTAGCCTGGGCTTTGCAGATCTCACCTTAGCAACCTCGGCTGCCTTGGACTGGCTGGCATCTACTTTGCCAGCGGCGTCAACCGGACCTGTCACCATCACCTCTACGCAGCTCTCGGGGCGAGTGATGCGCCGACCTAAAGCCGCGAGGAGAGGAGTTTCGTCGTCCACGAGCACCTGCTCCGGGTACCCGCGAACAACCTCGACAGCAACGTACGTGACGAAGCTGCCGAGCATCATGGTGAAGCCGTGCTCGGGGAAGGGCTTGCCGGCGAAACACCCCGCGTTGTCGCTGATGAAGGTGAACTCTCCGATCTTGGCGACAAGCCCGGAAAGAACACGCTCGCCTGAGCCCGTCCGGATGAAAACTCCCTCCAACGCCTCAATCTGCCCCACGGTGGGCGCCAACTGTCGTGGTGGGATCACGGCAGATGCCATAGGTATGGCTAAGATGGGGCCGAATGGTCGTTGGGGGAATCCGGGGAGGGTTTATGCACTCAAGAAGTGCACACGCAAGAACACGCAAGAACACGAACAAAGAACCAAGAAAGCAAGAACACAAAACACACCACGATGTACCCTGCTTCGGGGCCCTCTTGCGGAGGTAACACCCCTACTGCAGCACTATCCTAGTCAGTGTATAGCTCAAAGTGACAGGTACAAGCTGCTCCTCGAGCTGTATGATGATACAATGGTGAGAACTCGTGGTGGAAGATGATGCTACAAAGAGAGGAAAAGGCAGTCCGAGCCTGAACCGAGGTCTCTCCGAGGTATTCCGAGCTTCCTCTCTATCTTTCTCTCTTTTCCTTTGATCCTCAATCCGTCCGTCCGTCCCTTTCTCCTCTTTTCCTTTGATCCTCAATCCGTCCGTCCGTCCCTTTCTCCTCTTTTCCTTTTTTCTAGCAGGAGGGGGGTGAAGCCCACTATATAGGCCAGCCGGGTTACCATTGTGCCCTTCGCAGAACACTGTTGCCATGCCTCTGCAACGGTCACCACCGTACCACCGTACCTCGGTCAGGGACAAGACGTGGCTTGCCCATCTCCTGTAGCCTAACGGCAGAGCTAGCATGTCCCCTCTGACCGAGACAGGACGTGGCCTGGCAGAGCTACCTCGTAGCCTTTACCCAGACCTCGCGTGGTCAGCGGTCGGAGACGTGCAGGCCCGCCGAACCCGGAGCACGCCTCTGCCATGCTCCTTGACAGACGCTCCCGTGTCAGGCGCTCTAGTACCCGGCTGGAAGTGACAGGAGCATTGACTCCGGCCCGACCTACAGCCCATCACCTCGGTTAGCTCGGCGCGTCCGTGCCGTACCTTGGGTCTTGCGCTTAATATCTTTTACTAGGTCGGATCTTACTTCCTTCCCACAGCTTCTCCTGCACCCACAACACAAACCACTGCTCTGAGGTAGTCAGGTCGGCAGAACATAGCTCGGACTGTGAACCTCGGCCCTGGCCAACAGTATACCTCGGACCCCTCTGGGCCAAAATAGGTCGGCCTGTACTCTCCAGGTCAAGATGAAGCTCGGAACTTCCCAGGCCCAAACAGGTCAGCCCTTTCCGTACCTCGGCACAACTTCGAACACCACCTTATGCCAAGCCTTGACCCTACCCGGGGATACTCCCCCGACATACAGTAACCACACCCACACTGAGTACACAAAATTAAAGATTGGGGCTATAATTCTAATCACAGAAACATCTAAATGACTTGATCATATGACATATGCATATATTTTGTTATGCGTCGTATCCTGATGAGGAATTAAATCAGATGCAATCTGTAGTCGAATTGAGTACTATAACAACAGATGCCAAGGCAATTATCACATATGAAGATTACATGCTTTTGAAGCAACAAAAGCATATCACTGAAATTGCTCCATTACATTGATAAATGATAAGTAAAAGTACAGATTGAGCAAATCGTATTTGACTATTTGAGTACAAGTCTTTAAAAAATACCAAGAGCAAAATCGACAAGCTGTGCAGAAACTGCGACAGCGGAGCCACTGCATGACCCTCCAGGGACAACTGATGGTGATGCTGGGTTAATTGGTGTTCCACAGTGTAAATTTTCTCCAGTAACACTGTAAAAACAGGTTAAACGATTAGTGTCAGAATTCTTCATCAATCTAATGCAGAACCCCTATAGATAGACGCCTGACAAGTTTCAGTTAGAGACTGAGGCTCGCTAATGATTAAATGACGAAAAAATCTTGTTTTATTTATGCATGTGCTTGTCCATCTGAACTGAATGGCTAGAAAAAAAGCTAGCTCTGTAACATACTGGAGTCTCAAGGGATAGTGTAGGTGATGCAAAACATGCAAAAAATAAAACCCGGTTTACTATGACTCAAACAGTCAAGTGAGGAGAGACCCCCTAACATTTAAGCAACTTTGCTACCATCAGCTGGCCATCAACCAAATGGATACAGGGGTTGACTGTCACAAACGAATCTATCTTGCATCTGCAGAAGTTTAAATTTGTCACCACGAACACCCTTGTGCACCATTTTTACTGCAATCACACACCTACTCCAACAGTACAATGTTCAATCAGTAGCTAAAGACGGTGCCACACAGTTTGAGCAAATTATGTGCATCATCCCCCTTGAGTCCCATTTCCTGGGTATCAGTTTCCAAATATACAGACTTAAACAAGCAAACCACAAGTTAAAAAAATGGCTTGCCTTTGCTACTAAAAGAAACGTGTTAAGTTCTTTAAACCAAATAATCTGCTTTAGCGCCTCAACATTAACTGCAAAAGTCACCCAGTCTTTTAAAACAACTACATTTATATCAATGTCTGCAAAATCCTATACAAATTCAAGGACTTGCAAGGATCGGAAAATGCTTGAGTTATATTATTACACGACAGTGCATTTTGGAATGTCATGGGGGAATTGCCTGAGCATGCAGCAAAAGTCAGCGATTAGTTTTCTGCTTCAATTAAAGCAGAGCCTCTGCAGAACACATAAACTCTGAATTGCGTTTCCATTATCGAATCATTTACCTTTTTAGTAAAAAAAGAAGAAACAGGGCAGAATGAAATGGGGGGGGGGGGGACAGAACAGATCAGCCTTTTATTTTAGATTTGCCACCAATAACTCTGAAGTCTGAACAGTAGAAATCATTCCAATCAAGCAAATGGACGAGCAGATAAAGAAGTACGAACCCAAATCCGAGCTCATCCATGACAGTCCTGCCGACGCAGGTCGCCCCCTGCTTCAGCAGGGCCGTGACGGCCACCGCCGTGCGGCTCGCTGCCGTGTGCGTGCTCTTCCAGTCCGGGTTCCCAAATCCAGCAACATAGCCCTCGATCTCGAAGCTGAAAACGCAACAAAACGGATCAGAACCACCCGTGATCCTGCCGAACAGCGGCGCAGAGCTGGGAAGCTTTAGCAGGCACTCACTTGTCGCTGACCGCGAAGGTGAGGTCCGGGAGCTGCTGGCGCGCGGCGGGGGGCGGGGCCTGCGGCGGCGGGGCGAGGTCGAGGGTGTCGCAGAAGGCTCCGAAGTCGGGGGGCGGAGCGGCGGGTCTGCCGCCGCGCAGCCACCTCCGGCGGCGCCGCGCGGCCTCGGCGAGGACGATGACCCCGGCGACGGCGACGCCCGCGACGATCCAGGCGCGGGGGTTGGAGTACGCTGTACCGCCCGATCGGGCCGTGGAGTCCATGGGCGGGGCGGAGGCGGAGGCGGAGGCGGAGAGGGGATTAGGGTTCTAGGAGGGGTTTAGGCCTGGCCTGCAGAGTTCTCTGCTGGAGAATCAGCGCGGAGTGGGGAAGAAGAAAGAAATGTTTTTTGTGCTTTTTTTTTTCCGGGCGGTGGTGAGCTTAAAGTGGTTATGTGGGTCCATATGTCAGTGGCACGGAAAAGATGGGTCTTCTTCTTGTTTGACAAGTTGATGGTGGGGCCAGGTGGGCTTGGCTTGGGAGATGTAGTGGGCCAGAGAATAAGCCTTGTACGTGTAATAAAGGCCGAACAAGAAAGAGCTGTGGGCTCTTGTGGCCAACAGGCGAATGGGTTTCTCTCATCTCCCTCTTCCGTGCCCTCAAAAAAAAAAAAAACAATCTCCCTCTTCCTCCACTTGGGAAAACATCTGGCTCACGAGGAGATTGCTGAACATCTAGCTCCGAACAGGTGATGATTGGCGGGTGGTACGTCAAAAACTTAAAAAGGACCGAATTAGATCCAATTGACATGTTAGAAAACCCGGAATCCTCCTGTGATACGACTCCAGTAGTCCACCGGATCGAAAGAAAATAGCGATCGTCCGTCGCACGCTTGTTGCTGCTGTCTGGCGGGTATCGCTATGAGAAGGAAACCCTTCACAAAGGTAAATTTCGCGCGAGCGCTCACGGCACGCTGCCACGTGTCAATGCCAGGATCGTTTAGGGGCGTACACGCGGAGGACTGTGTACATATACGCGAGCGAGCACGCCGCATTCCACGGACGTATCGTCATTCACGGAACGACCGATGTCGACTACGCAAATCTTTTCCTTTTCCCGTTCGTCACGCACGCGACCAAACCAACTAGCGAGCGGAGCTAGCTCACGGTTCGCCTTTTCCTTTTCCTACACGGACGCACATGGTGAAATGTACAAAAAGGACTCCTATTGTACAAAGTATTCGAAGTACAGAAATTTTATAGTACAAAAAACTGGAAATACACAAATTTTGAACTATAAAATGTTTCTGATGTACATAACCGGTTCCGAGCCAAACAAACAAAACAGAAAAAATACCAAAAAAATAGATCACGATGTCTCGATGTACACACGTGCTGCTACTAGATGTACACATGATGTACAACTATGCAGACACAGGTTGTACAACTAGACAGACACAGGTTATACAGACATAGGTTGTACAACTAGACAGACACAAGTTGTACAGACACGGGTTGTACAACTATGCAGACACATGTTGTACAACTACGCAAACACAGTTTGTACAACTAAAGAGATACAAATTATACAACTATATAGACATAGGTTGTACAACTAGAAAGACACAGACTGTACAGACACAGGTTGTTCAACTAGACAGACAGGTTGTACAGACACATGTTGTACAACCATACAGACACATGTTGTACAACTACGCAAACACAGGTTGTACAACTACACAGACACAGGTTGTACAACTATACATAACCGGTTGTACAAAAAAAAGTTCGTCGAAACCTATCAACATGGGATCTAGTTTTGAAGATCTCGACGCGAGGAGCTCAAAAGTGAAAACGGTTCGTAATTTGGATAAACAGTTCTCAAAATATTTCATTTTTTTAAAATGAATCTCAAAATAAATGCACATGCAACCCACGGTACGGAGAAGTAGAAATCCCACCAAAACTCTCTCGTGCTGCCACTTGTCACATATGCAAGTACCCACGGGGAACCGCGTGAAGGGAAAATCTGACACTTGTCATCACGTCACGGTCCGCTGAGTTCCCTTCGCAAAGGGAACCCTTTTTCTAGTGATTTCCCTGTCTGGCTCGAGTGAGCGTCCCGTGGGCCTGGCCGCCTCCTGGACTGAGACGCGTAGGAGAAATAGAAAAAGTACGTACACAGGATTTTTTGCCATTAACGATCGGATCCTTACTTTTCCGTCATCTTTTCCTTTTTTCACCGATACTCCTCCGTCTCCGAATTAAACTTGTACTGTTGTAAAATTTCAAAAAAAAACTTGTACTTTTTTACGGTTCTCTTTTCTGCATGCCGTTTTCCATGCGTGCTAGCACGACAATTAACCTGGCCCCAACAAAAGTTAAGTAAGTGAGAACTTGCCTGTGGCAAGAAGGTTAGTTGGGTGGTTGTACCCCTAGCCCACCAGAGTTCAAACCCCAGGTTTGACGCTGGTGTTTCTCATTTAAGGCGGAATATTCTTCAGTGGGAGGCGACGTTCCCGTCGACAGCGAGGCGCCCGTGGTGACTTCGTCAATCTCAAGACTCGACCCGCCGACTCAGTCTCTCGGAGGTGCTCATAGGGGTAGGGTGTGCGTGCGTGCGTTCATAGGGGTGAGTGTGTGCGCGTGTATATGAGCGCTTGCGTTGTACTGTGTTTCGCAAAAAAAAAAAAAAAAAAACAAAACAAAAGTTAGGTAAGTTGAAGCCATTTTTTTTGTAAAAATAAATAAATTTGCTACTACTCCACTATTTTCCAACTCATTTGCAACGTCCAAAAATCTCGCCCTTCTACATGTGCTCGATTGCAACAATCTGAGTATTTCGATGATTAGCCGACTTCAAATTTTCAGAAGATATAAATAAATAAGATAGTGTTTCACAAAATAGTTTTATGGCCGAGCAAATAGAGGTAGGTTCATGATACATGGCACGAATACACTTGATAGTCAGTAACTAAGTATAGCATATTAGACACATGTATTTATACATAATTAAATATCAACAACAAGTATCGACGGATTAACCCGGCCGGCCTAGCCAAAAATAATCAATAGGGTTGTAAGAGACTAAAAGTCAAGGTAAGTTCATGATTTCGTTCCAAAAAGGTTCCACTATTCTACGGAACGGAATACACGATCATGCTTCAAGGTATTGGTAGTAGCAAGTTTACGATGGCAGAGTAAAGGCAACCAATTGCAAAAAAATAGAAACAAGAAGTCTAATAAGACGTGAACTTGATAGAGCTCTCGACGAAAACGTGTGACGTGAACATGTTTAACTTGAAAGTGTAATCAATATATGTTTCTGTTCATATAGTGAGAATTGTATATTCTTTTGCTAAATACATGTGATGAACATCTGATCTACCCGTAGCAACGCACGGGTATTGTGCTAGTAAATGATATAACGGGTCAAAAGATGAGGCTGTTCTTCACGGTTGAGACACCACACACCTCTCATGATTGACGGTGGCCCAACTTACGTCGACCTTTAACTTTCAACATGTATAGTACGGTGGCTAGGCCCCGCTATAGTTTCTATTGGTATCACAGTTATTTCTTCGCATTTTTAGTGTCGGTTCAAAATCCACTATGCAAAGAAATTTTCTATACCTCCTTTTACAAGTCAGTGGCTCCCATAAAGGCAATTAACCGGTTGGAACGTGAATTGTGTAGAAGTGAAGCCATTGTTATTTTCTACACGAAGTTACAAAAACATATGGAGACCACATTTGAACCAACTTTTCTAGGATGAGTTATACAGTTTTATGTATAATGCAATAGCGGATTCGGATTTAGACAATGTGTTTTAAGTTTACATTTGTGTTTGTCAGAAGCATATTATTTTGATACCATGCATAGTACTGATGTGTGGTCTCTTGAACATGAAAGACCAATTTAACCATAAGAGAACTAATAAGCGAGTAACACCAAATACTAGAAGACAAATCTAGTACACCTTAAAACTTTTATTTATTTACATCTAGGATAAACAATATGCTCTAGAATTTCCTTATTTACTTGCATCTAAGAGAAGCAAGCATACGATTAAGAAATCTCTAGCGAGATATGTGTTGTACAATAACCTTTACCTTTACAACTTTTTTACAGGATATTGAAGGACAAAATGGACTAGAACTCATACATATATACTATGAATGATATATGTGCCATAAATTAATTTGTGGTGTTATGGTATTTTGTCATGTTCTAGTGTTTCAAAATATATGCACTTGACTAATGAAATTTTTTTCTCACAAGAAAAACAATCATAGTTGTTAAGGTCGTATGAGATGATTAATTGCAAAATGTATTTAAATTTAATGGAGGAATATTTGGAAATGATGAACATAAAATTTTATAAATTTAGGAACGATTTTATATGTTTAATTTTATTGAGTGTAATAGAAAACCATATTAGTTATTATCAGGGTCGACTCAGAAATGGGTTGCGCACATGGCTAGCCCATGTGTGTAGGCTATGAGCTACAATTTTGAATATTTTGTTTTGAAAATTTTAAAGCGAGTTTGTGTAGTTTTGGGCCAAAGTACCGAGCTATAGCCCGGGCTGCCATGTGTGCAGGTCCGCCCCTGGTTAAGGTCATATGTTTAGAACTTTAGATACGCCATTTAAAACATACACAAATAATGAATTAGAGAAACGGAATGACTTTTGATAGAAGATAAAAACCTTGGAGTGTTATTTTTAAAAGTATTTGGTGCCTACTGTTCATAGGGTAAAACCCATTCTTAAGAGCTTTTGGCTAGTCGGATGGATCTTTTTTGGTTAGATTGGTTAATCTTCTATCTTCACGCCGCCTTACACTTTGTAACTTTACCATTAAAATACCTCGCCCTGTTTTGTTTTCATATATTAACAGAAATTATACTTGGGGGGCTCTCCTACGGTGGCATCATGAAATATACATATACTTATATAATATTCCTAAATAAAAATAATGGAGCCATTTATAGTGCAACCAAATGGTGAGAACATTTATTTATTAGTCCTAGTATATTTTAATTGTTAAGATTAAAACTTAACTCTTCGACGTTTATAGTCTTATTTTAAAATCTTCATTATTATATTGTAAGTTGAAATTATGACCTTGAAAATAAACCCTTCCAAGAAAATACACTCAAAATACCCATGTGATTCATTGAAATCCCAAATTATTATATTTTTAATTGTGGTATTTTATATTTGATTTTTTGCAAGGGGAATTTAAATTCCGCAACTTCCAAATTTGTGTTCCATACTCCATCATATACAAATTCAAGATATACACTATGAAAATGTTGAAACAGTCAAGTTTGCAACATCGTTAGAAACACCAAGTATGACATCATGCACATATAACACCATATGCATATGCTCCACTCAATCGAAGACAAACTCGTTGGGCTCAAAAATTGACGAAGTCGCCATATATATGTGTCTCGATATGGATGACACATAATGCCACACTTGCGATATGATAATTGGTGATCTGAGGGTATAACTGTCTCACTAGCCACCTATTTTTAATCTCAAATTTTGAGTCACTTAAGCTACTATTTTACCGAAGATAGTTTTTGGTCACAATTTTTATCCTAACTAAGCTAGTTACACTGCAATTACCAAGGCAATAAACAAATCAGGCTGAAATATGAACAAATAACATATCATACGAATTTATAAATAGTTAATTATAATTGTAACCTCTCAATTGTGCATTTGTGATACATATTATCCCACTTAGGAAAGATTCCACCATAACACCTTATCTAAGAAACCACGAACTTTGCTTTACCCCATTTTAGCATTTTGCATGTCGAGGTAAACAGAACCGACATGTTAGATCGATGTCGTGCGACAACAATGTGTATAACTAGAGGGCACTATCGATGATCATGTTTAGACTTCTCTTTTTATCAGTTCCATTTCCCGTTGTCCTCCTAATATGCTTAATTTTGATCATCACAGATAACAACTTGCCTAACGGACACCCATAAGAGAAAGAGGGTCAAGGGCTTCTGAAGTGGAATAATCTGGACGCATTTTTATTGGATAAAGTATTAGTGTCACATATGCAAAATAATCTCTCCTTTCTGAATTATAAGATGTTTTGAATATTTCAGTATGGTCTATATACGGACTGAATGAGTGAACAAACACACTGAAACGTGTCTAGATACATATGATATAGAAAAAGGTAGAACATCTTATAATCCGGAGTATGAGGTAAAAGATGGAATTCACTCAATGTCTATAACAATCCAAGTCAATTTTTAGCCCTTCCCATGCTAAATAAAAAAACACGCCCTACAATTTCCAATGCTTACCCGCAAAAAAACTAAAAAAAACAAACTTTTTTTTTGAAAGCCTGCGTACATCAGTGTTCTACATACAACGATGAAGAACAAGAACAAAGCACAGAAGTCCGACGCAGGGGAACAGAGCAAGAACAAGATCCAGCAACAACGCCGGCGAGGAAAACGAAGACCGACGACCACCAGCAAGCCACTGCCTGAGGGTACCTCCTACCTTGTAGATCGCTGCATAGCCCGTCCGCCGCAAGCAGCGGAACTTCTGCCGATGAACGTGCACAGCGAGCACCCTCCCTCTCCAGCTCCACCGTCTTGCCGCATCCGTCTTCGTCTTCAGCGCCGGCAGAAGCAGCGAGGCCCGCCCGGCCCTGAGTTCCAACCTCCGGCTCCTCCCTCGTTGCCCAATACACTTGAGAATGAGATTAACGATCGGTCAATTTGTGCTTGTGCAGACCACACAGAAATCAATTCCGTTCTCGCCAACTCGTGTCACAGTCTTGTCGTTTTGGTACACACAAAAGGCTCGCCTCGTTTCAATCTCTCTCCTCTCTCGTCGTTCTAAGTCAAAGTTGCAATGTCATCACTGATACGATGACAGTTTAACCATCGTTGACATCTTGTTAAGGGTACCACTTGCCACACGCACAGACTTTTTAGTTTTTACCCAGAATACGACCCGAGTTGTGACCAGCTTAGTTAGAATATAAATTGTGACCAGAATCTACCAAACAGTAAAATTAGTAGCTCAAATGATTTCTACATAGCTGTGATCCGACGCCACATACTGTTTTTCTACGTGGCCGTGCAGCTAAATTATCCTTTCTATTTAACAGACTGACAGCTCCACCGTAGTAAAATACTAAAATGTATAGTAGTTGTCTACAATCCGCATATATAGAAAATTAACCAGAGTTGTGACAGGGGTTGAATACTTGAATTAATACCCGAAAGCAACGCGAGTACATTTACTATAGACCAGTTGAACTGCGACTGTCGTGATCTGATCCGCGTATACCAGGGGCGGATCTATAGCATACAGTCAGTGGTGTCAAATGAAGAAATACTCTAAGCAACATGCAATGTATTTACAGAATTGACACCAACGATGTATTTCCCTAGCTTCAATCGCGGATCGCCTACATACAGAAATACTTAAAGATTCATGCACTGAACTTTCTCTATGCCAGGATAGATACACTGAGCTTTCTCTGTGGTGTGCAGGAAATGATCGAGACTCGTCAGTGAGTGTGATAGCAGAAAATTCAACGAAGAGGTCGAGAAGCAAAGTGATGGATCCGCGGATCGATGGTGACCAAAATGGTTACAGGTAGCTAGCTGCAGCCGCGTCCACGTACGTGCGTTCGAAGCGTCAGCAGTCACCTGCAGCAAGTGGCGAGGGCTATAGCTTGCTGTAGTAAGAGAGAGCAGCAGTTGCGACCAGGACAGCGACTGAATACATTTCCCAGCTTCGACAGCGAGCGACACAATCGACGAGTCAGGAAAAAAAGTCAGAGCTTTCCTGCAAAGTTGTGCATAACAGTTGGGAATAACACCCGTCCCTGGATGCTACGGATTACTTACTACGGGCCTATCTGCATGCGTTCCTCGCGACCTAGGAAAGCAACGTGCTAACAGCCAAGAGAATTCTGCATACATATATACTCAGGAACATGGAGGAGAAGTCATGCAAGGGTATACAGTAGAAACGTTGGTTCAGAGTTATCTGGCAATGGCCCAGCAAAATGGGTTTAGCAGCTCGATTCGAGAACTAGACAATTAGTGGTATACGTGCACTATATATCAGCAAGGGATCGAGCATTGTATTAGCAATTAATCATGAACACTGGTGCCGTCACTTGATCGATCTACACGTACGGCCTCGCTCGGTTGTCGCTATACTGAACCTAAACGTAGGAGTTAGCTAGGACACTGTGGCTCCGCTCTGATCATCAGCGCGCGTCCCCGTCCCCTTGTCAGTTACAACACGTACAGTGGTGCAAGGATTCGTGCGCAGGACTCCACCGGCGATCGACAGCGAACGACGACGGCTCAAAGTCACAACCACCGCCGTGGAACCGAAGCCGGAGTTGACCTAATCATGCATTCATGCATCGAGCAAGCGACGTAAGAAAGCTCCGCTTGATTAACCAGCTAGTAGCAAACGAGATCGGATGGAGAGGCGCCATCACTAACCGGATATATACGCGTACCATTCGATCAGACTGTTATGGATCTCGTTGACGAGACACCGTATTTCCACTTCCACAGTCGACAAACTTATTAACGAACTAGTAATTGATTAAGGAGTGGCCAAATGATGCAGGAGTAGACAGTAGAGTACCATTGAGTACTTGTTCTCGATGAGCAGGAGAAAACAGCATTGGATTTGTTCTTCATCAATCTGATTGCAATAACCTATGGCGCAGTTAGAAACCCTTGTCCGGAAGGAACCATCTCTGAGTTGGACATAATGCATGGATATGTCGGAGACTTAATTTAGGAGGGAGGCCAGGTGGTAGACTGGCGCAGTTAGAAACCCATTTCCGGAAGGAACCATTCGCCGTGGACTCATGACAAACACTCTCGATACATTTGTGATTTGTTAACGGTTCGTAATTCCCTGCAGGGAGAGGGTGGTAGTTGGAACCTTCAACGAGGAAGGCAGCGACCTCTGTGGAGCAGGAGGACCAAAAGGCATCACTGAGCAAGAGCAACTTTATCTTACTATTGCTTAACTTGTTGTCAATGGAAAGTGACGCCATTGTGTACAGAGAACGAAGGAGACAAGTCGGACAGGACACATCGGGTGAGAAAGATTAGGGACCAAGAATCCTCCATCTCCTTGCGTTTGTCCTCTTCATTGGTTCCATCTTTCTTTGTTGCGCCTGGGCCAGTCTCGTGTGTACATAATTACCTCCTAATTATATATATAGCCTCTTACCTTTATACCTATCAGCTGGCAGTCTTTATGCATGGACTAATCTTCTTTTGTAGATGTGTATGTAGAAGAGCATGCAAAATGTTCCAACAATGTGTAATCTGAAATAACATATGTGCTTAGATGATGAGTGATCTGAAACACTAATATATAGTCATCAGCACTAGATCCTTAATTCATGCAGATGGCTTGCAGCAGAAACTGACAATGTTAGTCAACAGGAGCAGCTAGATGCCCAGGAGAAGGGCAAGACTCTCCAAGCTTTAATAAAGGCCAGGTTGGTGCATGTGTCTCTAACTATATATATCAACCAGAGCCAGCAATTGCTGTGCACTTTTGGATGCATCTTCACCGTGATTAAACCTCAAAGTGGGTAAACCTCAAAGTGAGTATGGTCTGAGGCATTTGGCCTCTTCTGACGATGACGGACGGGGCGCTTCGAAGAGTGTTGAGTCGGGCAAAGATCGTCATCGGCAAAACGCTGCATGCATCCATGTCCCGGCCGGAAGGATGGAATATTTGAAGGAAACAAAACTTGGGAGGGACAAGTTCTTGGGTTGGTGGCTGCAACAACTCCCACACACATATGTCAAAGAGGGTGTGTGTGTCACTTGCTTGTCTAAGTTTATATGGAATTGACCTGTCTTTGTATTACATTTTCCACTGCCATGAAACAGGTGTGTATTCCAAGCCTTGTTCAAGGCCACATTGCTCTCAATCACCCCTGGGTTTGGGTTGATGCAACTATATACTCAAAGCAAGTGCGATGAAACTACTTCACTGATGTAGGAGTCTTTGAAGTTCGAATTTTTGTAACATCCAATCCCAAAGTTCGCCAAAAGTGCAGCGGTGTAGCCGTGTAGGACGGACACACCTTAACTTAACGGTTTTGCTAAGTCTCAGAACCGAAGGGTTACCACGCAAGTACTTTACACGAGTTTATGGGCAATGCATCGATCTGAGGTCTCATAACCTTAAATCCTTAATTAACTCATTTACCCCGAGTCCTAAAAGCCCAGGCCGGTCACCTCTGACCAGCTCTCAAGGTTGTCACACTGACATTTGTTTTTGCAAAGCAATGCAGGCAGGTCAGGAGTGACCTGGGCTGGTTAGGACGGGTTGAATGATTAAAGTATTTTGGAATCCAAATATTCACTTAAGTATGACTAACTTCACAACCCTCAATAGATTTGAGATCTCCCCGCGCAGAAAAAATATACTATGCCACTAGTGCGAAGTAATGCAATTTTTTGTCCATACAGATACCGGGAGAATGATACATCCATTGTCTAAAGGTTAGGGGTGTTGCATAATTTCCATTTCTGAAATCTTTCAAATCTATGATCTGGAAGGCTAGAACTCTGAAGAAATATCTTCAGTCTGCATCCACAAAGCTCATCATCTTTCGTAATCAGGTCCCTCCCATTTAACTACCCGGCCCTAGGTAGTTTATCTCCTAGATCTTATACATCGATCGTATATATTGCAGCTATTCATGCCCCTAGAGGATTTCATATCCCATGCACGAAAGAACAATCTTTCGTTACGTCTGCTTGTACTATTCCTTGTTTTTTTAAGCACTGCATGGATGAATTCATCTATGAGCGTAAGCCCAGATCTCAGCAGATCATGGGTTCATTAAATTATGCGGCCACTGATAGAACGAGTTGTTGAGAATTTGTGCATCTCTGTCCTTTATGTGTTTGGATCATGCATGACTCATGCAAGATCCAAGAATCTTTATCCTGCACGAACTAAATTAGAGGCTAACGTCTATGCATGGCTGCTGTCATTTAATTTGGAAATCCTGGTTGCCACGGTGCTAATGGAACTTCCCACATGCATACTGCATGCAAATAAAACTATTTAGCACATGTGAAGCCCCTCCTCCATCAATGTTCTAATCCCTCCATATCAAAATATAATAATGTTTTAGCATGTTTGGGGCCCAAATGTAACTAGACATGCTAAAACATCTTATATTTTGATACGGAGGGAGTAGTATGTTATTATAATATTGGCAATTAAACTCATCTCTCTCAATTGCGAAAGTATTTAGGAAAATGCATTGGGATAACCACAAAGTGAAAATTGTGATACTCACAAATAATAGGTTGTCTGACACGTTGTTTTCACTCATAAGTCTAGATGCACCCGCTATGGAAAATTAATTTTAAATGCATTTAAAATTTTCAAAAATATTAAAATAAAAATTTCTGGTGTACATCCAGACATACGTTCGTACACAAAGTTTCACGAGAAAATACATTTTTTGTGGTCTCAATAATAAGACAAAAAAATGTATCATGAAAAGTCATTTTGGAGCACCAGAACTTGTCTTTTTTACACATGTCACAAAAATTATCTTTTTCTTCGTAACACTCTCTGTGGATATACAATGTTTGAGTGTACATCTGAAAGTTTTGTTTAATTTTTGTACATTTTAAATGCAGTTTTTAACTAATGGGTGCATCTTCTATGATTCAAAACAAATTTCCCATTTTTTTAAGGGTAAAGATGATCACTAGCTAGCTAGCGTGAAAATATAAAACCTCCTTTTGACATATAATCTTTATTTTAGTTTTAGGATATGTGCAAACACCACTACCTAAATCCCCATCCAAGACTTCTAATCACATTCCAGAGACAAATACCATATATAATAGGTTATCCTAATTGTTTCTTGAAAAAATAAACGGGTTTCGAAAATACATAGGGTAGAGAAGTTTCTGAATGTTGTTTGTGATGTGCACGGGCTCCTCAAGGCCAACAAGCCACCCACCTGACCTCTCTAACCCTTACAATTCACATGTCCCTCCTCGCCCCTCCTAATCCACTCATGTCTCTCCTAGCCAGCCTCTTCATCCCCATTATCGACCAGCTTGACTAAGCCAGGGTCATCTCCCGCAAGGACCCCGCATCATCCTCCCCAAGGGAGGCTCGGTGGCTCCACCCCATGACAAGGCCGTCCTCCTCCGCTTTCATGTTGTCCACTCACCGCGGTCGGTGGCCTCCTTCTGGAAAAGTCGGCGTGACTCTAGGTGGCCTTTAGCAAGGGGCTCGATGTGATGGTGGTCACCCGGTGTGCTTCCAACGTGCATCGTGGGCTTGATGAGGGTGGAGACAATGGTGTTCGCATCATCAAGTGCGGGATGACAGCTGCGATGGAGTCGTCGCTCGGCGAGGATCTGGCTGGTCTCCATGAGAGAAGTGGTGGTGGTCCGTGTGGCTCCGGCGGGCGACTGGACGTCGTGAGTTGGACAAACTTGGCAGGTCACGCCGTGTAGAGGACCGAGGCTCAACACACGATGGTTGTGACCTCGAACTGCGACAATGGTTCAGGGCCTTCACTATTCAGCTCGGGCTGTGGTGGTCGACGACAGGATAGAGGCTTGTCCCTGCGGCGTGGTGTGGATGACGATGTTTAGTGTGGAGCTGGAGGTGGTCGGCATTTCCCTGCTTCATTGCCGCATTCGTGTCTCATCTCTTGGCGGTAGTGGGTCTAGATGGCTCTCGTCTAACTTTGCTCTAGCGGGCATTGAGAGTTTATGAACAAGGGTCGAGGAGAAATTCATGATTCATGATGGCTAGGTTGACGACAATGACACTCGTAGGTGCCATCTCCTTCTTACAGGTGTCGTCATGGCCCTAATCGTGTCTCTCCTCCTCAAGCACCAGGGAAGACCTTAGATTCGGCTATCAGAATCAGACAGTTGTGGCACCACGGTGTCTTCCCCTCCTTAGTAGCGCTACCTGGGTTGATTGGAGTCCTCGAGGCGGAAAATGGAGTCTGTCCGCTACTCAAAGTGTGGGCCTTCAGGGGCACAATGTGAACCATATCACCGGTGCCTCTATACGACACTTTCTCAGATATGGTCAAATCTTGTCGTCCTCTCGCCGACTCCTCTAGACGCTCATGGGTGGACAATACGTTGACTTGTGCCATCCTAGAGTCAGACTCGTACCGTCGAAGTATCTAGCATCGGTCTTGATGCTCTGTGTCATGTTGCCTTGGAAGCATGGCTGGAGGTTTAAAAGGACGAGTGTGCTTGTTGTGGAGTTGATTGTAAGTTGAGTGGTGAGTGTGTTACCATTTTATGGCCTTGTAGTGGGTCTCGGCCTTTCTATTATGAAACTGTACCGTACGTCGTGACAGCACCAATTCCACTTTTTTCTAGTATAGCAAATGAATTGTTATGCTGCATGCCTGCATATATATGAATTCTCACTGTTGAGGACTTGGTGAGTAGACAGTCATACTGCATCGCGATTCATGTGATTTATGAATTGCAACTGAGATTTTCTTAAGTTACAGATGGGTTGCAGATCTCTAAGCATCCGATTTGCATCGCGGTTCGAATAATATGTGAGTTGCAAGTGAGATGGAACTGAGATTTTAAGTTGCAAGTGGGTCGTGCCTAAAAAAATCTATTTACACATGACTTACAACTCAGTAGCCACTAGATAGGCATCGCGATTCATATTACCCGTAAGTTGCAAGTTGGTTGTACCTAAAATTATGAGATAACGTCGGCAGACACTGAGACTTAGTTAAAACTCGGTCCCCTGATCGAGACTAGTCACGCCCAAAGAATATCACCATACTATTTATCAATGTGCGAGTGTCTAGCTAGAAACTAAATAAATCAATTAGACCTACAAGAACTCACCGGACCAGTAGTAAACCAAACCCACTATACTCCTACATGACAGAGCAAACGCAATGCACGAGGAAACTAAACCCTAATAATAGTGAGCCCCATCAGTCTTTGTCATAGGAAATAATTCAGCAGGAGTTTTGCGATCGACGAAGCAACTGGTACAAGTACACGCATCGATCGAGAGGGCCGGGACCCTGATGCTTGCGAGAGCGACGTGGGAACGTTGATCAACTTGGCGTTTGTTTAATTATGAGCCACGCGGGGGAAGGTGGCGAGTGGGGTGACATACGACGCCGACGGCCGCTTTCCGTTCACGTATTGCGTGCATGCATGGGGACGAAGCTTAGGTTTACGTACGTGGGATGGAGATTTATCCGTCCACCTCAAAAACCGTGGCGCGCGCTGGAAAGCTGGCTAGCTTTTTTTGAGGGACGGGGACGATCGAGCGACCTGATGGATCGAGAATCGATCAATCGAGTCGAGCCTCCATTGCTGATCATATCCCTCTTCCCTCCGAGCCCTGCGGTTGTCAGTGAAATTTGCCAATGAGAATTTGTTGGTTGCAGTTCAACGACCCTGCTGGTAATTTGTCAATGATATGTACGTGTCAGCAAGCAGATCGATGGATATATGCTACTTATATTTGAGCTGACATATGCAGATTCATTCTGGCACAGCCTGTTTGTAACACGGCCTGCAGGCCACGGATTTTTATACGCTAGCTGGAGCTGGATCTATATATCATGCAAAAATGTAAGTGAAACTCTTTCGTGCGCACCAAACAGATCCATGGTCCACTATTTGCTATTCCCTCAGTTCCGATGTATAAGATGTTTTAGTTTTTCCGAATCGCATATATAAAGGCGCATTTCTAATTAGTGTGTATGTTCACCCATTTTGGCATGTACATGATCCAAATATCAAATACTTATTATAATTCGGAACAAAGGGAGTACTTGTGACATGAATTTTGTTTCGGAACGCATAACTTGCGAGAGGATTTTTTTTTCATACGGCCATAAAGGCCAGGTTCCACTGTCGGCATGATAAGATAACGGAACAAATTAAGGGTTCACACAACAACTTGTGAAATGATCAATTGCACCATATATATGTGATCTCTCTCGTGCCTACTCCCTCAAGATCTTCTACTCAATCTACATGCTGCCAATTTGGACGTGGGATTCCTCGAAACAAGGAAAAACGCCAAACCAAAAGATGGCGCCTTCTATCTTTTAATTCCATAAGACCGCAATCATAGTGATGGTCTTCTGCAACGACCCGCTCGCATGGCGGCTCCACTCGATCGTGATACTAAGAAGCTCAGTCATGCATGCATGATTTCTCTCTTGCGGCCTCTCAACTGGGAGTACTATATAGTAAGTTCCCACAATCCCACTTGCGGTAAGAAATGACGCAAAAAAAAATTTGATGTGGGAAATGACGCAAATTACATAAACATCACGCGTGAGGACAGCTCCTAGCAAACCTAATCAGGCAGTTATAGACTTCATTTGGGGCTGCGTAAGAATCTAGACTATGTGCGGAGTCAGATCTCTGCATACGCCATTCCACCTGCTAAATATGTTATTTCGTACGTGTATATTAACTTGTACAATAGCATTATCCTTTTTCTTAGGCACTTCGCTAGATCTTCCTCCGGTTCATTGGTTGGCCTCTCGTCTAGTTGACAAAAGAATATACGGCAGATACTATGGTATCCTAGGAATCTACTTATCTAAATGTTGACATGAATGCAAATGGTCTATTTGCTGCAACATGTTGTACAATTCAATTACTATAGGGGTCCTGCCAAGTACTATGTTAGCAATACAATATGTACAACAAGTTTTGGAGGCTGTTAAACTTGATATAAAAAAGAACTAAATGATAACATACTACTATATGACTCATTTCTGTGGGCTTCTTCGCACAAGGTTTCATACGGGAAATGCAAAGTCAAATGGGACTTGGTGTGTAGGATAAAAGAAAATGGGGGATCAACATCCTCGATCATGAGAAGTTAGCTATAGGGCCTTGCGGCTTCGGTGGCCATGGCTTGAATGGACGGACCCCAGCCGTGCTTGGGTCGGTTTGGGGGAGCCATACCGTGCGACCGATATGGATCTGTTTTACGCATGAACCACCATCATGTTTGGAGATGGCCTTACCGCAAAATTTTGGCATTCTCCTTGGCTTGACGGTCTAAAGCTGAAGGATCTTACACCTTCTATTTTTGCTACATCCAAGTTCTGGAACATCTCTGTCTCCATTCTCCAAAGTTTCGAGCCACGGTTATTAGATTGCAAATATCAACATCAATAGTGGTACCGAGTTTTCTACCTTTTGTCCAAGCTCTTGGATATTCATCTTATCCAAGGCGTCCCAGATAGCATTGTGTGGAAGCTAACCCCTTCGGCTCTTACTCCGCATCTTAGGCGTACTTAGTGCAATTTGAAGCTTCAAATACATCCTTCATGAAGCCGGCAGTTTGGAATAATTGGGCGCTTTCGCGTGGTTTGAAGCAAGATTTTTGTTTGAAACAAAGGCAAAAAAGATTTGCCTCGTCTCATTTAATAAGGAGAGTTCACAAAGTTCTTAACAAAAAAGGCCAACCGAGGCCGAATATAAAACACGGTTACTCTTGCGCCAAAATAGACCCCAAGTGCTTAGCACCGACTTTACCTCGCTGTTGATATTGGAGCTAATCATGATGCTAGAGGATTTTTTTGCGAAAAAACCCGATCGTTCCTCTCGTTCCGAATTGCCTAAGAGGTGAGCATAATCAATGAAATGATGGCCATTTAGCGAGACCATCGTCATCCACCAATCTTTAACCGTGGGAAAGCCAATCCAACTCGAAGGGAGAAGGTCGTGAAGACCAAGCCAATCTTTGATCATGAGCCAAATTCACAAGATGAAATGTCATCCAAAAAGAAGGCGTGCCACCGTTTCCATGACACGCTTGAAAATTTGACATAGGCCGCTATTCGCTTGCAAAGTTGACATACACAACAAAAAACAGATAATAAGGCTTAAGCAAAACACCTTGTGCAAAAGAAGACTGATGGAACACAACAGAGTATGTCGATGTGATTGCGTACCCGGTAGTAGCTAGCAGCCTGGCAGACACCCAGAACTGAGTCAACAACATAGATCAACGGCCCTTAATTTAGTGTGGACACCGAGACCCTTTCCCTCCGACGCTTCACATGCACGTCCCACCTCAAACCATGAAAGGGCAAACTGGTCATTGCCACTCAAATAAATTATGTCTAACCTTGGTTCAAGAAACCGGGTTTTTTCTTGGCCTTTATATAGAGGAAGCTGTGTTCCGGTGACCAGCCATCCTTGGCACAGGAGGACCAAGCTAGGGAAGCAGATAGCTTTCTCCCTCCTCCCCAACTGCACCATCCTACCACAATCCCATCTCAATCCTATCAATGGGGAGGTCTCCTTGCTGCGACGAGAATGGCCTCAAGAAGGGCCCCTGGACACCTGAAGAAGACCAGAAGCTCACGGACTACATCCAGAAGCACGGCCATGGGAGCTGGAGAGCGCTGCCGAAGCTTGCAGGTACGCGATGCACGCTTATAGTTTCTGTCTCCGAGCCGTAAGTAGCTTTCGTCCGAAATGTAGCTCATGCATCTAGTCTCATGTCACCAGGACTGAACAGGTGTGGCAAGAGCTGCAGGCTGAGATGGACCAACTACCTGAGGTCAGATATCAAGAGAGGGAAGTTCACCCCTGAGGAAGAACAGACCATCCTCCAGCTCCACTCCGTCCTTGGCAACAAGTACTGCACAGCATCTGCCAAATCCCTTCCATACATATTCCTGCCATCTATCAACTGTCTGCATGTTGATATAATCTTCAAAAAAATCATATTTCACATGCTGTTGGTTCTCTTGCTAACACACGTAAACTGATCAAACCAGGTGGTCAGCCATCGCGAAGCACCTCCCGGGACGGACCGACAACGAGATCAAGAACTTCTGGAACACGCACCTGAAGAAGAAGCTGATCCAGATGGGCTTCGACCCGATGACGCACCGGCCAAGGACCGACTTCTTCGCTGCGCTGCCACAGCTCATCGCGCTTGCCAACCTCCGCCAGCTCGTGGAGCAGCGCCCATGGGAAGACCAATCCGCCAGCCAGCAGCTGCAAGCTGATGCAGTCCAGGCAGCAAAGCTCGAGTACTTGCAGTGCCTGCTTCAGTCTGCAGCGGCCATTGCGACGAGTCCCAGCTCCAGCGGCATCAACACCATCCCCACTGACCTGGAGCAGATGGGCCTCCTGAGCCCTTCGCAGATGTCTTCCCTGTCTTCGCTGTCGTCTCCAAGGATCCTGGAGGGTATCAATGGCCAAGACTTCGTAACTGGGCAACTGTCCGACATCCAGATACCTGGTAGCTCATTCTTCGAACAGACAATCATAATGGTACCAACCAGAACTCAGACTACACTGCGAACAGCGGTGCGCCCGGGGAGGATGTCAGCCAGAAACCGCTGCTCCTGTCAGAGAACTCCCTTCCACCGCTCGCTGACTTCCCTATTTCCAACCTTGGCGATGCTTGCAGTACCTCAAGCTGTGATGCTGATGGCAACAGCGCTCAACTCCCTATTTGGTCTGACTCGTTTTATGACCAGTTTATGAGCGACTTTGCATGAGTTCTGACTGCGAGCGTGTGTTACTCTTTGGTTTGCTTTTCCAATTTTAGCTCCTCACATCTTACCTCTTGTTTGTGATGTAGTGCTATAGCTCCAGCTGGATTTTCTTGTGCGCTATAGATTTTCACATGCATTGGCAGACCATATGCTCCTATGCATATACAGTGTACGCCGAATCACTTGTACATACACATCTACTCCTATATAAAATTTTCCACCTTGAGTTTTATGCGCCTTATTTTTGTTGAATATTCCTAGCTTATTTAATTGATTCATGGGAGACCGGAATCCTGCTCATTAACTCCTAAACAGAATATTGTGTTATATAATTCTGTAAGAATGGCAGGCCTGTGAATAGTACATAACTACATGTGCCACACTAACCATTTTCTAAATGCCATCGTGTCTTAGTTGGAGATGCAACCTAAGTTTTACTAAATAATCTTAATAATAGTTCACTCAATAATCATCATATCATAGAATCAAGATTTACTAGCACCGAAACAGAGTTGCAGAACTGTAGAACATATAAATGTACTAAGCCACAGTTATAGAGAGGAAATTGATAAGCCATGTAACCTTTTCAAAAGAAAAACTTGTGTTGCAAGTGTAAATGCTTTATTGAACAATGATACAGTGATGCTCAAAGAAGGAACCTTCCAGATGCTACTATTGGCAGTGCAAGAATTTGGAAAGAAACTTGTCTCCCGAGGCAGTTATAGGAGGTTGACTAAAACTTACCGTGTCAAAAGAGAGAAAGAAAGCAAGTAGCAATGATAGGAAGGATCCAAGCACCTAAAACATATGCTGCTGTCACTACTAATATTTAATTATGCTAATCATGCATGAGCCGTCTGCTTTTCTGAAGCACTTCTGGTGTTTTGCCATAGTCAGTTGTCATCATGTCCTTGTCGGAGATCAAACATCTTACAACTTGAAACCATTCACATCTTAGTTTTGTTTTAAATTGCTATGCTTTCTTGAGACTTGTGAGCAGGTAATAGTTGATGCCTTTTCCTCCAAGACATTGACGGCTAGCATTAATAAACTCAATTTAAATCAAACAAAAACAGCACAGCTTTATTTGGCGCTGACAAGTGTCAGTTTTCAGATTTTTCTATATCAAGGAGTGAATAGAGTGTGGTCCAATTTTGTTAAAGCCAAGGACATTTGGGGAAAGGAAGCAAATCAAGGTGGTACATATGGTGCCACAGGTTGGATATTGCATTGAGCTTCCCATGTCACTGAACATAGGTGATAGACTAATTAAAAATCCATATTTGGAGTAGTTGGAACTGGGAAAGGAAAATGCATAGAAGACACAGAGGTAGACCTTCCTCGGCCATTCCAGAAAGGGATTTGCTTCTTCTTACAGGTCCTTGAGAAAAAGCTCTCTTGCTGAATATTGGAGTACTCTCGCTGAATAAGTCTCCTTATGATCTTCGTGTTTGAAAAAATATCACATAGCTGTTGACAATGAATCCTGTGAATAGTAATTTTCTGATTTTATCGACAGGTCTTAGTGTAGGATAAAAAGTTAAAAACAAGATAATTATGAAATGTGACAGTATTTTTTGCAACTGTGTGACAAAAGCAGTTTCCTACTTAACCAACTTGCATGTTGCTAGTTGTACATCTGGTGGCACAGCCATAATCTACAACACAAAGCTGGTTGACAATGAATACTAGCCAGAAGAGTTTTGTGCATATCTAGCAACTTGAAACTGCGTTAGGCATTCGTGTTGACACCAAACAGAGTGCTCTCAAGAGAACACAAACAAAATTATTTTGGGGTTTCTATGTGTTTTAACTGTTGGCAGTAAGGGAATACCATTACATTTGCACTAGTCAGCAGGTAGTGCCCTTATTTTGTTCTAAGTGCCAAAAACAAGACAAGACAAGGCTGTGGAAGAAACAAAGCTGTCCTACTGACTGGGGATGATATCCCTTTATTTCTTATCTAACTCAACCAATTCATCACCTTGTCACTACTGAAACAATGAGTCCATGGCATGGATTTTTTTTTGTCGAAAGAATGCATGAATGCTATCTTCCGTGTCAACATCTCAAACAATCAAAGCCCAACAACAGTACTAAGTGCTGACTGTCTATCGAGCAGAAAATAAGAACAAGACTTGACTAGAATGTCTTGTGGGTGAAGCCTCTCTACCATCTCAAGTTAAGATCTTAAGAAGGAGATCAACATTACTATTTTGGACTAAAGGTTCTGGCAATCTGGGCCTATTCATGATGGAACTGATTACGGATCTAGCTTGATTAGCAAGATCCATGCAGAGACATCTGCGGCATACTTTAGAGGCTACATTAGAAGCTGTACAACAAACAATAACAGTGAGTCAGTGAGTGCCCTACACAAGAAAATCACAAAGTTTCCAAATATTTGGTAACAGTAAATTGAAGAAAAGAGTGCACTAAAAATCAACAGTGCTATTATATATGAGTCGAATGATGTGTTTTCTCTAGATTAAGTCATCTTCTTCATTTAGGTGAATAAGTTGTCTCTGGCATCAGAACAGGGTCCGATATAAAGTGAACAATCTTGACAGCGTTTGATGTGATCACTGTTTCAAAAGGTGGTCTGGGTCATTTTTCAATCACAGGTGTATGCTCATACGAAACAATGTTGAGTAAGTGGAATAAGGAGTTTCGACACTTAAGTGGACTGAATAAACATAAGGTCACCTACTTACAAATTCGAAGATTCCACGCACTATGATTTTTTTTCTTAATTGGTGGTTAAGTAAGCATACTAAATATTATTTTCTTGTTGCTTTTGAAAAGAAAATTATAGTGCACATATTTACCATGCCATGGCAAAGATTCCAAACAGTAGGCAATGCGCAGTTGAGCATGATTACAAAATACTAGAGGTGGATTCATGTGTTTGCTAGAGCTCGATGATAAAGGCAATGTAACATCTCACTCCTTCCATTCTCATGATGAATCTCACTCCTTCCATTATCATGATCAACCTATGTCTCTCCGTAAACAATATTGTTACGCAGATTTTGTAGTTATGAGCAGACTAAACTAAATGGTAACACATAATTGTCCACTACAGTAAAGGTTGAAATGTCATCAGATAGCATATTATGATCCAGTTGAGCATAATGAGAAAGCATGTACTCCAGGTACAGAGAGCTGCCTAGTCCTGATGACTGAATGACAGAAACTCTTTGTGCGCACTTCCATATGTCAAGAATATAATAACATAAATGGTGAGAAAGGCAAAGAGATAAGCAGTGGAAATTTCAAATAAACTGAAATTTACAGAAGGAACAGGTAACAGAAGTTCTGGTTTTGACAGGAAGGACTTGAAAACTGTTACTCTGAATTACAAAACAAACCATCACAAGGATGAAACTACAGGGAGAAAGGAACCTTCTTTCAAGACATGCAAGTAATGACTTGTGCAGATAGCCTGTTTTTGCTGTTTTCTACACCTCCTCCTCCTTCTTCTCCCTCATAGATGGTGGTGGTCTCACCACAATGCCCAGCTTCCATTTCCTGTCCATCTTCCTAGACAGTCTTTTGTTGATTCCTTGTTCAATTTCCCTTTCTCTTCTTACAGTCAGCAGACGAGCAATCTGTTGTAAAGATGCCAGCATAAGTCACCAAACAATTTTGAGACATGCTGCGATTAAGCAAGTGAAAGAATAATAGATTAACTCAGAAGATTCATTTCCGAATGGCATAGGTCTACTGATACATGCCTCGCCTCATCTGATCTGAGGTTCTAATATGAATTACTTCGCTGTTTTACTATTTGTTCTAGGTTCTCATGTTGGGATGAAGGTTTCAACTCTCAGCTTAACATAGTGTGAATGAAATAGAAGCCTTCGAAGGTCAAAGACTACTGCTGGCATAATGCTATGCTCTCCAAATCCAGTTATAGGATGGGCGTCCCGGCATCAGCACAAACTATCAGTAAATGACTAAGTTCAGTCAGTACTATCAGACAGCATCCCATGAACTACAAATGCAAACGAGACCCAACATTCCGCTAGCAAATTGAAAGTGACTGCACAACCCAGTAAAGCAGCATCCGACACTACTCCAGTCAGCAGCCGATCATTTCAATCATGAGCATTCTAGCTTAGAGAAGAATTCCAATAAAAAGTTTCTAAGCTGAACGAATCATGCGAGCAGACCGTATCGCCGCGCCCAAATGGCAAAATAGTGGCCATGTTCTACATTTCTACCAAAAAGATGCTAGTTTTCCAAACGAGACAGCAATGCCAGACGCAGTCGACATCGACACAACGAATAGCGAATGCTCGAGCAACAATGGCCCAGGGACGGGAGTAAGAGGCGATACCCTCTTGCGCATGCGGCCGAACTCGCTGGACTTGAACTCCTGGCGCGCGGAGCGCTTGAGGCGGAGCAGGAAGAGCTCGCCCTTGAGGTCCACCACCTCCTCCTCCAGCTTCTCCGTCTCCATGGCCCGAATCTCCTCCAGCTCCTGCTCCCTCTTCGCCATCATCACCACGCCCCTCCCCGACGGCCGCGGCGCCGCAGCCAGTCCCGGGAACCGCGCCGCCGATGCGCCGCCAGTGCGGAGGCCGAGGAATGACGGGCGGGGCGTGGAGACGGCGAGGCCGCGGGGAGTGGAGGTGAGGGGTGAGGCTGCGGCGAGGGACATCGTCGCCATCTCTGCGTTTGCGCTCTCTCTGCTCGCGTTCTGCGCTCCGGCAGTTTGGGCTCGAGGATAAGGGCATGATGGGGGTTTATCTGCTTGTCTAGCTGGGCTTGGTGTACGAATCTTAGAGCATCTCCAAACATGGTAAACCCTCCCTAAACGTTCTGGCGGACAGCCTGGACAGGGTTTGGACTGAAATCGTGTATCTAACGCGGCCCCCAAACGACCGGGCGGTCCGGCAAATCCAAACCCAGCCCATGTGTGGGGCGAGTTTGGGGCGGTTCGGACGCGCCCGGACGCGTCCGCCACGTCGGATCTGGCAACGCGGGTCCACGAATTTTGAACCAAAAAAAGGGCGTCGGCCCCTTTCATTTATCCCCTCCGCCCTCCACTCCCGCCCGCCAATTTCATTCCTCCCGCCGCGTCCACCCCGCAAATCTCCATCCGTAGCCGGCCGACCGTAACAAGAGAGAATGGAGGTCCTCGATTCGACGGAGAAGGCGCATCCTCCGAGTCCGTTGAGCAGAGGAACGGCGCGGACTCGACCTGAAGCCGGAGACGGTCAGGCGAAGGATGCGGCGCCGCAAGCAGCGGGAGCGCGAGCTCGCGGAGAAGGAGAATAAGATGAAGGCGGCAGAGGCTGAGAGGATTGCGAATGCGGAGACGCAGGAGGAACCCGAGGGTATGAGCACGCCCGCATCCAAGGCCAGGCACCCTGCTCCGACGCCGCCTGCGTCGGCCGGCGTTGCGGCAAGGAGGTCCACGTCTTCGACCACGAACCGGGAGGAACCGTACCACATCGAGGACGATTACCCGTCGCAGGTCGGCCCGACGCAGGACGATGAGGTGGTGGTCGACTCTCCGCCGCTCCAGCGGACGCGGGCAAGTTCGACCTCACCGACAGCAACCACGTCCACAACCTGTTCGACGGAAGTCAAGGCGACCTTGGGGTACGGATTTCTATCTCAAATGCATAGTTTGTGGTCAATTTTAGGACGGTAGTTTAACTGTTAGCATTCTTAGTACGAGTTGATGATGATTTGATCCGAACTGGGGCAATCCGTCAACGCAGGATCCGCCGGCATCCACACTTCCCCCTTTTTACAGTGTGGGTGAGGAGGAGCCGTCCGACGCTCCGACGAAGAAGAAGGGGAAGGACAAGAGAGTGTACAAGCCTAGAGGCATTTCTTATTCAACTTTTGAAGATGTTTTGCTTTGCCAGGCTTGGTTGGACACAAGCATGGATGCTATATGTGGAACCGAGCAAAAGGGTTCGAAGTTGTGGGAGAAGATACATGCCCACTTTCATCATCAAAAATACTATGTCAAACCACATGGTATTGTGTCCGATCGCAACGTAGGCTCTCTCCAACATGGGTGGGCATCGATCCAAGAATGTGTGAACAAGTATTGTGGTTTCCATACACAAGTGGTCAATAGGAATCAAAGTGGTGTCAATTTGATTCCCATGTAAGTAATTCCGGCAACTATTTATCACATGCCATGCTTCTCTCCAAACCATTTGTGTAATTGTTTCTACTTGTTTGCTTGCTAGAGTACTTTGGCCTCCACTTTGTACCATCAAACGGAGGGTAAACTCTTCACCATGGCACATTGTTGGCTTGACTTGAGCGGGAAGCCGAAGTGGATCTCCCAATATGATGATCACAAGAGTCCGGCTAAGAAATTTAAGAACAATGAAGGATCAAGCTCATCCGTTCCAAGTGAGGAAGAAGATGGGCCGTCCGAAGCTAGAAGCGGCCGGAAGAGGATGATGATGGGGAGGAGATGGAGAAGGATAGGGTGGCTCGTGACGGCGCCGCAACGAAGATGTCTGCCACCTGGATGGACATCTTCTCAAACAAAGATGCAACCATGAAGAAGTTGGAGAAAGAAAGAGAGGACAAGAAGGCCGAGAGGTATGAAGCCTTCTTGGCTTTGCAAAGGGGAAAAATGGACTTCGATCGCCTCCGTCTCAAGGAGAGGATGGACTTGGAGAGGGAGAGGTTGGATGTCGTCAAGGAGGAGGCTTGGATGAAGGTCCAATTGGAGCAAAAGAAGTTGGAAACCAGCCTTGCGGTGGAGCAAGAGAAAGTTCTTCTCGCAAGAATCACGGAGGAACAAAGGATCATGTTCCAAGATGCTAGCCTCTTGGATGAGCCAAGTGCAAAGTGGATCCTCATGATGAAGAAGAGGATCTCCGACCGTGACCTCGACCTAGATGGATCTGGTTCAACCGCCCCTTGAATTCGGACCATTTTCTTTGTAATTTGGATTCGGTATGTATCGGACAACTAGTTAAACTTCTTTACTTTCGCGTTGAATTCGGACCATTTTGTTTTGTAATTTGGATCCGGTATGTATCGCATCGACGTTGCATCTCATTGCATGAGTTTGGGGAGAAAATTTGGGGCACATGGTTGTAGGAGCCCAACTTTGGGGGCTGCCCGGTCACTGTCCGCGGACGCGTCCACGGACAGTTTGGGGGCCGGATATGGGGGTCATGACTGGAGATGCTCTTAATGCCTCATCCCAGGGCTCGGGCCACCTCGCTCGCGATAGATGTGGTGGCAACTGGCAATTGGCATACTGATACGTCTCAAACGTATCTATAATTTTTGATGTTCCATGCTAATATTATACCAATTGCTACATGTTTTGCATCTACTTTATGTCACTTCTATACATTTTTGGGACTAACCTATTAACAAGATGCTGAAGCGCCAGTTCCTGTTTTCTGCTGTTTTTGTATTTCAGAAAAGCTAGTCTGGAAATATTCTCGGAATTGGACGAAAATTTACGGAGGCCCCTATTTTATCAGAAGACACCTGGAGTCCGAAGGAGAGATGAAGTGGAGCCACGAGGGCTCCACACGTGGGCTCGGCGCGGCCAAGGGCCCACCGGCGCCCAGGGGTGGTGTCGCCTCCTCGTGCACCGCCTCACGACACCCTTTGGACTATATATTGCCCCTGACCTAAAACTCACAGAAGAATCGACGATTTCCCCAGAAAAGTTCCAGAGCTCCGCCGCCATCCGAAACCCTAATTCAGGGGACAGAAGTCTCTGTTTCGGCACCTTGCCGGGACGGGGAATTGCCCCCGGAGCCATCTCCATCGACGCCACCGCCTCCATCATCGCCGTTGCTGACTCCCATGATGAGGAGGGAGTAGTTCTTCATCGGGGCTGAGGGATCTACCGGTAGCTATGTGGTTTATCTCTCTCTCCCATGATGTGATCTATATGTGATCATGAGCTTTGTAATCTAGTTGAATCCATAGATGTTACTCTTCATTATCTTATGATTATGCTACTCAAGTGGTTTTATTAATGTAAACTCCGGAGTCACCTTTGTCCCACGGTGCGAAGTTGACAGTGTGCGCACCGCTTTTAGACTAAAGATTACAGGAATACTTATCATAAGTTATTATTTGCGTTGGATGTCTCTATGAAATTGCGGTGTTTGTTTAGTACTATTTAGGGCGCTCAAGTTGACAGTGTGGGGTTCCCTAGATGTGGAATGCGACTTTAAGGTGTGCTGTTATAGCCCTACGCTGTGGATTGGTGTTCGTTATCCAACGAGAGAATAATTCAGAGTAGCATAGTGAAGAGGAAATATCTATGTATTCAATTATATTATTATTGTTGAGAGTGTCCACTAGTGAAAGTATGATCCCTAGGCCTTGTTTCCAAGCATTGAAACACCGTTTACTCTCATTTTGTCTCATGTTTGCTTGCTGTCATTTTTATTTCAGATTGCAATTACCACTTATAATCATCCATATTACTTGTATTTTAATATCTCTTCGCCGAACTAGTGCACCTATACACCTGACAAGTGTATTGGGTGTGTTGGGGACACAAGAGACTTCTTGTATCTTAATTGCAGGGTTGCTTGAGAGGGATATATTTGACCTCTACCTCCCTGAGTTCGATAAACCTTGGGTGATTCACTTAAGGGAAACTTGCTGTTGTTCTACAAATCTTTGCACTTGGAGGCCCAACACTGTCTACAAAAATAGAAGCGTGCGTAGAGATCACATACCAGCCAAAAGTCCTTTTGAGCACGGGCTCCGTAGTGCCAATTTTTAAATTTTTTAATCGACATTTCAAGTTTCATAAAATTCTAAAAATAATTCTATATTTTGATAATGATGTATTTACGGTTATGTAAATTTTCAACCCGAAATAGTTTGTAAACCTGCCTGCATAAAAATGACAAATCCTAACAAATGTAAAAAAATTGAATTATGCATTGTTCACATCTCAGGTCCAGAAAATTCTCATTTTTACACAGTCTAGAATACAGAATATGACGCATTAAATTTTTGCACACTGGCAGAAAAAATCACTGTCTACATACATATATTTTTTCACATTCTTTCGAAACTTAAAATATCGTTTTTGAATTTAAAAAAACGAGCTACATGAAGCTCGTTCTCCAAATCACCGCACTCATGGCATACCAGCGACTACTGAAACGACAAGAATGTCGTCTAGAGGGGGGTGAATAGGCGATTAAAACTTTTTCTGGTTTAGTCTTGAATAAATGTGGAATAAAACTAGGTGTTTAATTTAACAAGCCAACAAACTAAATAAACTAGACTCAACTATGTGCACCAACAACTTATGCTAAGCAAGACAAGCAACAAGGTGATAGCAAGATATAATACTTCAAGCACGAAGGTTATCACAATGTAGAGTACATAAGTAAAGAGCTCGGGTATAGAAATAACCGAGGCACGCGGAGAAGATGATGTATTCCCGAGTGATACCCGATGAGCAAGTCTTGATGCCTGCACAAATAAACGGGATTAGGTTGAGACTCCAAGTGCAGAGTGTATAGTAAGTGGAAGACAGTTTTCCCCACGAGGGGTGACTCGAGGGTTTAATATCGAACTCTCGGGGAATCTGCAGTGGTAGATTTATCTTCTTATCCTTCTTTTGGTTATCTACAAAACAAGGTTAGATGTTTTGGTCCTCAACCTCACCTGTGGTTGTCAAGTGATGACCCACAAGTATAGGGGATCGCAACAGTCTTCGAGGGAAGTAAAACCCAATTTATTGATTCGACACAAGGGGAGCCAAAGAATACTTGAGAGCCTTAACAGCGGAGTTGTCAATTCAGCTGCACCTGTGAATAGTCTTGCTCGACACAGATTATCAGTAGCAACAGTTTTATAGCAGTAGTAGCGGTGAAATAACAGCAGCAGTAAATAGAGACAGCAGTAGTGATTGCAGTAAACAGTAGGATTAAAACACTGTAGGCATAGGGATGGATGTACGGGCGCTGCATGGATAAGATAGCTCATATAATAATCAAGACATAGGCATTGCAGATAATAATGATAAAGCATCCAAGTACTAAGTAATCGTAGGCATGTGTTCCGTATATAGTCGTACGTGCTCGCAATGAGAAACTTGTACAACATCTTCTGTCCTACCAGCCGGTGGCAGCCGGGTCTCAAGGGAATCTACTGGTAATTAAGGTACTCCTTTTAATAAAATACCGGAGCAAAGCATTAACACGCAGTGAACACATGTGATCCTCACATCGCAGCCATTCCCCTCGGCTGTCCCAATTATTGTCACTTTGGGACCGCGGGTTCCGGACAACAATATGTGTATACAACTTGCAGGTATGATCAATAAACAGTGCATATCATTATGAAACAATAACATGTTCAGATCTGAAATCATGGCACTCGGGCCCTAGTGACAAGCATTAAGCTCAACAAGTTGCAACAACATCAATAAGTACTAACAACGGATACTGGGCACCATGCCCTAATGATCTTATAGCTTATTACATGAACAATCTCATCCAATCCCTACCATCCCCCTCAGCCTACAGCAGGGAATTACTCACACATGGATGGGGGAAACATGGATAGTCGATGGAGAAGCGTTGGTGATGATGATGGCGATGATCTCCTCCAATTCCCCGTCCCGGAGGAGTGCCAGAACGGAGTTTCTGGTCCCCGAAATAGGTTTCGCGATGGTGGCGGCGTACGGTGATGTTTCTGGATGAAGTGGACGACCCCCCGACGTTTTTAGGTCAGAAGGGTTAAGTAGTCGAAAGGGGGACTCGGGGAGGTGCCCGAGGCGCCCTCCTCATAGGCTGGCGCGGCAGGCCCCTGGGCCGCGCCACCATGTGGTTTGGGCCACTCGTGGCCCATCTCCGCCTCCCCTTCTGGCTCCTTGAGTCTTCTGGTAAAATAGGAGGTTTGCGATCTTTTCTGGTGTTTTTCCCGAAAGTTGACTTTCTGCACAAAAACAAGACACCAGGGCAATTCTGCTGAAAACAGCGTTAGTCCGCATTAGTTGTATTCAAAACACACAAGTTAGAGGTAAAACAATAGCAAAAGTGTTCGGGAAAGTAGATACGTTTTGGACGTATCATCAAGCACAAGGTGTAAGAATGATATCAGGATAGTTATGCAATGCAAACAAGAAATAAATATGCAATGGTGGTGGATGCAATGATAAATGATATTTTTGGATTTTTAAATGATGTATGCAAGATGAAAAGTATTTTTGTATTTTCGGATTTAATTATGGCTGAAAATAGAAAAGTGGTATATGGTGTTGGAAAGGTGTTTCTTATGATAAAAAATGGACTGGGGTTCATGGTTTCACAAATGCACTCTCTCTTTATAAAGTGGTAGACAATGGAACACACAAAGTTAACATATGAGATTGCAACACAGGGTTTGATAACAAGTTACTTAGATATATGGGCATCACGTCCTAACATAGAGATCTTTTGATTATTAACCTCTCTTATACTCCACCAAGATGCGAACTAAATCATAACAGCTCAGTAATTAAGATAACTCAGAGTATAGCATTAAGTATCATGACATGAAGTGAAAATAAGAACATGCTACATCTAGTCATGGAGTAGTGGCAATGGTCACGCCCACATCCCCGGTAGCATGGTATTTTAGTTTATCCCTAGTGAGGTAACAAAGTATGGTAAAGATACCAAAGTGGATCGCAGAACTTTCTCTCACGTTCACTGCACTAGCCACCCCCCGTTACTCCAACTAATGCACACGTTTCCCCACACACGCTCTCATAAACATGCTTGATCAAAACAAGTATACAAGAATGGGGTACATAATATGCATCTATACTCATAACTGAAACAAACATTGCAATCTCAAACATATATTAACTCATAAAGATCCACCACAAAGGTATTACAACGGTGACCGTAATCATGTTCAGCAGCTCATACGGTGCTAATTAGTGAAGCTCAAGAGAGGAGAGATACATAAGTTACTTCCACAAACCCATAGTCCAGAAGTGGACTACTCCCTCTTCATCATGGAGACGGTGGAGAAGTCGATGGAGAAGATGAAACCACGCCGGTAGCGCCCCGCCGGAGTTTTCCCCCTCCAATCTGCAGCTCCTGATCTCCGTTTCGGTGTTTCTGTGTGTGTGCGGCGCTCCTTCCAGAGAACGTTGGGGGACCTTTTTTATAGGCGTTTTTAGGTCAAGACGAAGGCGGTCGAGCGACGATCGACGGCAACGGAGCCACGAGGCCCGAACGGGTGGGTCCCACGCGGCCTGGTACTGTGGCCGCGTGGGCCATGCCCGTTTGGCCCTCGGGTCTCCGTTTGCTTGCTTCCTTTTTCCGTAGTCCTTCTTCCTTCCAAATATTGACGCCCGTAAATTTCCAGGTGATTTCGTTGACGTTTGGGTCCCTGAAACATTAAAATACAAAACTAGGGTTTTCTGCCTGTGCAGGGTTAATTCCAAATAAATGGGAAAACTATGAAGTATTCCCAAAATCATGATAAAACATTGATATAACCCTTATATGATGCAAATATGATTGGAATATAAGCAATTAAAGTGCAAAGTTCATGTATGCATTTTATATGCATCACCGAGTTCCTCCTTTTTAGGGGACTACGTCTCGTTGGAGGGGTGTGAGTTTTAAACTCGAACGCCACAAATGGCCTCACCCTATTCTCCGATGAATCATGCACAAAAGTTCGGTTCACCTTCCACTATCGGAATCCTTCAAGGCGGAATCCGGACCCTTTACAACAATCTTGAGGCACAACCCACAACTGGATTGGGAGCTCCCAAGCACCACGAACCATCTAGGGTCCAACGGCCCAAGAGTAACAAGCTCACAAACTTTCATTTCCACGAATCCTCGTGGAGAGAGCAAACCGATGCACCAAATGCAATTGCAAGAACACAAGAAGTGCTCAAGTCCTTCACTCTCAAATCCCACCAAAAGCAACTAATGCTTGTGGGGGAGAAGAGAGGAAGAACAATGAAGAACTCAACAAATGGAACTCCAAGATCTAGATCCAAAGGGTCCCCTCACTTAGAGGAGAGATGGATTGGTGGAAATGTAGATCTAGATCTCCTCTCTCTTTTCCCTCTAATTGGAGGCAAGAATCATGGCGGAATAGAGAGAAATCAAAGCTCAAGAAGGTCAACAATGGGGGGATTTTTCGTACTTAAGAGCTATCCCTTTGGGAAATAATGGGGGCTTTTATAGGACCCCACGAAATAGAGCCGTTGCAGGAAAAACAAGGGACCGGATATTCCGGTTCTAGTTTGGGCCGGAATTTCCGCCCCAAATCAGAGAGCCACGCAACTGTTGAAACCTTCTGATGGTCATCAGATATTTCCAACCGGAGATTTCCAGAAGGACCGGAATATCCGGTTTTCTGAAAACTGACAGAAACAGCAAAACGCAAACTGCAATAACTTTTTCATCTGGACTCCGATTTCGATGATCTTGGACTCGTTGGAGTCGCAACGAAGAGCTCTTCAAGATCATGAAAAGAAACATCATAATCCATCATGTGAGGAGGAAGTCACAAGAAGAGAGTTTGAACTCTCTTAGAAAAGACAAACCGGTAAAACCTCCAACATAAAAAACGCAACAAGATATGCATATGAAATCCGTTTTTGATGAACTAGAGCTTGGTATGGAGATAAACACAAGCTCTAAATTCTCACATGGATAAAATCCAAATAAGAATCAAGAAAGATGATATGCCAAGTATGCAAAGGTTTGAGCTCTCCACAAAGATGCGATCAAGTTACTCACTTGAGAGCCCATCTTGGTAGAACGGTGTCTATCCTATAACCAGGTCTCCCAATAACACCATGAGACCGGTAAAATAGAAACCCTATCAAGATCATACCTTTGCCTTGTGTATTTCACTTGAGCGAGATGATGACGATCTTGACTCTCTCAAGTTGAAGCACCTTTCTTGATTGTGCTTGCTAGTACATGCTTGATGAAGACTTCTCCAAATACTCCCCCATACTCCATTATGGGAGAGCCTCGCTTAGCTCCGAATTCATGTATCCATTGCAAGCTTCAATCAAATGATATCTTCCGAGATGGATCATATTGAACTTGCACTTCATAGACTTCTCTTGATATATATGATGGCTTGAAGATAATCATGAATGTTCACTCAATATCCTTTTCCAAGCCACACTTACAATATGCTCAACTCTACACATGACCATTCTTCATATAAACCCTTGAATAGAGCATTAATCATCATGTACACTTCTAGAGTCCAACACATGAACTCCAGTCTTTTCCTATGGACAAAATCTACAAGAGTATCTTAATACAAACATCAGTCCATAAGGATTATCATTAATTACCAAAACCATGCATGGGGGCAACATGCACTCTCAACTACACCCACAATTCATCATTTCATAGGACACGCTTGAGTGATGGGAATTTTTGACAAAAAGGACCATTTGTGCAAGTGGATTGACCAAAGGGACCAACTCTAAGTGTAATTGCCAAAAAAAATCTCTAAGTGTAATTGCCAAAAAAAATCGAGTGACGGGTCTAAAGTCTGCATAAGAAAAATTTGAATGTCATTAAAATAGGGTAGAATATAAGTGGTTGTGGCACCGAGCACACTATAGCCCTTTTTTAAATTTGAGAAACCCACTTCTAGGTCTCAAAAATTCTGAAGATTGATATACAAATACATACACATCATTAACATACTCTGGAAGTTTCATAAAAACAACTTTGTACTTTAAGCTACACAAAATAGATAAATTTATGACAAATACAACCTACTATTTTCCATTATTGTGTCCATAATTTTGTTATTTTTATATAAGTCGGCATATAATTTTTTCAGCGAAAAATGGTATATACGTAGAAAAAAATTGTATGTATCAATCTCAAAATTCAATTTTTCTAAAAATAATTCCACCCGAGCACACCTGTGATCTGTGATCGGGTGCCACAAATCTGCATTCAGAATATACCTACTTCAATGAAACTTTGGAACTACCCAAAGTGTCATCGTTTTCTATCCAGAAAAATTAAAAAACTACATTTAAAAGATTTTACAAATATGAAAAAAGTCCTACATGTTCTCAATATAATGTATCCTATAACGTGCAAAATTTCAGTATCTCAGAATGAAATACTTTACATTCTGAGCTACACAAAAATAAAAGATGTACGTATCTGCATGAGTATGAACAATGTATAGTTTGAAATCTTTTAATTTTGTCCTTTTTCTGTAGCCCGTTAGGCCATTATACAAAGAATTTCGCATGTTTACATGATACATCACTGACTACATCTTTTGTGGCAGAGTCCTAGCGGGAGCATGTAGGGTGACTCACGGAGAGGAGAGAGACGGGGTTGTAAGGCAGCGGTGATCCCACTGCGGGATTGTACACACGATTTACCCACCGTCAGGCTCCCCATCGATTTAGGAACTCTACATGCCGGTATAATTCACTATAGTACAGGTTACAAAGTTTAAATTGATAGTAAGCATAGGCCTAAGGCTTCCCGTAGGATGACATTATATACATAGAGTTACAAAGAGAGTCGTCACCGTCAACAAGATATAGGCCTTCTTTGATTTGTAGGAAAGGAAATTCAAAGGAATAGGAAAGGGATAGGAATGAGAAAGGATGGCATGTGGAAACCTATCCTCGTTCCTTGTGCATAGGAAATGAAAAATGAGGTATGAGTGGATTTTCGTTTCCTGTACATTTTGCCTTGAAACTGAGAGTGAAAGGAAAAATTCCTGTAGTTTTCCTTTCCACACTTCCTATGAATCAAACGCATGAACAGTGGCAACTTTGGAAAACTTCCTAATCCTTTAGGATTCCTCTACATTTCCTTCAAATCAAAGGAGGCCTAGTTTTAAACTAGTCCGTCTAAAATGTCCTGTCTTGAACGCCAGGGCGCGTAGCATTTGGGGCTCTAGCAGAATCCGTCTTAGAACCTTTCTTAGTCCGGTTGGACCTCACAAGCTAAGAGTCACCGCCAGTGGATCACAATGTCTTAGAAAAACTCAATGTCGTAGGAGTATATCCCAACATCACTACAATTTTAACCGCAAAAAAAAACATCACTACAATTTTTTGGAAACCTATAAATAATTTTTAAATAGAGAACTACTGAATCTCAGTAGACAAAGTGACTTTTCGTGGAATAGAGTACGTGTAAGCTCTAGAATCTCAATGAACAGACGTGTTCATGAGATTGGTTGAGTAGTGGAAAATATTTATGAAGTAATCCACGTGTCTGATGTTGAAGAGACGAAGACGAACGAGGCCTCCTAGTTTAATTTGTCGGTCGCTGAAGAGGGTTCAGGATATAGCGAACGTGGACGAGCGTTGCTGAAGTGCCGGCTGATCGGTGACCGATAGTTGCGTGAACAGCGTAGTAATGGACGCGTGGGGAGCACGGGGAAGATCTGTCCACGCAAATTCATATTTTGAACAGATGCCGCCACGTTGTGCTGTTCGTATGCGTGTTTGATCGGTTCCTCTTTAGGTAAACTAAGACATTTAATGGCCGGAGCTACTCCCCCCAGTCCCCATCCGTCACCCCCTCTACCAGTTTGTTAAATTTGCGCGAAATTGTTTGGGAACGCCAGAGCCAGCGATACCCATACCATCTTTGAATTAATCGGAAGAATCATCCCTACTCTCCTCCAGTTCGTCTGAAGAATCAAAGGTAATCTGTAGCTCCTTGCAGTGCATTTCTGCTTTAATTTAGGTGTAGTCCAAATAACATCTCCTGTAAATTTATTGTACAAATTAGGCCACCACTGATGGAGCCCGGAGCACCAGTGAGCGCGGCCACGGGGGCCATGGAGTCCGTCCTCGGTAAGCTGGCTGCTCTGCTTGCCGACGAGCACAACGGTGATGTCCAGTCCCTCAGGGTCGAGCTGCAGAAGCTGCACGCGCTCCTCAAGAATATGTCCGAGGTGGAGGATCCCGGAGAGCGAGCCAGGCACTGGCTGAAGGAGGTGCGGGAGTTCTCCTACGACGTCGAAGACGGCCTCGATGACTCCATGCTCTCCGCTGACAACGGATCTGGGAACAAGCCAGAAGATGGATTGGCAGAGAAGATCAAGATCTGGTCGAGGGAGACGACGGCTCATCGTCGGACAGGCGAAGAGATCAGCGCTGGTAGCATCGCCAAGGCTAGCGTCGGGGCGGAGGATCCTCGGGACTACGAGGAGATGCCTGAGCTCGTGGGCATCGATGGACCGTCCGAAGAACTCGTGAAAATGTTGGACATATCAGTGCAGCAACTGAAGGTCGTCTCCATCGTCGGATGTGGCGGGTTGGGCAAAACAGCTCTCGCTCGCCATGTTTACCGCACCTTGGGAGAGCAATTCGACTGCCGGGCTTTTGTGTCTGTCTCTCGAAAGCCTGATTTGGTGGCGATTCTGAGGAATATCGTTAGCGAATTGGGGTGTGATGATCAAACCATACCAGGTGGTGATGAACAACTGCTCATCAACAGCATCTCTAGCTTCCTCGAGGATAAAAGGTATGCCAGTAAAAGAAAATCTTCAGTTTGAACTAGCTACTCTTGCAGAACATTTACCATGCTTTATTTAAATTACAAATTTACTATGTATCAGCTAGTATAGCTTCTGTTATCTGATATTATTTGACTTCCTACATTCTGCCGATGGCAATTCCATGCATTCAGTTGCTAGGTAGAGTCTAGAGAATTACATTAAGAAAGATGCTTCCGTTTAGCTTTCAGGATTACCTCCATCTGCACTTCCATATTTTCAGATAGTTCTATTATGCCGTGTTAATATTATGTATAGATGAGCGATCTTTCTGATCAGCTAATAATAGGCTCCTACAACACACTTCTTGCCGAACTACAGTAATTTGCCCCCTGTTTCTGCAATTTTTGTGTCAGTATTTCTATTAACGTTTTGCACAATTTTTTTAATTTATTACATGGGAGGGAAGAGGTTAGGGAGATTAGTGCAGTTGAGAATCTATATCTATAATTAATACTAAACAAGACACAGCCATTGTTTGCCCGTTATTGTTCTGTTGATGTCAAACTATTGTGAAAAAGGTGTAAAGACTACATGATATTTTCTGTAGTGGAAAATGATCAAAATTAATATGATCCCAGCTTACCTAAACATTGCTTACATTTTTAGATTGTAGAAATTTAGTATAAGTGTTTCCTTTATTTTTTTATTGCGTGCAGTTTGAGTATGCTATAACATACTTTTAACATTCCTAAATCGTGCACCAGGTACTTGATCATAGTAGATGATGTGTGGGATGTTCAAACATGAGATAGTATTAAATATGCTTTCCCCAACAACAGTTGTGGTGGCAGGATAATAACAACAACACGTATACATGAAGTAGCCAAGTCATGCTCTGCTTCATATGGGGGCCGTGTTTATAAGCTAAGCCCTCTCAGTGTTGTGGATTCAGAAAGGTTGTTATTAAAGGAAGTGTTTCATTCTGATGAGCAATGCCCATCACACCTCAAAAGAGTGTCTGATATGATCTTGCAAAAGTGTGATGGTTTGCAAAGTGTGATGATTTGCTGACTGCCAACACACATGAAGATCAGTGGGAGCAAGCGTACAATTCTATCAGGCATGGACTTGGAAGCAATCCTGCCGTTGAAAGAATCATGAGGATATTGTTGCTTAGCTACTTTGATCTTACTCCTTGCCTAAAATCGTGCCTATTATATTTGAGTATATTCCCAGAAAATCATGCTATCAAGAAGGAGCATTTGGTAAGGAGATGGATTGCCGAGGGATTCATTCGTGAAGAACACAGATATACTCTGTATGAATCCGGAGAGAGGTGTTTTAATGAGCTCATCAACAGGAACCTGATCCAACCGCGGGACATTAATGAGTTTGGTGAGGTGGAAACCTGTCGAGTACATGGTATAGTTCTTGATTTCATCATATCTATAGCCAAGGAAAATAATTTTGTTACTTTACTAGATGTACCTAGTGTAAATCCTGAACCAGAAAACAAGGTCCGTAGGTTGTCTCTACAGGAGGGAAGTGATATTCCAGGAGATCTTGTTTTATGTAATGCCCGCTCACTTACTGTTTTTGGGTGCTGTGTGAAAGTGCCATCTCTCTTGGACTTGAGACACTTGCGTATTTTGGATTTTGAAGGTTGTAGTGAATTAGAAGATCATCATCTTGCAGATATAGGCAATCTGTTCCACCTTAAGTTTCTGAGGCTCAATTATACAAAAATTACAAAGCTTCCTGAACAAATAGCAGAGTTACGGTACTTAGAGTCACTTGATATATGTGGAAACAATGCAACCATTGTAATTCCATCAGCCATTAACCGGCTTACTCGATTGGTTCATCTAGCTGTTAGTGATGAAACTATATTGCCAGATGAAATTGGAGGCATCAAAGCATTGCAGGTGTTGGAAGGTATTAATGTCAACAGTCAGTCAACTAACTTTGTTAGGCAAGTCGGTCAACTATCAAACCTAAAGAAGCTGAGCATAAGTTTTATCAATTATTATGCTGGTGATAACTGGAAGGAGAATCAGGAAGAGATGGTCTGTGCGATATGTAAGCTGGGCAAAGCAAACCTTCATGTTCTACACATTACTATCAACGAGGGGGCAGATGAGATCTTCGAAGAATCATGGTGCCCTGCTCCACATAGTCTTCGGGAACTTGTCATCAAAGTGGATATAGTATCAAGAGTACCAAGATGGGTTGGCTCACTTGTCAACCTCCAGAAATTACTCATCCCTATGTGGGATATCGGACAGGAAGATGTGGTGATCCTGGGAGGCCTACCTGATCTGTGCCATCTCTGCCTCACAGCACTGGCAGCTGGATCAAAAGATGAACGGCTTAAAATCAGCAAAAGTCATGGATTCCCTTCCTTGACTCGTTTCAAAATAGGTGGAGAAGAGTGTGCACTGGGGCTGAATTTTGAAGCTGGGTCCATGCCAAAGCTACAAAAGCTTGAGCTTGAATTTGACGCAGAGGAAACCCTTTCTCTGACAAATGGTAACTTTGATTTTGGCATCGAGCACCTCTCTTGCCTCACAAGCACAAGTGTCCGTTGTACTTATGATGAACCCATCCATCCCACACTGAAGGTTGCCATGGAAAGAGGCATCAATGCCCATCCCAATCATCCCATGTTGGTATGGATGAAATGAATGTTGCCCATCAGGTACTGATTCCACGTTCCAAAGATTTTTCATTTCAGAATTACTTATGTTTCTTCTTCTGTCCTCTCACAGTATCTTTTTTCATATTTTCTTTTCCTCCTCTTTTAGTGCCAATTTCAAGTAGGGTGATGAAAGCTGCAGTCATCATTGTTTTAACCCCGAATCAAGCCGAAGATTGACGCCGGGCGACATGGATCCCAACTCCCAAGATTGACGCTGTGAAAAATAGAGGGAACAAAAGAAGTTGAAAATAGCCAGATAGGTCGACATGAAATAGGTGCAACGAAAAAGATGAAGTTGGGAGTGGGAAGTGCAAGAAAAAGATATTTGTGAGAGAGAATAGTTGTAGTTTTACTCTGTTTTGAGTACTTGTCCTGGTATTTCCCTGTTGGTTTTCAGCTCTATCTTTTCCTTTTTTATCTTTGGTGGTTGATTGTGTTTTGGCTGAAGTATGTGTAAAACTTTGGGTTTCGTTAATGAAATCAGGGGTATGTGCCCTTTCCTCTAAAAAAACCCGAATCAAGCCTTCTTTTTTTTCTTCTGTCCAAAATGTATAGACCATGCAGTTTGGGATTTTGCTAGGTAATGGTGTATGAATGTTTCAGAATTAATTAGTACTCACTCTGTTTATGTTATTACAACCCATATACTCCTATAGTTTTGGTTGTAATAACATCTTATATTATGAGACGGATGGAGTATTTTTGTTTACTACTACCTCTGTTTCATAATTATTGTTTTGAAAAAAAACTATGACAAGAATTATTAAACTTAGGGAGTAGGTGTCAGCTAAAGTAGCTAGTAACCAGATTATCCATTTCAAAATGTGATAAAACAAACTAACTTGAAGCCATTTGTTCGGTCCACTATGTAGCATTTTAGCATGCCAATATTTTAATTATTTAAACATGTCTTGCCTTCAGATACAGTGCAACACAACAATGGCATGGACAACAGGATTGATGGACATGGTCATAAGGTGACTAACTGACTACTGAAAAGCCAAGAGAAGTACGATAACGTACCCAAACTAAAGTTCTTGTTACGCAACTGGTGGCATCGCATTTATTGAAAACTTAAATGAAAGGTCACATCTTTTGTTTTCTTGAAATGTTTCTACACTAAGGTTGATGGTTATTTTTTTGTACACCTTATTAGTTTGTTGGAATGACATGTATAATACTCCTGATTAATTGATTGTTGGCTTTGGATCCTATCGTCGTGTCCTTTCTCGAGGAAAACACACATCTACTATTATTGTGAAGCGGAACCAGCAGGCAGAGGGGAAGATTGCTGTTGCTGTCACTGTTCTAGGCTTGTAGCATGTGTCGGTATACGTTCAGATGACTCTGATACAGTAAGTGGTATATTGCATAATTAGCATATATAACTGCATAGTGCGGTATTTAGTTTTGGTGAAGCATTTCACAAATGAATTGCATTGAACCGTAGAAACGGATAAGAAGAGCAACGGCTCAGCCATGGAGAATACTCCAAGTTTATTACACCACATATGTATGTGGTACTACTCACTAGAATACACATATGTAGCATCATATTAACGAGTGAAGATTTTTGGCCCCCCGAGCTCAGTACTCCCTCCGGTTTAAAAAATTCGAAAATCCTATTTGTGAGTTTCAAAAAATTCTGAAAAAATCGGGGTGTAGCCAATAGTATATACCACGAAAGTGTAAAATATCAACATTAAAATCTTTGTATTTTGAGCTATACAAAAATAACAAAAGTGTAGATCTAAATATGCATATTTTCAAATCTCCAAGTTTATCAGAATTTTTTATTTTTATATAGTTCCGAATACAAAGTATTTGAAGTTAATATTTCACACGCTCATGGGATATACTATTAGCTACACCTAGATTTTTTTGCAGATTTTTTTGAAACTCATAAATATAATTTTTGAATTTTTTAAAACATAGTGAGCACTGGACTAGCTCGGGAGCCAAAAGCAATTTCCGCATATTAACATCTCAGCCCTAGACTAAGAGTATCAACCTGGAAAACAAAAATTCTACTATGCTTGGAAGTATGCATGGGATCTATACCTGACCATGGGACGGGCCGGGCCGGGATTCGAGCCGGGCCTAAAAAAGCCCGCGGGAAAAATCCCAGGCCCAGGTCCGGCCCGGCTCGACCATCGGGCCTATATTTCAGGTCCAGGCCCGTCCCGTGACTGCAAAATCCCGTCGGGCTTCGGGCCTCAGGCCGGGCTTCTTCCTGAAAACATCAATATACAAAGCCCAGACCCGTCCCGTCCATCGGGCCGAAATATGAGGCCCAGGCCCGACCCATGGGTAAGCCCAGTCGAGCCCAAGCCCGGAAATTTCGGGCCGGGCCGGGCTTCCCATGGCCAGTCATATTGGGATCACAGGTAGCGAGTCTATCTCACATGATCGGGTGAGTGGATGTAACAACCTTGTCATGGAGGAATGCACATTATCACATGAAGTGATTTGTTCTCACATGGTTGGGTGAACGGATGTACAATGCCATCACCAGAGTTCAAGTCTTTGTGGATGTAAATTGAGATCCCACAATTCCTTTTTGAAAAAGCAGGAAATCACAATGATCTGGCATCATTCTTGTATCACTAGTAGAAAACTGGCCTTTGCTTTGGACCTTTAGTCCGGTCAGACTTAGAACCCGGAGTAATGTGACCTTTAGTACCGGTTCCAAAGGCTAGGGACTAGTCCCGGTTCAAACGCCACCTTTAGTACCGGTTCGTGATACGAACCGGTACTAAAGGGTCGCGGCAGGCAGCTGCAGAGGTGGGGCCAGCGTCAGACCCCTAAAGGGTCTCCTATATCATCTTCCACCCCAGGGACGGAGCCAGCCCTCAGGATTGGAGGGGGCATAAATATGTTGGAGGGGGCAAAATAGCTTAGTACTGGTATTTTTAAGCATCATCATGAGTGAGTTTATGAAGAAAAGCAGTTTGTTGGGGGGGGGGGGGAGGGGGGGGGGCCTAGCCCCTGCTCATCCCCCCTTCCTCCGTCCCTGTTTCACCCCGAGCCAGCTCTCCATTTTATCACATAAATTTTCCGCAGCAACGGGCGGGGTATCATCTAGTATATTAAATTCGGAGTATGGTGTGGTTGCTGCACTTCAAATTTCTCTCTGACGCAACCCAAGCTAGATAATGACAAATACTAAAACAATAGAAGCTTGTCCCGTTCTAAATGTTAGTGTTGTATACGCCGCTATGACACATAATACCATCACCATATCACGAAGATATACTGTAGTTGCATTGTACATTTTCTGTTGTTGACACTTTTAGATGCAAATTTGATTGTATCAAACCCACGGAATGGATCACGAGTTCACAAAGCAGATCACCAATTCACCACAGAAGAGCACTGCATCTGCATCTCACGAGAGAGCCAAAGCAAAGATCCCAACATGCACTGCACGACCGCGCCGTGCACGCGGACGCCGCCACGCACCCATGCCCATGGGCAACGCCAAGGACGTACACAGGCCACTAGCACCGTCGGTATCTTGCGTAGGCACCGGGAAGGGGAAAGCGACGACGCGTCGGCAAAAGCAACAGTCGGCGCGGCGCAACCCCACCCTCGCCGCCGACCAAACCCTGCCCGCCGTTCCCGTCCCCGCCCCGCAAGAGCGAGCGCAGCACCAGCACGCACGCACTTCCCACACACACGCCAGGCCAACAATATACCAAAACCGCCGCGCCGCCCTTCCCTTCTCCTCCGCGCCCTTCCCTTCCCCTCTAGTATTATATCCTGTCCTCTTCTCGAACCCACCGCCACCGCCTCGCCCTCCCTCTCCATCACTCTCTCCTCTCCCGTCGGCATCGGCGCAGGCAGAGGCCGACGAAGCGGACGCCTCCTCCTCCTCCTCCTCCTCCTCCTCCTCCAGATCTAGGGTTCCCGCCATCCAGAACCTCTCTCTCTCTCTCAGCGCAGGAACGGGACTGCCGCACGCGCATGAGGGCCAACGGAGAGCACACCGCCGCCGTTTCCGTCCCCGTCCACGCCGCGCCGCCGTCCCACACGGAGGAGGAAGCCGAGCGGAGGCGCCGCCGCCGGCCCGCGCGCCGCCCCAAGCAGCCCGCCACCCCACCGCCGCAGGCCCTCTCCGCGCCGCCGCAGCAGGGGCCGAGGCCCAGCAGATCGATGCCGCCGCCCGCCCGCGCGGGCTCCCGCCTCGAGGCCGTGCTGCAGGCGGAGGCGAGCCGGTCCTCCTGCCCGCTGCTCCCCACGCCGCCCCGCGTCGAGCCCCGGGGTCCCGTGGTCGGGACGGGCGCCGGGGGAGCTCCCAGGAGGCTCTTCTTCCAGCCCCATTGGTCCCCGCAGGCCGTGGAGGACGCCCTCGAGGTACGTATACTGTGGATCGCGTTTGCGGCTTTGTCTGCGGTGCGGTAGTACCTTCTTCGCGTGAACTGATGAGTTGATTTCCTCCTCTGTGGCGCAGAGAGGGAATGTCTTCAGTGGGAAGCTCCGTGTGAACGCTCACAACAGGAACGAGGCAAGCATCGACTTCTTCATAACCTGTTTCTTATTCTACTGCCTCTGTGCTACTAGTTGTTTGTAAATTGTAACAGTTGTTGAAATCTGTGATGCTACAGGCGTACTGCACGATCGATGGCATTCCTGTGGATATTCTCATTACGGGGACGGCGCAAAACCGTGCGGTAAGTTCATGTCTGCTTTGTGTACACACCTGCAACATGAGTGGACGTGTTAAAAAGTACTGTGAGGTGCTATACCTGTGTGTGTGTGTGTGTGTGTGATCAGTAGCAACCCCTTACGGTAGTATTAGTGGATGGATAGTGCAAAGTCTTAATGATACTTCTTTCAGCCTGTCGTGTCAGCCTTGAGTTACCTGATTAGCCACTTTGTGAATTATTATGATGTGCTAGGAACTCGGGAACTAAATGCTTTCCATATCTGTCAGACACGAGCCTAAGAAAAAACTTCTGTACTATGCTTATCATTTTGCATAATGTATTGTGCATTTTTATTTTGTTCAACTTCCAACTGCTTGCGACTTCCTAGAATGCATGCGCATGATATGTTGACTGGCGACTGGCGTGCTCTCCCGCAAATTGGTCAAGCACATTAGAAATTACCTGCCCTTAGCATGATATTTGTTGACATGAAAGTGCCATGCGAACCGATAAATTTGGTTATTGGAATGGTTCAGCTATGAGCATATGGAGGGAATACTCCTCCAATATTTATTCCTCCATCCAGAACGGGATGGTGCAGTCCATACATACGACGAGCACATGGATATGATCTTAGCATGATTTTTTGTTGACATGAAAGTGTGCCATGTGAACCGATAAATTTGGTTATTTGAATGGTTCAGCAATGAGCATATGGAGGGAATACTCCTCTAATATTTATCCCTCCATCCAGAATGGGATGGTGCAGTCCATATATACGAGCACATGGATTACTCTTCATATAGGATCATCCAGTGTACTGCAAAATTCTGTACAATGTTTTTCATTCTGCATCTATGTGCTACTCCTAAGTTTTTGATGTCACAGGACTGGGCCTTCTGATTTTTGTTTAACTTTAGGTTGTTTGTCACTTCGATAAGTATGCTCGAAACCTATGTCTGGCCTGCTCTCCTACAAGTTGATCATGCACATTAGAAATTACCTGCTCTTTTGGCATGCTTTTGAATTGACTTTAAAGCGTGCCACGTGATTTGATAAATTGTGATGAATGGAATTGTTAAGCAATCAGTATAGGCCATAGGGGGAATACTCCAATATTTATCCCACCATCCAGAATGAGATGTTACAGTCCAACAAACAAACGCATCAATAGCTCTTTATATAGGATCATGTACATGTACTTGCTTAGAAGTGTTTCAATTTTAACCTACGGCTGCCACCAAAGTGGTATGACCGTAGACCAAATAGCATGCTTCAAGCCTGAACTTTTGGTATGTGGCAGTGAATTGCCTCTAAAGCTCTTGCACCTGTACATGATTCACCCAAAGCTGTATGATAAGTTATGCTTGCTGGTATCATTTTGCTGGTATGATCTGGAATTATGCTCTAGAGCTCTTGCACCTGTGATGAATGGAATTCTGCATGTTTAATTCTTCTCACTTACGTTTACCAACGATATATACCATCATATATTGTATTATACCCACATTCCAACTTCTTTTTACTTGCAATGATATGCTCTCTCGTGACCTACGTTGCAGATTGAAGGTGATATTGTGGCCATCACACTGGATCCTGTTGTTTACTGGACTAGAATGAAAGGACAAAACATCGCACGCAACCCTGCCCCTGGAGGAGTTTCTGGTTCTCGTGAAGTTAGTGAAACAAATGGGAATCATGGTTTGAAGAATGGACAGGCAGATGCCAGCTGCAGGTCTGAAGGATGCAGTAATGGCCAACCTGTTCCGGACAGGATGCATAACCATCACAAAAACAGTGGTTTTAGTCAAGCTGTTCTGTGTGAAAATGGGCATGCTATTGTCCCAGAGAATTGTGACGACTTGGATGAAGGAAAGACCGAGTCTGCAAGAGCATTGCAGATGATATGTTCGGTGATATGCAGTCACCCAAGCAGACGCCCTACTGGGAAAGTTGTATCTGTCATAAAGAAGTCTCCTCGCCGTGGTACCGTTGTAGGTTTCCTTGCTCCTTTCTCAGAATTCCCTGATGGAGAGCAGAGGAATCAGATGAACATGCAGGGTTCGAAGAGGATGAACCATATAGCATCCTCATCTCTGACAGGCTTGGTACATCTCTTGCCTACTGATCCCAAATTCCCTCAGATGATTGTTAGTGTTAGCACTTTGCCAGATAGTATCAGACAGAGGCTGAAAGAAGGTGATATAGCTATTGAGAAGGAATTAGTTGCTGCACGGATTGATGAATGGAATGAGGAAAGTCCCTACCCCTGGGCTTGTATCGTACAGTTCTTGGGAAAGGGTGGTCTGGTTGAAACACACATGGATGCTATATTGTTTGAGAATGCAATATCTGATGCTGAATTTTCCCCGCAGTCCATGGCATGTCTCCCGGACACTTGCTGGAAGATTCCGCAGGAAGAACTGGCAGCAAGAAAGGATCTGAGAAGTGTCTTGACCTTTACAATAGACCCCCCTACTGCGTCAGATCTTGATGACGCAATATCTATTGAGACGCTTTCTGAAGGAATTGTCCGCATTGGGGTCCATATTGCAGATGTCTCGTACTTTGTTCATCCAGAGACTGCATTAGATGCTGAGGCTCAGATCCGATCTACTAGTGTTTACACCTTGCGCCGCAAAGTACCGATGCTGCCTTCAAGACTTTCAGAAGAACTTGTTTCACTTAATCCTGGGGTGGACAGGCTTGCCTTTTCAGTTATTTGGGACATTGATCCTCATGGGAGCATAGTTAATCGTTGGATTGGTCGTACCGTTATCTGTCATGCTGCAAGCTATCATATGATCTTGCGCAAGATCTGATTTCTAGTGATGCCAACCAGTTTAGATCTGCAGCTGCATCCCTTCAAGTGCATGGCATGCTTAAACAGGAGGATATTATAAAGTCCCTTAGATGCCTATATGAGATCTCGAAAAACCTGAAGGATATTAGATTCAAGGCTGGAGCTCTCTCTCTTGACAGTTCAAAGCCTACGATCCTATTTGATGAAGATGGTGCTCCATGCGATAGCTATCACTATAAAAGGAAGGATGCATGCTTCATTGTTGAGGAGTTAATGTTGTTGGCTAATATGGCAGCTGCAGAAGTTATATCAAATGCATTCCCTGATTGTGCTTTACTTCGTAGGCACCCTGAACCTAATGCACGGAAGCTCGGAGAGTTTGAGGCATTTTGTGCCAAGAATGGTTTTGAGTTGGATTCTTCATCATCTGGTCAGCTTCATCTTTCAGTTTGTAGACTAAAGGAAGAGTTGCAAGATGATCCTGTTCTGTTTGATATTCTCATGTTTTATGCATCGAAGCAAATGCAGTCAGCAGAATACTTTTGCACAGGGGACCTGATAAGCAAGAAGGACGATTGGGCCCATTATGCGCTATCTGTCCCTTTATATACACACTTCACTTCACCACTTCGAAGATATCCTGATATAATCGTTCACAGGACACTGAGTGCAGTAATTGAGGCTGAACAGATGTATCTGAAGCAAAGAAAAGATTCCACTGGGCGGAATGGAGCCAAAACTAAATCTTGTGAAACCATGGATAGATGCTTTACAGGCCTCCAGTTTAGTAAGGATGCTGCTGAAACCAAAGAAGGGAGAGAAGCACTGTCTGCTGCAGCTAAGAAGTTCAAGGTCCCTAGCTCTGATTATCTTGGGGAGGCTGCTGAACATTGTAATGAAAGGAAGTGGGCCAGTCGTCGTGCAGAAGATGCTGGACAGAAGCTCTACATGTGGGCTCTGCTAAAGAGGAATGAGGTACAATGGTGCATCATCATCTTTCACCTTCTCCAGTTAAGTTTGTTGTTAAGCTTTATTTTGAACTGACTTCTGGTTTTGCTTTTGCAGACCCTGGTCTCTAATGCTAGAGTTTTGGGGGTTGGACCAAGGTTCATGTCAATTTATGTGCCCAAGCTCTCGGTATGACTTCGACTGACCTCATCTGATAGAACTCCGTTTTTTTTATTTTGTTTTTTGGTCACCTGATCATGATTTCTGATGTAGATGGAGCGAAGAATATACTATGATGAAGTTGAGGGATTATCTCTCGAATGGCTGGAAGCCACTGGAACATTAGTGCTTGATGCATGCAGGAACAAGCCTGGCCAAAGGAGGGGAAGCCAGTTCAAAAGCAGTAGAGCAATTGAGGAAGTTGCAGTGGTGGTGAACCCATCCGAGTTGATGTTATCTGAAGACAGAGATGAACCAGGAGCAATAGAGGCTGGTGGTCCCGCTGCTGCGGATCCAGTTTTGCTGAGCGATGAAGCAATGAAAGCTCAAGTTGCCCCAGCAGCTCTGCCTCTGGTGATACGCTACCTGAGCGAAATCCCTGTGGTTCTTCATGCAATTGGTGGCGAGGATAGTCCGGTGGACATTGGAGTAAGACTATACATTTCATCATACTTCAAGTGACAAGAATCAGCCCATCATAACAGGAAACGATCCATGAATTTAACTTCCTCGTAGTTGAACAATCGTAATAAGAGGTGACAGAAGAGTAGGGTTAAAGAGTTGTTTCAGGGCTCAGCAGTCAGATGTCAAGGTAGTGTGCTGTAGATATCGCATTACTGTTCTTTCTCGTAGTTCTTATTCGCCCCATCTCCCCATGGTAGCCAAAATGATCGTGCAGTGAAGTGGCTTTCCTTTTTGTTCAGAGGCCACTTAACCAGGCGATCCGAATTGGCCGTAGTGTTATGTGTTGCTAGTTTATTCTCAAGTACTTCTGTTTTAGTGTGTGAATCCACCTGCATATTTTTTTACTGGTGGTTTCACACATGTTTTTCGTTACTTCTGAGATAAGGAATCACTGCTGACTGCTGAGCTCTTTTTGAAGAACATGTCCAAGCTCTTCAAGTTTCAGTAACTCTCTTTGAACTCTGAACTTTAAGTTGTCGTGACCAAAATAAATGCACTGTTTCCTCTACTTTTGTACTACTGTTTGGCGTTTGTATTCTCAGTGTATTCAATGAAGATAGCAGTTGTTCTTTTTGTGCACCATTATGTATGGTCTACCGATTTTGGTTACCGAAGCATACTTCAGCGTGTTTGGTGGGTTCAATAAAATCAAGCAGGTAGAACATTGAAAAGCTATTTAAAAAACATTGACGCAAAGCATTGGTCTCTTTGTGGATTTTGGTTGCCGAAGCATACTTCAGCGTGTTTGGTGGGTTCAGTAAAATCAAGCAGGTAGAACATTGAAAAGCTATTTAAAAATTCTGAACTATGTTTCCCAACATTGATGCAAAGCATTGGTCTCTTTGTGGATTCAGATATGTAATTTAGAAGGAGGTAGCAGTTTTACTCGTTCGTCAGTGTACGCGAAAATATTTGGACACGGCGTTACGGGTCATGGGTGATGCACCCGTTGTTTAAAACATTTTTAAAAACTTCTAAATATCATAAAAGTATCAAAAAAATTGGATATCTATAAGGACATTTTGTGTTGGCACAAAAAGTTTTGCGCAGAAAAACATTTTTTGTGACATGTGCAAAAAGGCAGAAAAAACATTTTTTGTGACATGTGCAAAAAGACAAAAGTCTCGTACAAAGTCATTTTAGAGTGTCTGGATTTGTCTTTTTCCACACGTCACAAAAAATATCTTTTCTCCGCGGAACTTTTTGTGGTAACATAAAATGTCTTGAAATATATCCGAAATTTTTATTTTGAATTTTGACATTTTGAGAATTGTTTTATTAGCAGTGGGTGCATCTGCACCTATGACTCGATATGGATTTCCGATAATATTCTGAAGTTATTTACCCTTCAGTTCTGTTAATGCTCGTCTCTCACCAGCTATGTGAAAGATGGGGTTTTCTTTCATGCTGATTTGTCAAAGGACCAACTATGGTCGTTGATAATTTGCTTGCAACAAATTTGTCGTGAAACAGCGTTCTTCTGAAAAAGTTACTGGTGCTCAATTTGCTACTAGTTACAAGGGCAAAACCATTTTTACCCTGAAGGAAACGTATTCATGCCTTGCACATCTAAGAGAGATACGTGTTTCCCTACATGTTATCGAAGATGATGATCTCGTTGGGCTACTTCCAGATCCGACTAGCCATGAGAGGCGTCTTTCTGAGCGGATTTGGGGACGGAGCGTATGACGCAGAAATGTTCAAAAATCAACTCCAATGCTCAAACCACCAAAAAAAAAAGTAAATGCGCCTTCTTCAAGCACCGAAGTGGTGGAAGCGACGAATACGTGTCCAAGACCACCGAGGTGGAGAATGCATTCTTATGGTTGCATTTGCATGTGCAGCAATGTTCTTAAACAGAATTCGGAACCCTCTCAACAATCTCACAAAAAAAAAAACTTTCAGGTAAGCCTCGACTGTGTTTGCAGTTGCATGATCAAAGCAACTGAGAATTATGAAATTTCGATTTGTTTCGTTTGTCCGGCGGCGAGAACAATTATAGCAGATGTGAGTGCATCATACTGAAACAGGACAATAATTCTTTTCCTCGCCTGAAGTATCAGGATAGTGAAAGGAACACTAGATCATATTAAAGAGAATCGTCAAAGTGCAGAAAGCACACGACTACACATACAGAGGTAACTAGAATGTGAACAGAGATATTTGGGCTGGCTAATGAAATTTTGTTTCTTCACAGCATCCAATCTCTATTGCTCTCACAAAGAGATCATAAACCAAACTAAAACACACCGAAAGAAAATAAACAAATAAGAAAAGACAGATTATCAATCGCTGTAGAAGCTTCTCGCGGTCTTCCCCTCCTTCTTGATCTTCTTGATCTTCCGTCGGCGACGGTCGGCTTCATCCATCCGCCGGACGGTGCGCTCTAGCGTATCCACCCGATCCGCGAGGGCCCCGATCAGCTCGCACTGCTGCACGCTCCGCTCGCACAGTGCCGCCACCATCTCCATTACCTTCTTAGCGTCCAAGCCGTCGGCGGTTGCAGCCTCAGTCTTCTTCTTCTCTGTCTCCTCTCCCGCCGCTTCTTGCTGCTGCGCTTTGGGTGGTGCATTCTCGCCGGCGAAGGCGTCGTCTCCTGTCACCATCTCCCATTCCCCTTCCGCCTCTGCCGCCTGGTCGCCGATCACCAACTCCTCAGCAAATGCCTCGGTAGCCGCCTCCTCTGCTCTGCCACTGTCAACATCCACGTCCATGTCGGCGGTTGGCGAAGTATCCGCCGCCATGTTAGCTTCAATCTGTACGCCCTGCTCCCCGGTTTGCGGCAACTCCGGCGCCATGCCAGTCTCCGCTGCAGCGTGAGCCTCGGACATCTCGACGGTCTCAGCCGCCAAGGACTCGGCGGCCACAGGCGTCTCAGTGGCCTGGGCCGGCTTGGCCTCCAGGGCGTCGACGGCATCCTGGAGCGCGAGCACCTTCCTGGTCACGCTCTTCCGGTACTCCCTGACGCCGCGGACGGCGTCGAGCCGAAGCACCAGCCGCATGAGCTCCTCTCCAACGCCGATCCTCCTACGCGCATCGGCACGCAGAGCCTCTGCATCCGCGGCAATCCTCGCCGCGACCGCCTCCGCCTCCCGCTCCACCGCACGCACCTCCCTCATCATCCTCCGTGCCAGGAGGCCCCGCGCCGCCGCCTGTACCGTCACCGCCGCTTTCTCCGCCGACGGTGCTCGTTTCTTCGGAGCCGCCGCGGTCTTCCGTTCGGGCTCCGGATCGGGCCCGTCAACTTGGACCGGGACGGAGACCGGCATCGAGGATCTACGCCTGGGATGCAGAGCGTCCCGCATCACCGGCTCGGGGCTCTCGACGTCGCGGAAGAAGGCGCCTTCGTTCCGCGCCGGGGCTCGAGCAGGGGCTGGGCGGTGGTGGTAATAGGCGTAGGGGCTGGAATACCTGACCGCCGGCTCAGCGCTCTCGAAGTTCTGGAAGGGGGCCGGATTGTGGTAGTAGGCGGGGTAGTTGTAGTTGGACGGCGGCGAGGGGTAGTAGTAGTCGTAGGGATCGTAGCCGAAGAAGCGGCGAGACGCCATTGGAGATCGCTGTTGTGTTCGAGGAGGTTGAGATCGTCTGGGTTCTGGAATCAGTTGATTTTGGCTGTGTTGTGATGAGGAAGAGAGATTACCGGAAAGGATATATATGCGGAAGCGGTGGAAGGTTCGAGAAGAGTTCGGATGTTTCTGGAGCTCCGGATTGCTTGATGAAAGGGGCGGGCGCGGGTTTCGGGCGGGCTCCTGATGGTCCTGGAAGATTCGGGAAGGAGGTTAGGCTATGCGGTGGTGGATGACGCGTGGGCCAGATAAAGCCTCGGGCACGTTAACCGTATGTATGTGCTTCCGTCGGGTAACATAATCAGCCCCGGGCTAGCACAAGAATGGGCCCAAATAAGGGCCCGTGTAATCAGTAAATGGTTTGTTACATGTTTTCTTTCTCTCTTTTTTTCTGCCGAAAATTTTCCAATCTATTCCTCGACTGTTGAGGCAGTATAAAGAACACAAGAAGTAAGATCTGTAAACCACTTAGCGACGACTATAAAAACTGAAGCGAGCCAAAGGCGTCGCTGTCATCGTCCATCCTTACTAGAGCGGACCAAATCTTGTTGCAGTAGATAGTCGGGAAGTTGTTGTGTTAAGCCCCATCAGGATCAACGCAACAGGACAACAATCGTCGCCGATGACGGTAGACGCACCACCGGGACGCTAGATGGGAAAAACTTGTTCCATCTTTAGGATGTCACAGTCTTGCCATACTGAGGGGGACATAAACCCTAACCAAACTAAAAAAAACACCTGCAAACGGAATATTTTATCATATGACTTAGCATTTGCATGATCCTACCAATCTTTGAGATAAGTTAATCATCACCTTCCTACCATGGATTTATTCAACTTTCTCTACTAATGTTTAAATAAAAGAGATGCATTGTGGGAGCCCGTGCAGTCACCCGGGCTTGCTAGGTACTAGCTCTGTCAATGGCATAACATGTTTCTCCTCGTGTCCGCCACGCGGTTGGCTCGAGCCTTAATGATATCAACAAGAAATGAAATAACCAATCACATTTTAGTTACACACAAATGTCTAAATAGACAATTATATGTGAACAAAAAAGAAGACCATACTAACATTTGTGTTTCGTGTCGAGTAACAAATTATGTGACGCAAACTGCAATCTATTGTACATGTTGTGACGAAACTTGAATTTCCACCGCCCTGACTCATATTCGTGAGGGTGTGCTTGCGTGGCACGGATACCTTATAAATTTTTCGGCGCAAAATCTGCTCATAAATTCACAACAATTAATCACTATATGAAGCAATAATTTAATTCTCATTGCAAAGATACTAATAGCTATAAATATATCCACATCAAGAGATACTAATAAAAGAATTAAGGCAGGAGTTCCTCAGAAAAAGAAAAAAAAGCAGTAGCAGGGGTATATAAGGGTGTGCAAAGCCAAGATGACTCAACACAAACCAATCACTCGATCGAGATCGACACACACCTCACGCACGAGCGACGCGACAGGAGCCAAGCAATCTGTAACCGCCGCCATCGCCATGGACAGCACCGTGGACGCAATGGCGGCGGCCTACGACGCGCTGCTCGACGCCGCGGCGGCCGCCGTCCGCGAGCCCGGCCGCGCCGCGGAGCTCGAGGACCTCAAGCGCTGCCTCGACGCCTTCAAGGAGTCCTGCGACCGCGCCGAGGACCTCGTCCAGGCGGCCGCCGGCGGCCTCGGCTCCTCGCCGTCCGCTGCCTCCGGCCTCGACGCGCTCTTCTGCACCGTGCACGACATCCAGAAGGATCTCGTCCAGGCCGTCGCTGCCGACGTCGACGAACGGGAGGAGGAGAAGGAAGAGAAGGATTCCGCGCCCACGCCGCCGGTGCCGGTGGCGGCAGAGGACGAGTAGCGCGCTCGATCGATCGATGTCGTCCCTTGGTTTCTGTGATGTTAATCCTCGTGGTTATTGTGCTAATCGGTTGAGTCATCTGAATCGTAATTAAATGAGGAAAAGGTAGGAAAACTGAACTAATGTTAGAATTTAGACTAGTTCATCTCATTTTCTTTTCTCGGAGAAAACTTGCCTTCGTTGTTGTGTATGTGTCGCTTTCGAATTCGCGGCGAAATTAGAGCAAGATAACAATCGAGAAAATGAAAGGCAGTAGAGAGTAGAACTAACCTTGGGTTTGCACATTGCTCGTTCCCATGTTCCTCCTAATTAAACTCGTGGTCAGTTTATTTCTTACGGTCCTATGATGATGATAATTCTGGTTGCATAATGTTGCATAGTCTCAATTCACCAAGAGCTAAGTATTTACAGACCTTCCTGGACAATAATGTATACCTTATAATTATATCGCATTTCCAAAGTCAAGGCAAAATCCATACCGAACTGGGCGGCATATGTAACATCCCAAAAATTAAAATAAGTATTATTATTCCAAAAATGAGAGCCAACAAAAACTTTTGCTAAATTATATGTGTTGATCTCTTATTGTTGCTTGTGTTATTTATTTCTTGCTAATTGTGTGTTGCTTGCTCTAAATAAAAACATGAAGAAAAGAAAAGAAATAAAATAAAAAGCAAAGCAATAAAAATAGTGTGACAAGTGTCACACAAAATTCTCCAAGTGAGAAATTAATTCCTTTCAAAATAAAATTCAGAGGAGTGATGTTTAATCACTCTCAATTTTATTCCTATACTTTTCCCTCTCCAAATATATTTTCAAAATTCTAAATTTAAAATTCCAAAAACCTTTCTTTATCTTTTTAAATCACAAAGTGTGTGGTGCAAAACTTGTCAATTAAATTGCACCACAGCACCACAAACCTACATTTGAATATGTGAAACAAATTATGAAAATAAATTTCAGAAATTCAAATTCAAATTTGGTTCAATCATTTCATCGAACACCTTGCACCCATGCACTGTGTTCTTCCCCAATTCATCCAAACCCGAAATCAAATTGATCGAATTCGTGTGTTATTCGTCGAATTGATGCCTGCACTCGATCCCTCTGGCTTCACCGACCTCGCCGCGCTCAAGAAATCGAAGAGGGGAGGTTGGCGTCGAGGAGAAGCTTCGGAGGGGACACGCTCCGGCGAGCACGCGCCATGTCGCGCAAGTGGCCGTGGCGTGGCGACGCCGCGTTGCTCAGCTCCGTGCCCCCCCCTCTCTCCCTCACCTCGCTGCCCCCTCTCTGGCCACACCGCAGCCCGCAGGAACCCGCCCCCGCCGGAGTGACGCCGTGTGCAGTGCGCGCCGCGCACCGCCCGAGCGTTCCCTGGCCGTCCCACTCGCGAGCTCGCTCCGCTCATCGACACGCACTCGACCTTGCTCCCTGCCACTCCCACATCGTAGCCGCACCTCCACCGCCCCTACGGCGAGAGCACGTCGCCCCTGGAGCTCTCCTGCGCCCGGACCACCATGGACCCGTGCTCGCCGTTAAATACCCCACCTCGCGCCCGAACTCTCCACACCCCGCACCACTGCCTCCACCCCTCTCCACTCCTCAGTGCACCGCCAGGAGGGCGGAGCCACTCCCTCGAAGCTCCAGCTGCCCGTGAGCTTCCTCGACGCTCCGCCGCATCCGAAGGTGGACGACGACACGGCCGTGCCGTGCTGCTGCCCCATTTCCCTCTCTGACCCCTCCACCTTGCTCTCCATCATCACCGCACTCACCCGAGCCCTTTTCTCCGTTGTTTCGTGCACAGGCGCGCCGTAGAAGCTTCGCCGGAGTTCGTGCCCGTGGCCGTGGAAGTTCGAGACCTCGCCGCCGTCGACTGGAGCCTCCCCAGCAAGTACAACTCGCACCGCCGCCTTCCTCGAGCCTCCGCCGTTCTCCAGCACCTTCCCCGCGTCTTCCCGAGCCCCCTAGGTGAGGATCCATCCACCACCGTGCCGCCGGCGCGGCGGCGCCGCCAGAATAAGGTCGCCGCCGATGTCTTTAAATCTGGACCGTTGGATCGGTGACTTACCTCTTCGTTAGGTGTTAGGCTGACGGGCTGGCCCCACCCGTCAGCGTTTTATTAATTTTCCCGCGTGCACTGAGTCACTGACAGAAGGGCCCCACCTGTCATACTTTTCAACATTATCCAGAGCAGTTAGATTTTCGAATTTAGTTTTCTCTGTGAATTCAGTACTGGACCCATTTTAGAAATTCGATATCTCGAGATTTAGGAATCCAAATAAATCAAACTCAATTGTTCTGGAAAGCTTATGAAATTGTTTAACCAACCAAGTGGTCTCATGTCATTTAATTAAATAGATAAAAAGTATTATTAAAAATACTACAGAAGGTTTAAATTCTAAACTTGTTTGTTTCTGATACTCTGCTAGTCCAAATAATTCCAAACCAATTTTGCTAGCTTAGTACTGCCATTAGCTTCCCTAATTTTGGTAGAATTAATTGTGCAGTAGTAATTGTTTAGTATAAAGTTGAAGTTAGAACACCCTTCTGCACTAAACAATTAAATATATTTAATGGTTAACCCAAATGACTTAGGACCAATTTTTTAGATCACATTTAGTCATGTTTAGTACCCCTAAAAGGATATAATTTTAGGATCAACAGAACTTAATTGGTAGCTAAAACTTGATTATTAAGTACTGGATTCAAACATTGTGTAGGGAGTTTGGTAACTCCAATTGATCCAAATCAAATTGTGTTGTCTTCTACACATCAGTAGCTTTCTAAAGAAATTTAGTTTGTATTTTTGTGACCAACAGAACTCAAGTTGTGCAATTAAACATGTTCCACAAGTTTCTGCCATATTTTGAACATAAATAAATGATGTTTAATTCAATTATTTTGAAACCAAATTGTATGGTTTGATGTGTGCAGTAGCTATTTGTGATGTTTATGATTGATATGTTGTGATGCTTGCTTGAGTAGTTTAGTAATTGTTTGCATTGCTTGTTTGACGTTTAGACGAGAACGTTGCCGAAGTCTACGAGGAGGGGGAATACCTTGATCAGCAAGCACAAGAACCTGAGAACTTTGCCGAGCAAGGCAAGCTACTTCACTGAGCTTGCATTTACATACATCTATTTTGTCACATGAGTTATTCAAAATTATCAATGATTTTGAAAACCTTTTTACAAGTACATGAAAACTATTTTGCCACCTATGTAGAAGTATAAGATAGTTGATATAAAATTATAGGATGGGAAAATAAATGTTGTTTACTCAAAACTCCTTTGAAATACTTGTGTGGTTATGGAATACCGAGATGTCGGTGTTGAAGTGGAGAAATGGAAAAATGGGAATGTTTATGAAAAATGCACAGTGTCCTAGTACTATGACAACCAATCTTAATCTGTGCGACCACATTTACCCCCATATGGGAACGGGGCTTAGTCATATAATTTGCTCTTATTAGTATGGGATACCTCATCGACGGAGATGACTCCGTTATGCATGAGGGGATGGTTTGGAGAACTCCCCTGACCTGGGTCCTCGCTCAAACTCTATGGAAAGATAAGGAGGAGGATTGAAGACTTCATCAATGTGGTCGCCGGGAAAAACATATGAGTCCTCACACTTAGGGTTGCCGACGGGGACCGGACTGAGTGTTGGTGGGAACTATCATATGGGTAGGATCCTATACTAGCATGAGCAAAGGAGAGGCTAGGGTCGGTGGCTCAACTTCGCATACACCTTGTATGGCGGGACGTGGCTGACACGATGAGTTACCGGATGGATGTGGGATAAAAGCGTGCTACCTCTGCAGAGGGTCAAAACTATTCGAATAGCCGAGTCCTCGGATATGGACAATTGGGAGGCTGTCCTAAGATCTTGTGCAAGTTTTTGGAAAAGCTTTTAAGTTTAAAAGAAATGAAATGGTGATGGTGTTGTACAACTATACCAAATGGAGTGGTATGAGTTGTTGGAATAAATGGACCATGGTGAGCCATGGTCATGAAAAGGAGGGGTTTTTGGAGAAACAAATGAGATGGTGACTTCTTTTAAAGATAGTTATAAAACTCTTCTTACCTTTTTCAATAAAGATATAGAGATGTTTTAAAAAATAAAAGTTGTAAGTTAAAATAAAACTAGTGCATACTCATGTTGGGGTAGTTTGCGAGTACATTCAAATGTACTCATATTGGTTTCGTCCCTGGCTATTGTCCTAGCCAGACTACGAGGAGGAGCACTACGCCGAGCAGGAGTATGGTGACTTCTACGCAAACTAAGGATCTCCACAAGTCAGCTGCCTGTCGGGTCGTCTTCGTTAGAATTGATGTCTACTACGCCGTAGCTTCCGCTGATATTTTGGTTTGGCCCATGAAGGCACCTATGTAAGACTTGGTCTAAATGACCATTTATGTAAGACTTTTTATTCGGTATTGTAATGGATGTAAACTTTGGTATCCAATTCGGATTATGTGCAACGACAGACTGATCACGGGATCGTTGTGTTAAGCATAATCGGGTATTTCGGACAGCTAGTCCGGGGTCCCCACAGCATATGTACAGCGTGGCCATTTAGAGCTTGAGCTACACTGTGCTCGGTATTTGAAAAATTCCATAACTTGATTTAAAGTTAAAAAATCCAAAAAACAAATCTTGGAATAGTCAATGGTGTATACTATAAACATGCAAATTCTGAATGTGAAATGTTTTTGTATTCTAGACTACATAAATAAAAATAATAAAAGTGTGAATTTAAGTATAGTGAACAGTTTAGGTTTTCAAACCCCAAAATTGTCATTTTTTAATTATTGTGTATCTCAAAATATAAAGTATTTTGTGTTGAGATTTTACACACTTGTAGTACACATCATTAATTATATCAAGATTTTTTTCAATTTGTTTGAAACTTTGAAGTATCATTCCAAACTTTTTTTAAAAAGGCCTGAGCTCTAAAACGAATTTCTGAATCAATCGGGCCCACTAATGCAGCAATTCACCATGACTCTGCAATTCACCATGAAGGTACTGTTGACTTGAAAGTCTGCGTTCTTGTATAAATGCATATAAAAAAACTGAGTTACGGATTCGAAATTTGTGGCCTGGAAGATCAATGATGTCAGTCGTGTAAAAAAAAATTGATACTACATTTTCTGTACGATTTCAGCAATTCAACGGTGATAGAACAGTAATTCTACCAAGACGGAGGAAACTCAAACTTTCCAGTTAAGCATAATTTTAGCTATATATTATCTTAAAACACACCATATTATATTCTTCACTGCATTTTGCAATAATCCCACCTGCACAGGGTATTCCTGTGAATCAGTCCCAATTTATTATTAATTTCACAGGGCACTTGCCTACAGTAACTCTGTAATAGTGATGATACCGAGAAACAATCAGCAGTAGTTCAGTAAGTCGGGCATAAGAAGAAAATTACAGAATTTACAGATCTTGAGTAAACTCGCTCTCCCACTTTCCAGTTACTCCTAACAGGGTCTTGCACAGTAAAATTACCGCAACGCTTACTAAAAACTGTACAGACATAACACACAGTGATCCGGTAGCTCAAAATCGGCAGATCCCTGGCTTCTCAGTGCGGCAGAGCGTGAGCATCTCTTCGTACTTGGAAGGATAGACAAAACCCAAAGCTGCATTGTACAGGAAAAACGAAGTTACATACCCGTATCCTAAGTCGACATTCACAAAAGATGGCGAGGATTTATGCACTTCACAACGTTCATGGAGATCATAGAATCAAGAAATCTTGATGTTCCGAGGACCTTGTCGTTTCAGCTGCAACCCTAGCTATACACTTCTAACATGCAGCTTCTGATCGGAAGGTGATGCCTGAACTATTAACAATTATTTTTCTTCGTTCTTATTAGCACTCGCTGTTGTGCCATGTAGTATGCATATTCTGAAGGCTCCGTTTGTTTCTAGAGTTTTTTTAGTGATTGGTGGGGATTATCCTGGTCAAACCTCCAAATCCCCACATATCCCAAAACATCGTTTGTTTCTAGTGTATTGGACAGGTTTTATCCCCACCTTTCCCCACAAATCCCCAAACTCTAGTTCATTTTTCTCAATCCCCTAGGGGATTCAATACACCACCTACCTAGTGGATTGGATCCCCAATCCCCTAGGATTGGGTGAAGTTTGGGGTTTCACCCAATCCACTAGAGGATTATCCCTACCAATCCCCTAAAATACCCTAGTAACAAACAAGGCCTAAGTGCGCAGAACAGGATTTTACTTTGTGTTCAGTAACACAGTGCAATAAACCTCATGCACATGGCCCTGGCAAAATCTTCCTTGATTTACAGTGGGCAATATAGCTGTTGCATATGTTAGTTCTGTTAGGTGGTGTGCAGTTGCTTGAGACCAGACTATTGGACCAAATAATGTGGGACAAAGGGCATGGTAAAGATCTTCAAAGAGGAATTCTGAATTGTATGACCAGAGGGTAGTTTCCGATATTCATATTTTGGGGCAGTATGGATGTAATTGCCTTCATCCACCAGAAGAAAAATGGTGAAAACACTATCCATAAGTACTACTGAACATTTGTTAGTTCTTTTACAGGCACGTGCATGTGTGCGTCATGTGTCGATTAGGAATATGAAAATTTGCATTTTTGGACTCTGCAAAAATGCCATGGGCGAACTGATGAGTTTTTGATGTGGGACAACAAGCTCATAGTCATAACCACCAAACTACCAGTTGCAATTAAATTTTTTTGGTTCATGTTCAAGCAAATATGGTTTCGATTTTTGTAGTCAAGTAGAGCTACGAATTTCATTATATATGTGTAGTTCCATGGAGTCAAATAACTACTATTTCTACTCACTATGCCCTATGCTTCAGTGTTGAAAGTACCTCAACTTCTTTAACCGCGAAGTCCGGGGAATGCGATAAACACTGGTTGTTAAATGTCTCTGAATTTGCACTTGAACCACTCAAACTGCAGATAGTACACAGAGAAAGGGTGAGGCATTAAGATTGACTTAAACTAACAAACAGTGTTAAAAGCACCAAAGAGAAAATTAGAAATGTGTATGTGTAGAGGAAGGGATTACAGGTCTGAGTCGAGATAAAGTGCAAAATGACTGCCACCTCCTAGTGCCAAATAGTCAGCAGAGCACACAGTGTAATACTTATTAGCACCTGCAACATGCAATTTGTTCAATAGTAGTTCAGGAGAATGAGCTAATACATACAAATAACAAGACGGACACGTACACTTAAGAGCTCTCACGAAGATAATTATTTTCTGCCTGTTAGCACAGGGTGGAAATTGATCTTAATGATAACATGTGTAGCAACTGAATACATCGGAAATTTAGTAATCTATGCTAACGTAATGTATCATTATGAACAGAAACTCAAGGAGCAAAATAAATTATAAACTAGATCGACTAGCACCCGAAGCGCAGAAAATGACAGGGGAATATATCGTTTCCCAGCTTGTGATGTTCTTATTGAAAAAAAACAATGAAAAGATAGAATATATAGTACCGGTTGGTCGATAGATAGCAGGATTGCTGTGTAAACTAGTGAAAACAAAGCTGTTATTTGTTCCCTGCAGTATTTAATTTCCATTAACATGAGTAGAAGGTGAGTAGATGTTAATAAGAATAATTATCAGAATGTGCGGATTGAACCTGATACTTCTTTGAGCTGGTTGGCTGTAATGGAGCCTCAACTAAACCACCAAAAACTGCCCGTTTTTGTCCCCAACTACCTGTTAGAGAACACATCGGTAAATAAATAACAGGAAATTAGCAATTAGCAGCTAACAGCAAAAAAATAAGATATAGAGACTTGTAAGGAAGTCATATTGGGAACAACTTATAAAATGAGCACCACTATCTAAGTAGATACTCTTTGGACCTACATAATACTAGTATAATTGGCCACCCTCTTTCAAGTATTGTTGAAACTATAACAGACCGAACACATTAAGGTACTTTTGAAACTTACCAAGAGTGAGAAACCAGGGCATAGCTTACTTCTTCTATACAAAGTAGATAAAGATATTCCATGCCTCCATGTGCTGCAAAATCGTAAATATAAACATTAGATAGTAGTCGATGCGTGCAGTCATAACATGTAGGAACAGCAGAGATTCTAAACCTGTATAGCAAAACCCAGCTCCTTCCTTGGGCGAGAATAGGAAGAGAGGAATAAAGTACAGATCTCGTAATTTCTGACAAAAGGACAGATGGCTCTGACATGACTGGCAAATTGTTCAATGAATTAACTTCCTCTGGTTCTTCGAGCTCCAATACAGGTGCAACCAGTTCAGGATGATTTACCACCTCTTTCGCAGTTTTAGGCTCTGGATTTTGTTTGAAGCCGCTCATCCTAGCTGCTTTGTTAATGATTTTTCCAATGGAATGCTTCCCTCTGCTTATTAGGCCTGTCCTCCCCTTGTTTGCCTTCCCGACTGGTGTTAAAGTTGGGTATCCAATTTCTTCGCTCTGCTCAGGAATTATCTCCATTGAAGTGTTAAAAGAGCTAGATGGCGACAAAAATGAGACCATGAATGCTCTGAAGGAAGATGTGTCAGGGCCATCAGGATTATCAGAATTTTGCTCAGAATCATTGTCATCCTCTGAATTTTCTTGCTCTTCATCCGCCTCCTACAGCAACCAAAAGAGAATGAAATGGGGACTTTCGGAACATGGGCTAATGACTGGAGACATTATTTGGCATACTATGAATTGCATCAAGAACATTACATGTAGTTGCAGTTTTCTTCTTACAGCTAACGATCTGAACCATTCTTAAAGTTTTACTTGATGCAAAAGATAGAGGCAGGAAAGACATCACACACTGGAGTGGAGCTATTCATTTCCTGATATTCGTGGCAAGAGAACAGTAACTTTGTTACTTCAGTTACTACACTAGTCGAAACTTACGAGTGAGCTAACTTTATTATTGGTGCTGCATGTATCACATTCTAAATTAACAAAGTTATTCTGTAGTTAACAGTCTATACTGCATAGAACAAGCATTCCTGGCAAAATCATCAGAAGTTTTGAGCACAAAATGTTGTCAACATCATCGGTAGTAAACAGTCGACACTGTATAGATCAACCCCCAGTGTGTTCCTCAGACAAAGCAGGCGATTCCACCAATTAACAGGACACAAAATTTCATGAACTTAATGAAGCGCATCAATCCAGCCAACACCTCGAGCAATCCACCAGCCGATGCCTCTCCTACCCTAATTAGCAGCGACCAACAGCTGGCATCCCTAAACCCCGGACAATCGAACCCCAAACCCTAACAAGAGAACACGCCCCAGCGGCCAGGCCACCATTCCACCAAATTCAATGTCTACCGAGGCCTACCAAGTCGCCCCACTAGCGCGAGTCGAGGAACGAGAGCGACAACCCAACACGAAACGAAACTGAACCGAATTGACTGTACTAGAACAGGACCGGGAGGGGGAGGGATCTGGGGTGTCTCACGGGGAGGTGGGAGGAGGGCTCGCGCTCGGAGACGGGGTTGAGGATGACGGTGGTGAGGTCGGACACGAAGTGCGCCGCCTTGCTGCCCAGCGACGGCAGGTACCCCATCTTCGTGGTGTTCCTTCCCGGAGCGGGCGCGCGCGCACGCCGCCGCGGTGAATTCACGAGGGGCGCGGCTCGTCTCGCCGCTGGTCCGGCCGGGGATTTGGTTGTGCTCCGATCAGGCGGCGAATGGGGAGGTGGTCGCACCTCCTTTTTTTTCTGTTATAGGTGGTGATGAGTCTGGGTTGGAATTTTCTGTAGCGAAGGAGAAAAGTATACGGTTTTGCTAAGTCTCAGCCATCCGTGACCGTCCGATCGTCCTTTTACTTTGCGATCCGTGTTTTGATAGGTTGGCCCGTACGGTGACATCACCTGACTGAGACATAACTTACGTCTCAGTCAGCTGAGCCGTAGAGAGACCCGTATATGGTTTAGAACACGATAGCTTCTTCTTCGTGTCAGCAAGCTGCCGACGGTCGTCGAATGTGGATTACATCGGAGTACAGGTTATATCGAGAACAGATAAAATATTATCACAAAGAATATAAATAAAAACATTATCTGAACAAATCACTAGAGAGGAATTGGGTCAACAGGTTAGGCTAATTAGATCGGATAATCTTAATTGAGAAGATCGTATAATCCTCGAAAATCAGGATAATCCGCCCCTGCCAGATAATAGCCATACTCATCACCAAGGATTTGGTTACCGGTCGAAATAACGTGGTAACCGGCCTGTTACCGGAAATCTTGGCCCCTCCGGTAAATGAGTTTACCGGGCGAAAAATCTCGGGTTGTTTGAATTTGGGTTGAATTCGTCCTCTCAAAATCTGTACTTGATTTTTTTCGACCTTTTAAGTTTGAATTTCAAATTCTGTCCGGGATTCTCGTCCGGTAACAGGACGGTAATTTTTGGTAACCAAGGTTACCGGAAATCCTGGCCCCCTCCAAGAAAAAAATTAATCCGGTATCCAAAACCTTGCTCATCATCCTATCCGGTCAATATATAATTTATATCCCTATTCTCATGTGTATCCAACGAACTCTTATAATTGCTTACCATACGAAAAGTGGTTTTTCTCCCGAGCTCTAGTGAACCCTCTATTTTACAAAAATCAAAAATTATACTTGAAATTTTCAAAAAATATGAAAAAAATTACATGTTCTCAATGATGTATACTATAAGCATGTGAAATATCAAATATCAATGCAAACAATCTTTATATTATAGTATACACAAAAATGACAAAATTTGGAGATTTGAAACTATGCATTGTTAACTATAATCAGATCTGTAATTTTTTATTTTTGTGTAGGTCAGAATACAAATTATTCCGCATTGTGATTTTGTACGTCTATAGGATACATAATCGAAAACATGCATGATTTTTTTCAGATTTTTTGAAAATTATAAATATATTTTCGAATTTTTTTAAGTAGTAGGAGCAGGAGCTCGGGTGAAAGAAATCTCTACTCCTTACCATATCCTTCAAAAGAGATGCGGATGCAGATTGAGGGCGGAAATCATAACATTTTACTCCCTATTTGCCCAATAGCGTATGTTCCCTCTCGATCAGAGACTGACTGTTCCAAGTCCAACGATTTGACTTGTCTCTCGCGTTACCGTGTCCAGATTTGCATAGCGCATCGACTGAAGATGACCCAGAATTACACACCGGTAAGGATAGATATTCTGTTTAGTTTTTCCTCTGTAAAAATATATGAAGATGATGATAGTGAGACCACGGTACTGAAACCATGAGTGACTGATGGACTCGCTATGGGGGTCTAGTCTAGCCAAACAATGACATTATTGGACCTTTATACTTTGATGAGTTGTCTTGGGATGACTTGGCAAAATCCCATGGAAAATTTCATGTTCCAACTTTCAGACCACCACTAACTTTTGGTAGTGTTGTTCCTGAATAGGTAACGCTAACACCCGTCCACGAGGAAGCGCGTTGTCGGACAATTTTCAAGCAAGTTGACGACAAATATGATACAACTTCTCTCAAACCAATCCATACAATTTTCAGGCCAGACGTACGGCAATTTTCCCTGAGCAGTGTTATCATCTCTGAACATTTTACACACTGCTAGCAGTCACCGTGTTACCCAGTAGCTAAGCTGGTACTTGCTTTAGGAAGAGTAAGTAGTTAAAGATAACCACGTGTAATTAGATCCATATCACGCATGGGCCTAAAATTTCAGACCATAGTACATCAGACCGGATTTAAATATAAATTCCAGTCGAACCAGACAAGAGATCATCACGCGACACGGTTTGCCTGCTGGCGATCAGTCGTCTTCTTGTACAGCGGTTTCTGCAGAAGAAGCTGCGCCACCGAGCGATCCATAGGGCTGCCCTGCGTCTCCGTCCATACGCTGCTGGATTTCCTGAGCCTGCCAAAAGAGGCAGTAGAAATGTCATTCAGCACTGGGATCGAGTGACGAAGCAGAGATCCATGTTTCGAATCATAGTAGAGGATATGATGGAACCAAATTAAGACGAGTTTCAGAAGTTGACATGCATGTCAGATGCACTTACCTGTTTGCAGCACCTGATGAACCCACAGTCTGGTCGACGGAATGCCTCTGTTCAACATTGTTGGCCAGGCGATACAGGGCGTCTCTTATGCACGTCTTAGCTCCCACATCCAACTGCATATAGCACATCAGAAGAATGCACACAATTATTAGTACATTTATATGATGAACACCGTGAAGTTATTGTAGGGACTGAATGTAATTATTTATCACATGAACAAGGTTATGCAGTATAGTCAGTGGGAGCCTCACCGACCTGGTTCATGCCTTCCTGAAGCTTCTGGAACCCAAGGTGCTTCACCGGCGCAGCTCTAACAATCGACAGCGATCGAGGGTTCTCACGTAAACCTCCTCCTGGAGTCCTTCTCCCCCTTGGACCAAACTCCAAGCCTGAACTGTTCGGAGCACCTTCCCCTGCAAAGCCTCCAGGAAGAAGCTGATGACGCATCTGTGTCGAGGAGGCGCCACTCATCGGAACTTCAGGCTGCTCGTACGTCGTCAACGGAGGAAAGTACATCTCCAGTGGGTTTCCGGCCATTTCGTCGAGGATCATATCTGGAGTTGGCGCCGCGTGCGCCTTCTTCTTCGCCGAGCGACGAGGAACGTAAGCCGAGACGAGATCATCTGGCCCGGAGCGAGTAGCCGCAGAAGACGGAATGATCTCGTCGTTGCACAGCATGCTGGGTGGTGACACTGGGACTAGCATGTCATCGAAGGGACAGAGGAGCTCAACGTCTGAACGGTTCAGTGGGGTCTCCCTTTCTTGATTCTTGGATGGCTGCTGTGTGTTCATAGGATCTACCATGTTGATCTGCAGAAGGTGAGCATATAAAAGTTAAACATGAATATCATACATGGATACAAGGTTCCTGTAAGAAATTTACAGCCCGGAGATACGTTGCATATTGAAGGATGCAAAGATCTCATGGCTCTTGAGATGACGAAAATCTACCGTCTGGTGGAACTCCTCTGCAAGATGGAACCTTCAAAAATTGGGCGAAAGTAAATTAGCGGGGGCAAAAGTTTGCAAGTACCTGATCAGTAGTGTCAGGAACTGAAACTGTTGGTTCTAATATAGGATTAGCAGCGCTCTTGCTCGCAACAGCCGACGAATTAGCGCCACTATCAAAGTGGCTGCCCGGTACGAGCTGAGCATCGGGCGAGCAAATCGAAGGCCACATTGGGTCATCAAAGTAATTGCCAAACGCAGAACCGAATTTTCTTCAGAAGACGGAAAAAAAGAACTTCAGAGCTAGTAGAAAGCTTTACTACTGCTGGTAGTGGTAGCAATAACCACATAGACGCTCAAGGCAGCAAGGAATTTAATTTACCTTAGGTGATCTGTCTCGAAATCCTCGAAGCCGCCGAGCTCAGGCCAGTGTAAGAGGAACAGATCGTTTACTCTGTTCCTCTGTTCATCGTGTTGTCGCGCAGCATCGCCATCCGGTGAACAGATAATGTCTGAAACGCTGCCGATTCCAGCGTACGCGGCGTCGGCAGAGAACACGCCCGCCGCTTCTGCACCTGCACGTACGAGTTATCGTGAAAACTTCACCTAAACAATACAAGAAGAACGGTATGAAATGTTGTGCAAACTGGATCGATGGCATACTCATCGGTGGGACGGTAAGGTCGTTCTTCCGAGCTTGCGCACAGAAATTCCCTTTACCGTAGGAATAGGATACAACGTCGTCGGCGGTTGATCTACTGTCGGCGCTGTAGACTGCAGCGTTGCTTCTGATGCCATCTCCTTGCAGTACGGGCCCTGAATTCGCCGGGAACTCGTCCGGGTAGATCCTCGATTTGCCGCGGCCCTGAAGCAGCATGCTGGTGTGATCGTTGCTCAGAGCGAAGTCGCCCATAACAAAGTGGGCCACCTGAGAAAGAAACGATCGGTCTTAGACAGAGTTGATCCTTGGGAACCAACAAACGAAGGAGAGAACACTTTCTTTGGCAGGTTCAGACAGTCACAGTGTGATGGAGATCACAGATTAAGTATACCACGCAAATTGCTGAGCAAGCGGATGAAACGAAGAAAACACTACCTCGTCGCGAGGCTGGAGCTGGAAGCCTTCCCTCCTGCTTCCCACCACCGGCGCAGGCATCGGTCCGAGTCGAAAAGCGGAGGGAACGGGGTGGAAGAAGCGATCGAGCAGCCTGAGCAAGGGCGTATGGCGGAAGCAATGGAAAGCAAGCAGGTGAAGTACCAGTGTTCACAGCTAGTATTAGGCAGGTGGGCGGGAGCAGGCGCTTATATCGTGCCGCAGCTGGCCTTGCCGCACCGAACGCCCTGTCGAGCTAGCTTAGGAAGAGCACAGCTTAATTGGGTCGGTTTTTGCCAGGAGGCGAGTGGGAGCTAGCCGTAGTTGAGCCCTTGGATGCTTTGCCGTTCTGCGAAAAGAGTTAGGCGTCCGTGGTGTCAGTCAGAGAACCGCTTCCCCGGTGATGCGCGCGAGGCGCTCGTGGGAGCTTGTACGTAGGCGCGCGAACGTGGTCTATGTGCATTCCCCTTATCCATTCCTGCGATTGAAATTGAAGTGCCAGAACGTACTAGAGTACGCCTTTGTGGCTCCGGGAAACGGAGACGAGAGGGCTTGAAACACCATCGATCGACAAGCAAAAGCAGCCGCTCGATCGGCCTGCCGTAAATGGAAGGGGGCAAGCGCTTCTTTTCCGGCATGGCAATGCCGACAGCGACCACGCGCGCGCTGGGCGCTGGCTATGGTACGTCACTCGTAGCTAGCCTAGCTCCAATCAACGCTCGGTCGATGCTTCTTCGCCTTGCACTGCAGCAGCAAAGCACTTAAGCACCTACAGCTGCCCGGCCTAACCAAGCAGGGAAGCATCGTCCACCGCGCAGCCCCGGTTCTTTCACGAGAACGGCAACCGTTGGTTCGGCGATCGCCTTGATGCCCCGGCATCGATGCGTCAGCTCAAGCTAGGGAGCGAGCGGAGGCGTCGTCGCACGCGTGTCGACGGCTCCATGCGCTAGCTAGCTCTGGCCTCAGCGCTCTGAGAGAAGTTCGGCCGTGCCTTCTGGCGCTCCGATGACAGTAGCTTGCTGGTGTAATCTGCATGACAATAGCGTGGAGGTGACATCTCACGTGTCAGTATGTATGAGCTAGTCCATGGAGTCTCGTCACAAGGACTAGACGCGTGCTGCTTGGGTTTGGTGTGACATATTTCCGTTGCTTTTGTGCACCCTTGTCCTGAACAGTGGAGCAGATGGAATCAGTTCAGCACCGGGGCAGTCACCTTTCATCAAGTGTTCCTGATCCGCGACTTTGGGGAATCGCTAGTGCATCCAGACTCGAGAGAATGGATAGAAGAGCGTGGTACGTACAATCAGTGAGCTGCTGCATGATCATTTCAAGAGAGCGTGTGAAAGGACGAAGAAACAAGCAGATATGGACATGACACAGAACGTTCGTTTGATGTGGGCGATTCACAGTTTCTGAAATTACAGCTGTATGTGCAGAATTCAGTGGAGCGCGGAGCTAACCAATAGTATTTTTTTGAAAAAAAAATAAAAAGGCTTACCATTTTCACTACTTATTTAAGAAAAAGAAGAGAGTTGGCCGGTTAATTAGGGGGAAACCGGCCAAAAACCGAAACAAAGCCCGCGCCGACTATCATGGAACGCGAGTGCACACACAGCCACCCTGCCTACCCACACAAGCTGCACACACATCACCGAAAACAAGGGTAACCACCAAGTTGTCCATCAGTGTCGTCGTCATCACTCTTCAGCGACTATGATTTCGCCGACTCTGACCACTTAGGGAGACCTCGCCAAAGTGACCTCGTGAAGCTCGCGCCGGCCTATGCCAAACAGATGGCTCTTCGCGCCGAAGACAAGTAGCTCCGATTCTCATGAGGAGTTCGAGAGAGGGATGGGCACGACCCACGCCGACGAAGATCTTCGCGACCGGACTGCCCCACGCAGGTCATCCAGCAGGAGAGGTCTACTAGGAAGACGAGTCGGACACGCTGGAACAAGAGCCGACTAACAAGGTCATGCCGCGACCAAACCATCACTCATCACCGTCATAGTTGCCGCGCAAGCCGTCACGCGGAACCACCATTATATCACATGCACAGAACCACCATCACTAGCCACGGGTCTCGCCAACCGGATGCAGCTCCGAGACGATGCCCCCAAGAGGGAAGCGGGACATAATGCCGCCACCGTCCAATCCGGAAAATTCGGATATAGGGTTTCCCTCGAAACCTCGGGTTGGGAGACGAGAGAGTCACAACAACAACGCCTTCATCAAGGTAACGACGCCCACAAGCACCACCGTCATCGGCGCGACCTTAATAATCAATGTGCTCTTTAACTAAAAAAGAAATCAATGTGCTGGAAAAGATTAGGACGGTGCTTCTGTTGCCGCTTTCGTCGCAAGTGCACTCGTTGTTTCATGTCTCCCAACTCCGGCGAGCACTACCTCCTGCAGGTTAAGTATCCTCTTGTTACTAATGAAATTGTACTGGTGGAGATCATGGACATGCGATGGATGCGTAAGGCCAATATGCCAGGGATGCATAAGAGCATCTCTAGAAGATCCTGTAAAAAGACATTCCTTAAAACTCGTATAAGGTACTCCTCAAGTCCAGTTTGAGACGTGAACAGAGCGTGATAGAACAAAAACCTAAAATCGGTACTGAAGAATTCAAAAAACTTGTTCGTGCTAAAAAACAGAGATGATCACACATAGTAGTTCATCATTCATCATCTAGATTCAACATTTTTTCATTGCAAATAGAGTAATTTACATATTATAAACTACAAATTAAAAGGCTAGACGCTAAGCTAACCCTAATCAAAAGCGGACATCGGTTTTTTCACCGGGTATGTATCATCGGCGACGTCCACGAGCTCACTACTGCGCGCGAGTGGCGTCTCTGCATCCTGGCCGAGCCCACGCTCGAGGTGATCGGTGTTCTACGCCTCTAGCGCCGCGTCATGGACTTGGCGGCGCTTCACCCGTCGTTTCGTGGAACAGGTGGGTTTGGTGGCCACGCGCTCCCGAGAACCTCCTCGTTGTTGATTCCCGCGAGGTCCTCCGCGTCGTCGTCGGGAGTGCTCAAGCCGTCGAAAGAGGGGGGCACGGTAGCGCGTGCCGGTGGTGTACGCGCAGCTGACCGTGGGGACCCCGCCTCTGCATCGTTTCCACCGGCGGGCAATAGCCCACGGCAGCCATACGGGCCCTCGCGGCACCGGGGGGTGTTGTTAACTGGCCACATCGCGCGGCGGCGGGAGAGGGCGAATGGCGCGACGGCGGTTGAAATGTGCGGCGGAGAGGGGAGGGGAAAAGTGGGGGATTCACCCTGTAAATCGATCCCCAAACCCTACATATATTGGGGTCGATTTACAGGCCACCGTAAACTTTTACAGATCCGGCCGATATGTGAGAGCTCTGTTCGGGCCACAAAAAGGGGCTAAAACCACATATTGGCCAAATTTTCCAGGGCTTTGTCGATTTGCGGGATCTCCTTGAGATGCTCTAAGCATGTATCTTAAAACGACTGACCTGTAAAAATAAGTGTGTTTTTTCAGTTTTCAGCCGACAAACGACCCGTGATACCGTAAAACGAACTTACTCCGATTTTTTAAAGGGGTGCGAAAAATGAGTCTTAAAATTCCTGATATACCCGAGATTACCGTCTAGATTTTTCAGTACCCGGATCCAATCGCGCTTGTTAGCCGTTGGAATATTTCTGCTCCTTCCTTCCCGCTCTAGCGTGGCCGCCGCCATCGTCTCCCGGTCTTGCACCTTCTAGCCCCACCATACTGCCACATCGCCGCCATGGAGCACCCGCTGCAGCAGCCCCTGGGATTCCAAAGTCCCAATCGCAGCCTTCTCTTCTCCTCGATCTTCCGCGTGTTATAAATGACAGGCAACAAAAACGATGAACAAAACAAGATCAACCAAAGGAGACACGAGATTTAACATGGAAAACCGCTACAACAATGAAAGAGAAAAAACCAGGGGCGCCAGCCAGCGAATCTTTATTTTGATCGGATGAGGTTACAAACGACGGAGATTTAGAACATGCGACATATACCAACCGGCGCTTATAAGAGGTATATATGGTTGTGCAAAACCCTAAATCGGATGCAGTCCGACTCGGCAACGATCTGTACCGTACCGCTTTGCTTCGGCCTAAGCCTACCTGGCGACGGGCCTCACTCCAAACTTAGCTTTATCTTTATATCTCCATATGAATTCAGATCAAAACAAAATAACGCCCCGCCCAATCCTTCCGCCGCAGCGGCAAAACAGAAGCGGCATGGCAATCAGCTCGTCCAAGGAATCGGTCCCCTTGCGTTGTTCTCTCCGTTTCAAATGTGATACTACAATGGAGTGTCGCCATGTGGAACCAATTATACAAAGCACACTGGTTTACAAACGATGAAACAAGTTCGAGGGGAGTATATACGAACTGCACGACATAACATCCACATCAAAAGACAACGATTCATCAAGTCGGACGCTACAACTTTAAGTGACGTAAGAGCGACGACGTACTTGCTCCAGTTCTCTCGTAAAATCGGGTGACATAGATGCTGAAAGTATCCATATGCCTAACTGAAACGTGTCGGAAGCAGGAGCATTTCATCGGACATACACGGTCACGCGCGCTGCAGGTGTAGTGGTGTGTTAGCGTGCACGTATCAGAATTCAGACATGGCGTACATGCGCGCTATCTTTTTTTTTTGAGAAATATTCGGCGAAGATCCTGACCGTGCATCGTCGTAGAGTTGGTCGTTGATGGGCAGCCCAGCCCGATTCTCTGTACTCACAGCCTAGATCTGGTCCAATTTTTAGGTGAACTGGACCGAGCTTCCCGTGCTGGGCTCACACAAGTCAACTGTGGAATGCCGTCGGCGTCCACCCTATATTTTTCGAGAAAATAAAATGATTAAATGAACGTGCCGTCCGGGATGGCATTCAGGACCTCCTGCATATTATCCGTCCCCTCTGTAGTGTACAAGTCACTATAAAAATCCCTTGCCAATAAACCCGTCTCAGTTTCATTTTCTGTGATGGTACCATCGGGGCGTTTGAGCTTTGTGATCCGATTCTTCCTCCTCCTCCTGCCAGCTCTTTGGTGAAAAAAATGTGTGTTTCTATCCCCGCCGAGAGCCACTGAATGCGTGAGCGTTGGCACCACATAGTATCTTCTCGATGGTAAAGTACCACTAACCTGTCCGTGATTTTTGTTTCTGCATGGGAAGGGCCCAAACGCCCCTGTACATTCTGCAGGACAGCTAGCTCACCCTTCAATTGCTTTATTTCTTTTCTCACATTCCCAAAGTTTCCCTTCCCCATTTCTGCAAGAACTTGACCGTCCGTGCATCGTCGTAGAGTTGATCGTTGGATTTTTTAGGTGGGCTGGACCGAGCTTACCGTGCTGGGCTCAGGGGCCAAATTATACACAAGTCAACTGTGGAATGCCGTCGGTGTCCGCCCGATATTTTTTTGAGAAAATAAAATGATTAAATGAACGTGCCGTCCGGGATAGCTTAGCTCTAAAGAAAAACCGCTCTCTGCCTAAAAACAAAGAAAACCCTCTACATGTCAAAAGCAAAGAAAAACGACTAGATGGCATCTCATGGTATCATTGTTTTTTGTAGGCAAAAGATGGTGCCATGGTGGTCAGCACATCCTGCATCCCAATAATGGACAAAGCTGTTGTTGACATTCAACTTAATTCCAAACAACATGTCCAAAGAAAAACTTAATTCCAAACAAAACCGTATAATCTCCGGGGTGCCGTCCGGGCCTCCGGGGTGGGTATAGCTCGGCTCTAAAAAACCACCTATCTTCTGTCCAAAAACAAAGAAAAACGACTAGACTAGACGGATCTCTCATGGTGTCATTGTTTTTGAAGGCAGAAGATGGCGCCATAGTGGCCAGCACATCTTGCATCCTTTCGCATGATCAATAATCGAGCAAAGCCGATGTTGACACTCAACTTAATTCCGAACAAATCCAAGTGTCCGGTAATGTATTTCACGAAGTCGCTTTCCATTTTTAATCCAGAGCACGACGTGGCCGGCAGTGTAGTCGATGGATCGATCTGAAGAAGGATAGGAGCAGGTGATCAACTGCACTGCGGTTGGGCCTCCCGTGTGGACGTCGCTTCCGCGTCCATGGCGCGAGCGGGAGCGAGACTGTCGGTCGGTCTGCCGGCCGGCCTGTCCATGTGGCGCTGCCCGGACGCACCGGCACCTTCCTCGCTTCCAACCAGCATAAAACCCGCGACTCACGGCGCCTGCTCACCGCGCCTCGTCACCCACTCCACAAATCGCGACAGAGACAGACAGACAGAGACCGCAAGAACCAATGGCGACGCTCTCCGTCCCGGCCGGTGGTGTCCCGCCCGTCGCGGAGGACTGCGAGCAGCTCCGCAAGGCCTTCACGGGGTGGGGCACCAACGAGAAGCTCATCATCTCCATCCTGGCGCACCGCGACGCCGCGCAGCGCCGCGCCATCCGCGCCGCCTACGCCGAGGCCTACGGCGAGGAGCTGCTCCGCGCACTCAACGACGAGATCCACGGCAAGTTCGAGGTAACCAACACGATCGCGAGCGCCCTGTGTACATCCCGATCCGCGTTGTCGATCTTCGTCTCTGTTGCCTGATCCGATTGTCTCCCGAACAGAGAGCGGTGATCCAGTGGACGCTGGACCCGGCGGAGCGGGACGCGGTGCTGGCCAACGAGGAGGCCAAGAAGTGGCACGCGGGGGGACGCGCGCTCGTCGAGATCGCCTGCGCGCGATCGCCCGCGCAGCTCTTCGCCGCCAAGCAGGCGTACCACGACCGATTCAAGAGGTCGCTCGAGGAGGACGTCGCCGCGCACGTCACCGGAGAATTCCGCAAGGTACGGATCACTACGTCACAGCCGATCTTGGTCCTTGATGACTTGATCGTGCCGCTCCGAGATCTCACGCAGACGTCTGTGCGATTTTGATCTTGATCTGTCAAAATATAGGCTTAACATTTCATACCATCTCTGGTAAAACAACACAGAAAACGACATGACGACCAATGCCGTCCTTCTTAGCACTACTTCTCAGTGGATTAATATCTGAATCTTTAAGTCATAATGTCGTGCAACTTGATCATGATGTACCGTGATCAGTTTCTTTGCAACATTTCACCCTCTTGCTGTCATGATTAGCATAAGTGTGCCGGTTAAGTAGCTAATCATTCTATTCATGTAACTGATCTATTGCAGTTTTATCCCCTTCTCTAGATAGTTCTAGATGCACGGATGGTATATGTTCGATGATCCAATCTCGAATGTTTATACTGTTGCAACTCGTCAAACAAGTTCTCGGTTAATCTTAATTTGCTGGCGGCTTTCCCCCTATGTTAGGTTTATTGGACAATCTTATGGTTATAAACACAATTACTATCATTATATGCGTTTTATTGTAAGATATGCTACTGATCCAGATATAAAAGGTGGCTAAATTCTGAAATTACTTAACTGTTCCTACTAGTGCTGCTAAAGAACATCTACAGTACTCAATTTGAAAAATGTTATGTCTTCATCTCAGCTTTTGGTGCCTCTTGGAAGTGCATTTTGTAGGTTGGTTGGAGCATTCTCTGGTTATAATTAAACATGTTACTTTTCAGTTACGCTTGATATCACACGTTTAGTTTTGGGATATGCTGCTAATACAGATGAAATAATGATTGAAGTTCTTAAATATATAACTGCATATATAGTACTGCTGCTAAAGAACACCTGTAGTTCCCAAACTCAGACGTGTTATTTCTTCATTTCAGCTTTTGGTGCCTCTTGTGAGCGCATACCGCTATGATGGCCCAGAAGTCAACACCTCGTTGGCACACTCTGAAGCCAAAATACTCCAAGATAAGATCCATGACAAGGCTTATGCTGATGAGCAAATCATCAGGATTCTCACTACAAGGAGCAAAGCTCAGCTACTTGCGACATTCAACAGTTACAATGATCAGTTCAGTCATCCAATCAATAAGGTGAATTATGACTACTATTCACTTCCTTTGAGTTATAGTTCCTCTTTCCATTCAATCTACGAAGCCAAATGCCCAGCTAACTATTATCTATGTTGCACCTTCTAGTTAAACTATGTGAATGAATGAATTTCGTGAGGAACCCAATAAGCTGAATGATAACAAAAACCTTCTACAGCTGAATTATTTATTCATTAACATCGTCTCTGTAAAACACTTGCTCTGCACATATTTAATGGAGTTCAAGTAATCACACATCTTTATTTCAAAATTATAATAATTAGATGTCGGCTGAAGAGTAGTTTTTTTTGCGGTTGAAGAGTAGTTCACACTTAGCGGTTTGAGGAGGCATTGTTTAGTTGTTCATACTAATGTTTTTTCACTGTTCACTAACAGGACCTGAAGGAGGATCCCAAGGATGAGTTCCTGGCGACCCTGAGGGCGATCATAAGGTGCTTCACCTGCCCTGACAGATACTTCGAGAAGGTCATCCGGCTGGCCATTGGAAGCGTCGGCACAGACGAGAACGACCTTACAAGGGTCATAACCACCCGTGCCGAGGTGGACCTGAAGCTGATCAAGGAGGCCTACCAGAAGAGGAACAGTGTCCCGCTAGAGAAAGCCGTCTCCAAGGACACGACCAGGGACTACGAGGACATGATGCTTGCACTCCTGGGAGCAGAGTACTGAAGGCGTTTGTCCGTCTGATCTTCCTTACATGGCCCTTCCTGTTTGTTGTGAGAATAAAAGTGTATAAGACTGTGAGTGAGGTGTGTTGTTTTTCCCTCGGTGAATATAAGCTAGCCTGCATGACAGTGCTCGTTTGGTAAAACCGTAAAATTATACTCCCTCCATTCCTGAATGTAAGGCGTATAGTTTTTTGCACGAATATTAAGACGTGGAAATTTTGTATACGGTAGACTCATTTTCTCGTGGAAAAAATTGGGAGAGAGGAGTCCCTAACAGTCACAAATTGAAAACAACCCTTTAAATCTCTCCATTATAGATTGAAACTCATTTTTGTAGGCACAAAATTGTCCATAAAACGCTAAACACCCTATATTTTGGAAATTTTGTCAAAAAACTATACGTCTTACATTAAGGAACGGAGGGAGTACCATTTTGTTCATTTGAGCCGAGAACATATCATATTTTTTTTCAAAATGGAGGATGAACCCACCTCTGCATATATTATTAACAAAATAAAAAAGCAACCACCAAGCCCAAAGAGATACACCCATCAGCCTGAAGCAGCGGTGGCACTAGAATTTGCAACTTGGTATTCATTTTGTCAAAATCATCGCTATTTTGTCAAAATCATCATTGTTTTGCCAAAATCGTAGGTATTTTTTCCAAATCATGGGTATTCACATGAATACATAGCAATACCCTGGCGCCGACCCTGGTCGGAAACCACCGTCTAGGTGATAACTCGCTACACCTATACCTACAAGTTTTATGAAGGGGGTGGACCTGATCGGAACCAATTGCTCTGAACTCACACACTACGCAGATCATCTAAATCCGGAGGTCTTAACCAATTTGCCCAACGGTGAGTTGGTAGCACAGTCTGATCCAACAGACTCTCAGCATACGCCAAATGCCAACTGCAGCCCTCCATAACGCCAACCGCCGCACCTGCTGCTCCGGACAGCCGCCGCCGCTGAAGAGCTGCACCACCGAGATGCTCGTCTTGCACCATGACCAAGCGAAAGGGCGAGGTGACCCGGGCTGCCGCACCCTTACGCGAGGAGGGCAGGAGTCCCCCCTCCCCGCTACCGGCGATGGCCAAGTTTTGCTTGGCCGCGCCCTTAGTAGCGGCGGGGGAGGTAGGAAGGAGGGGGAGATGGCGTCGGCGGTGTTGATTGATCGTCCTCCCATCGGCGCGCGGGAGGCGACGCGAGGGTTACGAGGGGATAATCTATCATTGGTTTATTCTAACGGTTTTGCTAAATTTTGGTCGATCAAGATTTAAGTTATGGGTAATCTAAAGGAAAAGCCTAATATTCACATCCGAAGGATCAGGAGTCAACGTCGACCCCTCATCCTTTGACTTCCAATTCTTTCAAGAGTAACTTTTCTTTGGCTTCCAACATGAAAGATTGACCCCTAAAGTGCCAAATATGGTCTTCTAATCACGCCATGCGTCCCTCACGTGGAGACAACGAGAGCTGAGGACCCACCTGTTAGCCTATCTTCCGGTCAATCTCCTCCACTATTTCGATCCCCTTTCTTTGCTTCTCTGTCTCAAGCTCACTCGTGCGGTCTTTGCGTCCGCCATGGCAATGGATCCCTCGGGGCCATCACCCCAGTCACACGTTTCCACTGACTTCCCTCTCTGTCGCCGTGATTCAAGCCCTCTCTCTCCCCAACACCATAAATGGTTCCCCAGTTCCATCGGCTACGAAACTGGGAGTTGTCTACTAGTGGTGATGCTTGAGCCGGTGGTATTGGGTTACATGCATGGAAAACAAAAAAAAAATCGCCACTACAATGCAACAGCCAAGATCTACTATGAATATACAAGTGACAAGACATGCATATTTGATCTAACTGTAAATCGTTACCGACACCGTCGAAGCGGAAGAGATGTCGATGACGACGTTGATGAAGCTTGTGGAAGAACTCCCTTGGCTAAGCCTAGCCAAGAGAATATCGTAGACTTCTCGCGTCCCGCCTTGATCAAACAGAGTGAGATATGGTCAACCGTTTCTCAACGGATCACCCCTCTGAGTTTCGCAAGCATACATCTGATCTAATCCAGCAGGGATTCGCCGTCCACACTTGAAGCACTGGTGAATATGAAGGTGGAGATCTCAACACATGAGAAGTAGGGAGAGAGAGATTATATATTAGATCTATATCTAATCGGAGAGAGGAACCCTCTAATCCAACTAAAAGAGATCTAACTTGTGTGTCCTCAAATGAGAGGGGGTGGGGGTTTATATAGGAGGCCAAGGCGTAGGGAGGCTTGGGCAAGGGGCAAGGGCTGCCCTTGCTCTTGGTGCGCCGGCCCTAGGGGAGGAGGAGGAGTCCTCCTCCCCCTCCTCAACCGCCATCCCCATGGGCCCTAGGCCCATTAGGGTTCGGGTGAGGGGGGAGGCTCCCTCCTCTGGCGCCTTGGGCCCCACCCGCCCCATGCAGGGGTGCAGCTACCTTGTAGGACCATGGGCCCACTTGGCAGCCCCATGGTGGTGGTCTCCAAATAAAATCCAATTTTCATATTTTTCCAAGAATTATTTATTAATTAAATAAATCAATATTTAATTAATTAATATTTTGTCTAAATAATTCTTATTCGAATATTTCCTTTTACAGAATATTCCCCTAATTAATTACTTATCATATAAACACTTTTATATGATCGGGGACACCCAGTGTCCATAGACAAAATACTCCGGATAAATATTTCCCTCTTATATAAACCCTCGGAATAAATCCGACTAGTGATAGAAACTATTTCTATTACTCCGAGACACCTAGTGTCTGCATAATCCAATCTCTCTTGATAAAGATATTATCTACCACACAGAAAACATTCCGGTGATACTCTCTCGGTATCCAGACCAACCATATAAACAACAAACTATAACTGACTTAAGCGTGTTACCCTTCAGGTTCGATAACGTGTAGCTATAATTAGATGTTTCCATCTAATCACCGGCCAGGGTCAGGTACATGGGCTACCTGAATAACTTCTATCGTTATGCGAATGACACTATGTTGAACCTGTAGATTATTAGTTCGTCATTCCCATTACTCACGATACTGAAATTACCCGAGATAAAGTATTCCCGATATTTCCATGAATCAATCCCTGATTCACTATATCTTTGTCTATCTCGTTACCGGTAAGTTTTATTTTCTCGTTCCCGTAATCCGATATCTCACATAATGTAACTTCATCATGCATTGTCTCTAGAACATATTGGATATCATACATACCGAGTGGGCCCTGAAAGTATCTCTCTTTTGACAGAGGAGTAATTTCCCATCTTGGAACATTAGGATATATGCACACCTTCAGAATCACCCAGTGACTGCCTTTATGATCACCCAGTTACGGCCGTGACGGTTGACAGTACCAAAGTAACTCTTCCAATATACACAACTCTAATAGCCTCATGGTCTAAGGACATGCCATATAATAACCATCTGTGATATTGCACTAAGGACAAAAAGACACTTTGGAATCTTGTTAGCATATCAACGATTTGGGTCTACCCAGCCATATTGTTTCCACCAATAATATGCCACTCATTGATGCTGACATAAACAATGTCCCAGATCAGGAAAACGTGGTCTTCTAGCAATCAACAAATTAATCTAAAAGGCAAGACTAGGGTATACTTTATTCTGTTCATGTCTCTACACGTGCGAGTGAGTTTTCCTCTGAATCACATATTCAGGAGTCACCACAGTTATAGCACAGAATCATGAAGCATAATTATGAATTAGATGTTAAACTTTATTGCCTTTTTGGGCATACATCCAACAGGTGGTAGACCGACGAGGAGCACCGCTGGTGCTGCAAAGGAATAGAGGTAGAGATGTATGTTGTGGGCGGCGATGCTGCGAAGTGAGGCGGAGAGGACAACAATGCTGCGAAGGAAGGATGGAGGTGCTGCCAAGGAAGGGCCGCAGAGCGGCGAGCGGCAGTCGATGCGTTAGCTTAGCTGCGAGCATCTAGGGAGAGATGTTGCAAAGGGAGGGTGACAAAGTTACGTGCGACTGATGGAGGTGCTGCCGAGGGAGGGCGGTGGAGCTACGAATGGCAAGTGGGGGTGCTGCCAAGGGAGGTCGGCAGAGCTGCGAGCAGACAGGGGACATGCTACCAATGGAGGGGTGACGGAGCTTCATGCAACCAGGAGATTTGTTGCTAGACAGAATCATAATGGTGCCAACCGGCCTTGGTGCTTTCCGATCTAAAGGGGTGGTGGCGAAGAGCCACCAGGGCTGCTGCCAGCCATCAGAGGACACATCGTTGGAGTTTCGGGGCGATGTGGTGATGGTAAGAGTTGTGAGCATGCGTACCCTGTAGGTAGGGTGGGGAACTTTTTTTTTCTGCAGCATCTCCGTAGACAAAGTAGGAGGAATACAAACATGGGAAGGGGAAAGCGACACGACTCGGGAGGTTCGATCTAACAGCTCCGGAGCCAGAAACGTCTAGCATTGTCTGATTCTAACCACTAACTTGATCAACAATACGAGTTATGTATGTGTCCTGAAGTTAAAATTGGGTATATGCGATTGGAGATTTCTTGCTCCCGAGCTCCGGTGCTACTTTCAAAAATTCAAAAATCATATTTTAGGTTTAAAAAATGTAAAAAATCATGGACATTCTCAATGATGTATTCTAAAAGCGTGCAAAATTTCAATAAGAAATACTTCGTATTTTGAGCTACACAAAAAGAAAAATGTATACACCTGAGTATAGTGTTTCAAATCTCCAAAAGAAAAGATTTGTTTTTTTTTGTGGCCCATAATATAAAAAAATTCACATTGTGATTATGCACATTTGTAGGATACATCATGAACTACATCCATAATTATTGTCAATTTATTTTAAAACTTCTAAATATTTTTTTGATTTTTTTCAAAACGAAGGGAGCACTGGTGCTCGGGATCACAAATGACTTTCCAGGTATATGCTCCCTTTATTCTCCCTTTATCTTGGGAAATATTATTAATCATCGAGCTATCAATTATTAACCACTAAGAAAACAAAACAAAACAAAACAAAAGCACACACTACTGCACTAGCCACTACTCCCTCCGTTCCAAATTAGATGACTTCCATTTTTCCACATGTGTATGTATCTAGACATGTTACAAGTATATAGATACACCCACTTTTAGACAAATAGAAATCATCTAATTTGAAACGGAGGGAGTAGTAGAGTAGTACTGTCTTATCGAGCTCCCCCTAAAAAAAAACTACAGTATCTTCTCTGCCCAAAGCCGGTACTTCCGCCTCTGGCATTTCAATTTTCAAGTGAAGAAACCCCAAATCCCAAACCCTACCACTCCGTCAGCGACTCCGGCGGCGGCGGCGACGACCACCAGTCCGCAATGTACCACGCACATCCACCTGAGTGCAGGTGCACCCATGGTCCCCGGTGTGACGGAGCGCCGCCCGGCGGAAGCCTTGCGGCGGCGGCCTTGGACAGCCGCGTGCGGGCCTTCCCCGTGGACGCCGCGTCGGAGGCCCTGCTGCGAAAGCACGGCCTGTTCCCCAACGGCCTAAGCGCCCACATCGCCACCCTGCTCTTACGCCTCCACTCCGTCCTCCCCTCTCCGCCCTTCGCCTCCAGCCCCAGCCGCGCCGCCCTCAAGCTTCTCCCCCCACCCCACGACGGCGGCGACCGCATCAGCGCCCTCTCCGACGAGATCCTCCGCGACATCGTCTCCCGCCTCCCCGTCAACGACGGCGCACGCACCGCCGCGCTCTCCTGCCGCTGGCGCGGCGTCTGGCGCTCCGCCCCGCTCGTCCTCATCGACACCGACCTCCTCCTCGTCCAAGGACGCGGCTCGGACGCCCTCGCCGACGCCCTGCAGGTCGCCTACGACGTCTCTTGCGTCCTCGCCGCTCACCCGGGGCCCTTCCGCCGCGTCCACCTCATCTGCACCTACCTGCAGGACTGCCCCGACCTGCTGAAGCGCTGGATCGAGCTCCTCGCCGTCAAGCGCGTCCAGGAACTCGTCCTCGTCAACCGCCCCTATCCGCTCGACACGCCCCTCCCGCTCATCTTCTTCGGCATGGTAACCCTCACCCGCCTCTACCTTGGAGCCTTCCTGTTCCCTGACACGACGGACCTCCCGGCCGTCGTGGCATTCCCTTACCTCCGCGAGCTCGGCCTCTGCTGCGTGTCCATGGTGAGACGAGAAGACATGGACTTCATCCTTGCCAGGCCTATGCATCTTTCTGAACTCGTTGCTGAAGGACCTGGACATCGTCAGCCGCAGCCTCCGGTGCGTGCAAATCATTGAAGCGGTTGATTTGAACATCGCCGTCAAGGATGCTCCACAGCTCGAGAGGCTCATCATTTGGTCAGAATCGGTTAGCGATGGCTTGCCCAGGTTGGTCAAGATTGGCTCTGCCCCCGCGCTAAGCCTAATTGGCTACTTGGACCCTCAAGTACACTTGCTAAAGGTCGGCAACACTGTCATCAAGGTTGGTCAGCACAGTCTTTATTTGTTCAATTCCACATTATTATGTATACATGTGAATACCTGTCTCACAGAATTGTGTGCATTTTGCAGGCTGGGACAAGGGTGAGTCGAAGCACCATGGTCCCAAGCGTCAAGATCCTGGGCTTAAAAGTTCACTTTGCAATCCGCAACAATGCAAAAATGCTGCCCAGCTTCCTCAGATGCTTTCCCAATGTCGAGACGCTTCATCTTGAGGTGACACCACTCACTTAGCTTGCCATCAGTTTCCATCTTTCATCTTTGGGCACTAGGATCATCGATATCTATTGCTAACTAGCATGGTGGCGAGTGCATGGTCTTAAATGGGTTGAAATTGTTAGAGGAATACAAATGTGGTTCAGTAGCTGTCACATTATGTGTATAAAATACAATTATACAACTATTAAAAATGATGTTATGCTAAATAAAATATGACATTTGTGGGTAAATCTTTGACCTTAAATTTGTAGCAGAATGATTATTATGCCATCTTCTAGAACACACTCATACCATTAAATTCATATTTGAAATATGTTTCCAACAATACTCTTTTGGTGGCGTATAACTAATTTTAGTGGTAAACTTAATAGTCAAAGTTTTTCCTTTAAGTGCATAGTGGCCCTGTATACAAAAACAGAGGAACTGCGAAATTTTGGATTCGTAAATACTATTTACATATTCAATATTATAGTTGTGTTATATATATTGGAAACTTAATCTCCATTGCATTATAATTTTTTCTGCATGGGTAGCATGACAACAAAGGTTTTGGATAACTTACCAACTCAAACCATACATCTAGCCACATGACAAACATATTGTTATGCTTTGCAAGTGCAAATATATAATGATTAATTTGGTTATGTTAGCTACAATGACAATTATGTTAACTTAAATTTTCAGAAGTTTAATGTCCATTGCGTTATAAAAGGGTGGATAGGGCAACATAATTCAACCTTCCAAATGAGTGACCTAAATCCCAAGAGGAAATAATTTAGATTTTTGCTCAGCTTCTTTATTTTACAGATGATATGAAGATAATTTTATTTTTCTCCACTCAAAGACTTTGCATTTTCCAGTATGTTGCAATGATATGATTAGATGGCGTAAATTTTCAGCAAAGGATAATATTTAGTTGTTAGATATTTATTAGTTCATTCTTCATGTAATATAAATCCTATCCGCGACTAATTCCATCAAGCAACTAATTATTCACCTAAAATCAAGTGTGGCTAAAGGGGAAGCAATATAAACTGACTTCACCAAATGTCAAATCTAGAATATCTACTAGATGATGATAAGAAGACCAAACGCTATGGACTGTAAGCTTCTGTTGAAGCATTTCCAAACAGTACTGTGGAAGAGTGACTAATCTATAGTGTATCTATTGTCCATTCGTTTTTGATTAATGGTATATTTTAATTTTGATAAGTTAGAAGAGTATAACTCCACGTTTTATGGAACTTGATTTACTTTTATATAGTACTAGATCATGTAGGCGCGTGTTGCCGCACCCGTCCATTGGATAAATAGATTGTTAAGAATGGATACACCTATATTTAAATAATATTTTCCGAAATACTGAACCACATGTGAGTTGGAATCAAGATGACCCATAAGACTTTTTGTAAATATATGGATGAAACAAAACATGAAAGTTAAATTTGCATGATCCAACCTACATATTTTGTTACCGAAATAGTTGAATTTAATAAGTTTGCTGATTTTCAGGACATCAAGTTCCATCGATTCCATAGTGTGAGGTGGCGGTGGGATCTGATTGCGCCTCCTCATTGAGGATTGGTGTGATTTTAATTGACAGAATAGTTATCGAGTATTCACTAATGTTTCACAAGTATTTATGAGTTGTTGGTAGATGGACGGTCGGTTGGCATTCACAGCACCATCAACAGCAAGCAAACAGAACACAACACATGAACGCTATGTTGCATCAATAAGAATAATTAAAACATCAGTACTTGTAAATAGATAAATTGAGAACCCAGGGATTCCTAAACACACCATGCAACTAATTCAGCATAACACAACGTGGGTATACTAATTACATCATGTACCCTGCTTGGCCAGTCCATATAACACAAGTAGCAACATATGCAGGGCTAGGCCAAAAAAGGAGTCATCCAACATCAACTTACACGTGCTTTCTAGTGGATCTGCAAAAGATGGTGAGAAAGAACCAGTTAGGCAAAAAAAAGAAAAAAAAGAATACTATCTAGTATTGTACCAATACAATCTACAAAAACTAACAGTACATATTAGGTTAGTAGGAACATATGGAGGTAGAAAAACCTAGTTCAGCTAAACAAAGTTTCAGCGATTCACAAAATATCCATCAATCAAAGATAAATGTGTAGCAAGGTCATCTAAGCTATCATCCATGCAAAATGAAGAAATGTACATCCGTAAACAATGAACAACCTAGTTCTGGATTAATCATGCATAAACTTTCTGAAAGACTTGGACATAATTATATGATATATTGTTTTGCCTTTTTTCTCTAGAAAAATCATATAAATCATCATCAACCAGGACACTTATTTGGATCTTCAAGGACATCAAATCTGAACCACCCATACCTTCTCCTCCACCTCGTCTCTGCTGCAAAATACACAGAAGGAAAGCCAAGATATTCCAATCTAACGCCTCAAATACAGAAGAATTGATAAGCTCGTTTATATTTTCATGATCAAACATCAATGATCTAGCTGATTTGCTGTGGGTCGCTTTGAACTCAACAAATAAGGATCACAAGTTACTTGCCTTTGAGTAGGAGGGATTGCGGGAGCACGATCTCAGACAGTCTCGAGAATGGCAAACTGGGCTCACTACAGCTTTTTGCCAAGACCTCATTAAATTGTATAGTTATTGAAGAAAATATTGAAACACTAAATTGTATAGTTATATATATCCGTACTCAGTACTCGGGCTGTAGAGCTAATTTTTTTTTAATAATACATTTTTTTAATGAAATTCGAAAAATATTACGGAAAACCACGAAATTCCAAAAATAATACGGCCTCGGCCAGATTTGGGCCGACAAGACCTCGTCGGCCTGGGCTGGGCCGATTAGGTAGTCGGCCGACGCCGCGCGTGTCAGAGGACCTAATCGGCCAGGGCTAAGCCGATTAGACCCTGTCGGCCATGGCTGGGCCGACTAGGTCCCGTCGGCTCTGGCCCAGCCGACCAGTGCATGTTAGCCCGCATTTTTCGCGCCAGCCCTTCCCGGCGACGCCCGTTCGCGCCTTATTTTTCCCGCCTTCTTCTCTCCCTCCCGTTTGTCGCTCCCGGTATTTTTTCCGCCCTTCTTGTCCCGCCATATTTCTCCCGCCCTAATTCTCCCGCCATAGTTCTCGCGCCTTTTTTTTCCCGCCATTTACCTCCCGCCTTTTTTCTCCCGCCATTTTTCTCCCGCTCTTCTTCTCCTGGGTGAGCCTATATATATACCCCAATAGATTTGGTGATGGAGGAGGGGTGTGGTGCGTGGTTATTTCCTCAGTCGGATAGGAACGATGTCTGGTAGTTCGGGTCCTAGTTCGGAGCATAGGTCGTGGTGTGTTTTGTATCACGCCGCAATATGGACTGAAGGTAGTATTAGGGAGGGTAGGCCCAAGAGCTGTTATAGGGAGCTAGTTAGTGAGTGGGGCAACATTCGTGAGGTGGGAGAAATTATAGCCAAAAAAACCAAAATCCAGATGACCCCTGAAGAAATTAGGGATGAAATTGATGGGTGGCGGTGGAAGTGGCAGAGAATTAATGAGCTAAAAGCTATTGAGGCGGGGCTTAGGGACATGCCTATGACACCGAAGTCAAAGATAATCCATTTTTCGCCGGAGGCCTATGCATTTCACGTGAAGGTAACTGAGTACCGAATTTATATTATGTTAGAATCTAGTGTTATCGTACTAACTTTTTTCCCCTGATTTTGTGAATGTCCAGCACTGGCCTGCCGATGGACAGTTTGTGAACAAAGAGATCCCTCATTTTGGTTGGATGGAAATGCTTTTTGGCGCATGTCGTGATGGGCCTGGAAATCTCCTTCACGCTGAAGCAGTGAAGAGGGCTATATCAAAGGCGAAGAGTGGTGGATCATCCAAGGCTGTCGTCGATGAAAATAGTGATGACGACTTCATGCCTCCAACACGAGCACGTGGCAGAGGGAAGTGAAGTCGTTGATTCGAATTACTTTCGTACTCAGTTACCTCCACGTGATTAGAATTAGTTATCGTTGAGTTATATGTGAGACATATATGTACGTAGAACTACTGAAGTTGTAACGGAGAGTTGTCTCACATAATAATATGTCTCGTAGAACTACTGAAGGATATGTCTCGTACATACATAATAATATGTCTCGTACATATATGTCTCACATACAAATCGAAATACATATATGTCTGACATACAAATCGAAATACGAATATGACCCAAAGATATCACTGACCACGGCGTCGACCACATATACCGGAAGTCTCATGGACGACGTCTGCGCATGCGCGGAGGTCTGGCAAGGTTTGGATCTGGCGGAGTCCAACCCAGCCTGTTGGGTGGCACAACCGCACGTCCAGGAATCAGTGATCCAGCATCATCATCATCCTGCGTCTCCTGTGTGGGGTAGGGTGGAGGAGTATTGTACATACCCATCCAATTGTCCAGTTGTGTGCGTACTTCAGGTATGGTCCCACTGTCGTGCTCACTCTCCCATGCGGATCCAGATGACTGCTGAGCGGACGTAGACGGACGATTTCCTGGATGCAATACAACATTAAGAAAGAAGTACGTAGCATTTAGCGTGGTGAATACAAATTTACAAGGTACTTACCATGTGGCTGCGGAGGTGGTCGAAGCTGATAGCCTGTCGTGGGACTAAACTGCTGCTGCCAATGCGAGCCTCCAGCCTGGTCAGGAGAGGGTGCTCTGGGCGACGGCTGCGACGTCGAGCCTCCAGCCTGGTCAGGAGAGGGTGCTCTGTGCGACGTCATACGAGGTCGTGGTTGATGTCGATCCTGAGGCGTCACCTGCGGCTGCGGCTGTGGCTGTGGCCGTTGCGGTGGATGACGTGGTGGGCGTTGTGCTGCTTGGCGGTGATCGACGTCAGACGCACGTGTGCACGTGATAGCCTGGTAGATACCTCGCAGCCTCTGCTCGAAGCGCTGCAGAAGGACTGATGGTGCGGCCGGTCCAATAGAGGGCCAGACGATAGGGAACGTCTGTAATCGGACACCTCCGTCTGTAGCTGGTAAGTCAATTCAGCCTGTAATTTGCATCGTTATCAGTAAGTTGTACATAATTTTGCAAAATTTGTAAGAATTAACTAATCTCTTACCGCGTACTGTCTGGAGCCTGCAGTAGACTGGGTCGGATACATATCCCACGTAGTAGGAGCCGGTGTAAGCTCAGGATGCTCGACATACGTAATGCGTATCCGGGTTGAGGTCATGTAAATTTGCAGGTACGAATTGAATAGGTCAGGATCAAACACGAGGTCCTCCTGCCAGACTCGTGTCGTCGCAGTTTCCCACTCTGCAACGTAGCTGCCAACCCTCCGCATCCACGATAGTGCGCTCCTATTAGTTCCCTTTCTTGTGAGCCTACAGTAGTAGTAAGTGTTAGACAATTCCTCTGTGGATGCGTAATTGAATAATGCGTAAATAAACAATGCGTAATTAAACCTACCCGTGGATGTTAGGTGGGACATGTTCCTCTGTCGACAGAGGAAGTGCCTGTTGTCGTAGACCAAATTGCCTCATAACCCGCTGCTGGGCCATCTCCTCCACGCAGATATCAAAGACAATTTTTGATTTTGTCATCCAGTACGCGCGATCTCTCGTGCACAGGTCAGACATACCACCCGGGTATATAGCCTCCTTTTTTGCTTGCGTGTACGGTCGCCAGATTACCGCTCCCGAACTCAGAATGTCGAACTGCTCGTTGAATGGCTCGTAGCAGTTCCTCATCTGCGAATGAGCAAAGCGTCTCTGCACGACACAAAATTTATTGCAAGTCGGCAAAAATATAACAATTGTGATAAATATGTAGATTAGACATACCTGACGACGTGTCCAGATAAAACCAAAAGTAGGCATGTCTATGTGATCAGCATCAAAAAACGCATCCACTGGGAAAGCCTCGTGTGCACGCACGTCTGGTCGTCCAATTGGGAACCTCTCCCATGACCAAAGCTGCAACAACAAGGGACATCCAAGTATGGATGCTGTATCCGACAGTAGATGGCACCCGTTGCACATAGCTCGGTAAGTAGCCGCTAATACAGCTGATCCCCAACTCCTCTGTGTAATGTGTTCTGGCGCAGTAGCACTCGCGATCTCGAAAGCAATAGGGATGTACCTCTTGCTAATAGTGGTGACATGGTTCTCCGTGAACATCACCTTCCCCATAAGCCACAAGATATATGCTTCAAGGCTCCTAGTGATTTGTGTAGCATTCAGCGGAATGCCAGCAGGAAACTTATGTATCTGTACATTTCAAAATAAATTCTGTCAGTGAAATGAAACGATGCATGGGAAACATTGCATTCTGTATATAAATTGATGCATGTAAATTAAACAGTGCGTACCTGAAAATCCAGTAACCATCCAAGTTTAGGTCCGTGATTCTCTGACTTAAACACTCCAGCATTGGGGTTTATACCCTGAAAGCGAAGTGACATCTCGTGCTCCCAATTTTCTGGGGCCTGCAACGGCCCTATGGGCTGACCCGCCAACGGCAGCCCAAGCAAGAAAGATACATCCTCGAGAGTAGGAGCCATCTCACCCCATCGAAAGTGAAACGTGTGGGTCTCGGGCCTCCATCTGTCCACTAAGCATGTGAGAAGACAGTTGTCTATCACCATGCATGAAGACTCATCAGTGGCCTCTACTAGACGCGCGAAAGGTAAAAGTCCAGCCCACTTCAACCTGCATGTTCAGCAAACAAATATAAATTCGTAATCATATATACGTAGCGAACAAGAAAATTAATGCAGATAATATATGACACGCAAAAATAAATTAGGCATGTACCTCTCCTCCCAAGCAGGGTGTATCTGCCAATATTCCCTCGGTCCTCGAGTTATTAGAGGCTCGAGGCTACGCTCCTGTAATATCCTTGCGCGATGGTTTTGATCCACATCCGGACTGATCAAGTATACTTGTTCCATATCTTCGCGTAGCTAAATTAAAAGACTAAATTTAAAACACAGATGCATGAAATGAAAGTCTAAACTTAAAACATACTGCAGACTAATTACAGATGAAATCAAACTCTAAATTTAAAACACTGATCCGCACTTATTACAGATAAAAACATACTCTAATTTAAATACACTGATCCACACTGATGCACACTAATGTTATAATCGGCAACAAGTATGTACTTAATATTAGTACCGCAACAAATACCTAGCAATATCAATATCACACTGCCACCTTAACACTAATGCGTACATAATTAACAGTAAATCCTAATTAGCCAAAAAAAACGCATACCCTTGAAGCGTGCCGATTCAATGGACAACCACCGTCACCACCACCGCTGCACCACCACCACGCTGCACCACCACCACCACGCTCCACCACCACCACCCTACACCAACCTCCACCTAAACTAAACCATTGCTCTAACCAAACAACACGAAATTGCACAAAATCCTAACCCAATGTATATCTGAGCTGCCTAAACTCTCTAACACTACATGCAGGAAGAATTGTTGGTTGGATTGACAGATCGGGCAGCAGGGAGCTGCTGTGAGAAAGAAAGGAAGAAAGGAAGAAGAAGAACGCGAGGAAGAAGAAGAGGCTCGGCCGAGCCTTATTCAGCACCCTGTCGGCCAGGCTTTGGCCGATCAGGGGCGGTCGGCCAGGCTTGGGCCGACGGGAGGCCACGTGACGCCGAAAGGCCTGTCGGCCGCAGGCGTGGCCCGCCATGCAAAGCAGTCGGCTGGAGTTCAGCCGACGGGCACTTTTCGGCCCAACTCTGGCCGACGAGGTCTTGTCGGCCCAAATCTGGCCGAGGCCGTATTATTCCTGTAATTTCGTAGTTTTCCGTTATATTTTTCGAATTTAATTAAATAAATGTATTATTAAAAAAAATTAGCGGCTGTAGAGGACACAAGTTTTATTGTTGTCACCACCAATCTCTTAAACTTGGTCTTCGTAACAAATATAAGCTAAGAATATAAAGAAGAAATGAACTGAGATTGCCGATTAAAAGCCAAAACATTGTAAGGATAAAAACCTATTCACAGATAATCTCACTGGAATGTAGTTGTAGAAGTAGTGGAATTACAATGCTCTGTGTGCTCGCTAGCATGTCATATATTGTCCTCTGATTTAGCTAGCTGATGAATGATTCGTTTCATAAGCAAACTGACTGTACACACTTCACGCATAACAAAATAGTACTCCATAATGTTTTCCATCCATATATGTGCATAACCAAAAAAAGCATAACTGGAAATGATAGATCTTAACATGACTAAGGTACACAGACTGCAAACTCAAATCCCTATGAATAATGGAAAATCTGTAGGCAAAACCAAAGACGCTGATCTATTTTCTCTACCGGCTCATATCTCACAGCATAAGATGAGTATGTAAACTATGGCAAAGGGGGGACATACCATCATGAGGTACACCATCCGCTATATCAGCAGTTCATGACTGCCCACGATGTGTAATCTCCATCTTTTTGCTGAAATAATAAAAATTGACCAAACAACTCAAGAATAGTCCAGTCCAATATACTTACACGTGCAACACACTGGTTTCTAAATTATCTAGGCACGGTATTGGGGATAAATTAAATTATGAGTAAACATTATCTAGTTCCTAACCATGTAATCAACGGGCTGGATAATAGAGCAGGGTATTTAAGAATATGTATACTTGTGTTTCTTAGTGAATGGGTGCAGGGGCCACGGGCAAAGAACACAAATAGTGACCATGATGTGAAGAGCTTTCTATAAGGAGTACACAATCTCCACATCCACCTGCAATAGAGAAAAATATATATGATTTAGTCATGAAATATTATATCCACCTTTTTTTTAAAGAAGAACATAGACATGGAAGAATTGACAGAACTGAACCTTCATTGTAACTGAACAAACGTATCAATGTCAACGATTTGCAAATGCGATGATTTACTGAATGGGATCAGATAATTTCGCTTAGGTCTTCAGGTCGATATCCAGGGTAGGCCTTTTATACTCGTGGACCTCAGCAAGACTGCTCGTTGTTGTGCTCCTGCTCACACCTAGAGGGGAAGACATGACTGCTGTGGAAGTAGGGTGGAAGCGCAACGCCGTCTTCGGCAACAGCGCGCATGGGAAGGCGGTGCCACGTGTGCTGTCGTCGGGTGTGCTGATGAGTTGCGGCCGTGGCCGCTGCTCGATGTCGGGGAAGGCCTCCATCGATCGAAGTCCACCAAGCTCATCGGCATCTCCTGCCTATCCCGTTTTGGACCAAATCAGTCATGCTGCTGCTAAATCTTATCGGGGTCATCCAAGATCGGCGCCCCTGCCATGCCATCCGGTCAAGACGGGAGGGGACGGTTGTTCTCCTCTCTGTTTTTCCCTAGCCGCAAACCTGGATCGAGGGTGGAAGAGGATCCGAGCCGCGACTCCCGAGACATTTCTCTAATTCGGTAGATGGACTTTTCGCGAGTTAAGGCCCAAATCAACCACAGGCGAGAGATTTGATTCCCAGAAAAGCGTCCCCTAGGGACAACCTCCCCACGCGGGATCAAACGGCCTGGAATGGCTAATCGTGAAAATTGATGGCACCGAACGCTAATGGTCTGAGAATGCTTCCTCTTGTCTCAGTTTTAATGTCCCTAATTTCTATCAATTTTGTTATCCCAATTTTCAATTCACTGGTTCTACACACTATGCGTCTTGCATCTTGCATATCATAGTTCGAGTCTTCTACTCAGACATTAGTTATATATGTGTGATTGAATGACATGCACTTTTCAGTTGATTTCGCTACATCATAAATCATACGAAAGACATAGAAATATTAATATGTCTTTCATACAAATAAAAAAATATCCGTCGTAACGGTTTGCAGCGTGGCTACTAAAGATGAAACAAATCGATGAGCTCGTAACAATATTTCTTCAGCAGGATCTTTTAGAAAAATAAGTTTAGAAATATTTCTACTGAAGTTAAAAATGTAATTGTCTTGAGAACCAACATTTTTTTGATGGTTAAAACGGTGCTTGTACCCCGGCCCCATCTACGAACACTTAAACCCTAGGTTTAACTCCACGTGTGTCGCATGAATGAAGAATATTATTTCAGTCCTCTAGGGACATTGCCGTCATCACCAGAAATCACTGTTATCTTAACCAATTAGTCTCACTTAGCCAAAATAGCATTCCAATGTGAGGCAAAGTTCATATCGGTAGTGCGGCGTATTTGGTGATTTCATCAGTATTGAACTCTATGACTCTAGTCTTCTATATGCACGCCTTGTGAATGTGCACGTCCGGTGGTAGTAAAATAAAAGTGTTGTTTTTGTATGCTCAGTTGACCATTGTACACACATGCATATTGATTTACACTTGTATTCTTTTTTTTGCAAAAAAACTTTATATCCTGAAAATTCATTTTGGATCTTGGGCACCAGTGCTCCTGGTGCAAAAATATTTTTAAAATTTATTCTTTGCCAAAAGATCATTAAAAAACCTCACAGGTAGTGGTCTACATGTGTTTGTTTAACTGATAAATTTGCACAAAATAATTTGAATGAAATTGACCTGTGCAAAAATAAGAAGTCTGAGCGAGTGTCTACGTTTTAAAATTTCGTTGACCCCGGATGTTTGTTATTTTTGTACAGACTGCAAATATCAACATTATTTCCTGAATCTATTTTCTATGATTTTTTGAGAATGTTTTGTGTTACGACAAAAAATTCAAAAGCTCTTTGGAGCAGAGCACTGGTGCCCACAAAAACTTCACTCTCTATATCCTAGCATCTCTTTGCCTTACCACCACTCGGTAGTAGCTAGCCAACTAGCGTTCATAGTTTTCAACAAAATGCATCCAGCTGGTGCTAGCGTAGCATATACAAAAAAAATAGGATGTAGCGTACGGACGTGAACTTAATTGTTTGTCACCGGAAGTCCAGGTCCACCACACATTTTTTATCGATGGTTAGTCCTATGGAGACGTGTCTTATCTCATGCATTAATTCCCGTTTTGTTTTTTCCTTGCGTTTCCCTTTTCTATTTGTACACTCTCCAACTTACCGTGTCAACCGTTACTACGCAGTTACTGTTAGACAACCATATATTGCTTTTAGTATATAATAGAATAGATAAATGCTTCCGTGTGGAGCAAAGTTTTTTACTTTTATGTCTGAGATGAGCTGAAATTTCCAACTGTTTTAACCAATGTACAGTCCAAGGACACTTATCGGCCCGATGGCAAGCTGAGCAGCAAGTTCTGGCAGGAGGCCGGTGCCATCGAATGTGTGAAGTCACACATCAAGCTGATGGTCTTCTATGGCTTCCGAGGGGAGCGGGGCGAGCTTTCCTTCCTCAAGTTCTTCCTGGAGAGTGCACGGGTGCTGACGAAGCTGGTGATCGTGTATAACAAGGGAAGCTTCACTTCAGTGACGGAGGCGAACTCCAAAGTGAAACCCTTGTTCGCTGCAAAATGGGCCAGCCGAGACTGTTCGCTGTTGCTCATGGAGACTGCATTTCGAGCAGGTGAAGACCATTGGCTGCTGAACTTCAAGACAGGATCTGATTTCTCTACGAGGGACCCCTTCGCGCGCACTGCTGCTCTTGGCGGGTGCTACTTTTGAGGAGAAGAGCTGGTGTTTACTGAAGATTGGAAGGAGGTTTTCAGTTTTCTACCAGGGGCCCTTTAGAGTTCATGGGGTGATCAGCTTATCAGTCTCTACATGCAATGAGAACCACTGTTTCGGTTCATTGGCTTGTGTTTTTTTGGTCAGAGTTGCTGGTGCACAACGACCTTCAGAAATTTGACGCAAAAGACAATTGCTGCGCAAATGCAGTTCTGTCTGGTCTATTTATCTAGCTTTGGCTTGTTGCTGATCATATTAGGACTCACAGTTTCTGCTGAATGTGTTGCGGGATGCCGGCGAACAGATATATCCGTGAGCTATTTCGTGCTTTACTGATTCCGCTTAGCTTGTTTCATGGAATGTAATGTATGTTCCGACTGATGTACTCTGCTTGAACTTTGCTCGTCTTGAATGTTAACTTATCATCAGATATAAGCTATGTAATCTGGTCGATGAGTTATTCTACTGTTATTTACTTAGTTGCAGTAGAAATCATTTGTATCAGAAAACTAGGGTAGATCCAGAGTCGCAGACCGGAAGAGATTTGTATAATTCTATCTTCTTATTCTCTAGCTCTGTCAATTAAGTTGCAATTCGTAAATATTTTTCACCGAATTTGCTGCAGCTGTAGGAAGAACGAATACATCCTGAATCCAGTTCCTTTTGTTCATCCAATGTTCCTGAATCCAGGTTCTCTTTGAATGCAACCTCACCACCGCAGTCTTGTTCAGTTCTACTTTTTCCTCCTTTCCTGTCTTCGGATTACAGTAGCCTAACTCCCGGGTGATTTTTAGCCATTGGATCTACAATGGGCTATCCGGATTGGGCGCTGGAGTGCACAGTACATTCTACAGTTCACGAGACAGTACTGGCCTCAAGAGTTGTTGCAATGAAAAATACAAGAGAAAATAAGTGCACTGACATTATCCGCCAAATGAAATAATTTGCAGTTGCAGCGTAATGGAACTCAGGCTCACATGCTCACTTCATGAAATATATTCAAACTTGTGTTCTGCGAAATTGTCGAACGGGACTGGTAGTATTGGACCATCATCAGGTATCTCTGGTCCAATTACAGAAGCGATACTACCGGGACCATCACAATGTCGCATGCCGATGATGATGCCGATGTCTTCTCTTCCGAGCTCGTGAGTCCCTTCTCTTGAGGATATTACCTGTGCGCTTAGGGGGGTCATCATCCTGGTTCTCCATGTCGCTGTCTGATGAACCCAGTATACAATCCAGTGGGTCCTCCATGAGGTCCCCAAATGATCTCTACAAACATAAACATAAAGTGAAGAATGAAGTTGTAATTTTACTTTGCTAGTATGGATGCTAAAAAGGCATCAAAATTTTGCATGCAAAAGGAAACTGCAAGATTTGTAACCCACGTTTTTTACCGCTGTACCGGCAGAAATTGTTTTGGCCTTATCTTCTGATTTGTTTGCTTCAATCCCCTTCACCCTTTCAAAAGAGGCGCCGTCAACATTCAAGTTACGTGGGATCCACCTGAAATGTAGTTTATCTTGATGTTGATCACTGTAGAGTTGCTCGGCATAGCCATGCTTCCGTACAGCTTCAACCGATGATTTATCATCACTGTGCTTAGTAAGTATTCTGCAAGTGAAACAAGCAGTTAGCTAGCTAGTACACCCGACAAAGCAAACAAAGACAGGATTGTGATTCTATGAACCGCACATATTAGCTAGCTCCGTTTTCAAGCGTTCCTCTCCATTGCCCAATATGTGTAAAGTAGCTGTATGCGTTGTTGAATAATACATCAACTGCCCTGCGACCAAACCAGCGCCTGGAATATTGCTTTATCAGATTAGCATTCACTAGAAAAAACAAAAGTTTAGTGCACACACAAGAACAAACAAGACTCAATTCATCGAATAATTTTGAAAGTTGTGCCCAAGGTCATTCCCTAGACCCATTTTTCTGCCAGGCCAGGAGAAGTACACTAGCAGCTAGCAGGTTCACTTTAATCTTCTTTTTTTTTGGAAGATCATCTACTGGTGCGTGTATCTGCATGCTTCCTCAACTATGTCAAGTTGTTTTTAAAGTAAACAAAGGGTACATAATGCACAAAACTGGGCGTAGCTATTATCCTAAGGAGTAGCCAACATGTACATATTGTTATAGTGTTCCCCAAATTGTTTCTAATTCACAGAATTTGCTAAATGGATATAAATTCAATTTTAACATCTGAAATTGAAACCGCAAACAAAGTATTTACTAGTTCTCAGCTAAATTGGTTTGAAAGTTGTACCGGCATTGCGACCGTATTTTTTAAGAACTGGGAAATATATAGCTTGCCTATGCATTTGAATGCCACTTTCATTATATAGGGCCAGTACCAGGTTCATAGCCTTACCAGCACCCACTCCAAGCCTTACTAGTCGAGGCACAGGTTGACTCCCAACAATTTTATGTACTGCAGAACAGGAAAAATACGTAAGCATATGTGGTAGCAACAGCAAGTCCCTGCAAGGAATCTCAACAGTGACAGTATTTGCAGCTTTATTTAATACAAAAGTTGGTTTGCAAACGTATTCTGTTTCCATTTATTTGAAAGAAAATAGGTGTTACTTGTAAAGAAAAGCAATTAAGTATGAATAGAACACGACCAAGCTCCAACAACCCACACACGACCCATACCAAAGCCAAATTTTCCATAAATAAGCGACAATGCTTTATATGTAGCAGAGGCAAGGTGTTGCAGGCAAACATAAATAGGTATATCAATATCTTTAAATAATAACACTGACAAAATATATAGCATTGTTACTGACAAGAACAGTTGGCATATCTTGGCACGCGCAGGGTGAGCACCCACACAAGGCCCCCAAGAAATTAGGGCTGGCGAAATTTCTTGAGTATATAGATTAGTTGGGTTAACTTAAATATTGGTTCCATTATTATGCAGCAAATAACCAGAGGTTTTATGTGCCCTGAGGCTTGCTTTTGTTTTTGATCTTGTGCGGTTGTACTAATTAAACAAAAATGAGATAATTTATGTGTAGAAGATGCAGCCAAGAGCAACAGGTTCAATTCATGTCACTTCTCTTGCCAAGTTCTCGCCAGTCATTTGTGGTTACATGGAGCAAAAATAGCAACATGCAAAATGTAGAAAATCAGGCAATTCATTATTTAATATCTTGCCCCAGAATCAATGTGAAGGCCCTGTAGGATTTTCACAGAATGCATGCATGGTTCTGATACTTATTAAAAAGTTAAATTATATAGATTGCTTACATGTGCCAAGTTTAATGGGGTTTTGACCGAGTTGTGTAGTCCCATCAAATTCACGTGCCATTCAATATATTTTTCACTCTTGCGGTATAAAGCTCTAGATTTTCTGGATGAACTGCAAGCATATGATTGGACATTTTGTCTTTTGTCTACTTCCCAACACTGCACTCCATGATAGGAGCTTCATGTCTTCTTGCAATTGTCTTGAGGTGGCACTTAAAAGTAGTGAATTTGCTAAAATATCACAAAAAGATACATAGTTTGGAAGTTAAGGTGCCAAGACCAACTGTATTTTACAAGATGTAATTAGTAGAGAACATTATACTGTGGTATAATCGCTATGTTTTCCTAATTGGCTAAGACTAAGGGCCTAATTTCAGATTATGCACTGGGCCACAAATTTCTCATGTACGCACATGCACTTGTTAATAACAAAGAACGGTGTGCACTGGTAAGGAAAAAGGAACAGTGGAATATCTTCCAACTGGAACAACACAGTTCCTCGGAGGACACATGGTTCCTTGGAAGGCAGGGAGAGGCTATTCTTTCTCCAAAGAAAAAACCGTCACCATCTAATAGTAGTATTTCGGTTTTTACATATCCTGCCCTGTGTTTTTATAATGTAAAATTTAAAAAGCATTGTAGGCTGTTGGGCTACCAGAAGGTTTCCACGAGCCTGCTTGATAAATACTACGATTGGCATAAGGCCACAGCATACTGTGGTTGGTATAAAGAAACAAGAATTAGACATCAGTAACTCTTTATGCTATCTACAGTGTTTGGCACATTTAACATATATATGATTATGTTATGATCTATTGCACGTTTAGTACTATACTTACCATATCAATTGTGATTGTCCCTAAGTTGACTAAGATTTGTTCTGTCTAAGTAGATGATGCTAGCCATCTGATCTAATCTTAATTTCCCCATCGCTGCACAAATTTCAACTCAGAGACATCGGAAAGATCAGGGCGGCGACTTCGACATAATAAATCTCAGGTGACCTAGATTTAGCAAAACCGATCATCATATCACCATACCGTTGTCATGTGCTGGTGCTATATTTACACTTGTCAACACAAACTTCTCTGGACTGACATCAAGAAGGGAGTTGGAACAGACGGCACTCCAATTTTATTCTAACAATACACATTTACATCATTTGAGAACACGCGCAAACTTATAGCACCATTAAGTTAAGTGGATTTATAGAATTCTGTGAAGTGGCAGTAGCTGACGCTACAGGCTAAGATGGAGTAAACAACAACTTAACCAACCGTTTCTCATTCTGCACGATTTCAATCTGTAAACCAGTGGCATCACGGGTCGAAGGGAGATTCACCTTGACCAGCAGCAAACGATGTAGCGATACCGACCACGGAAGTGGCCACGGTGTAGCTTACGTTGGTGAAAATCAAGCAGGCCCGGAGCACCGCATCCTCCCGTTCGGTCAGGTTCCCCTGAAGCATCATCAGTACCACACCCAAATCAAGAAACCATCAACTGGAACAAGAAGAACAGTAGGGCAACGGGCGGCGGCGGCGGCGGCGGGCCTCTTGTGAACGAACCTTGGCCCGAAGGGAGACGTTCAGCTCCCGGATCGCCTCCCCCTTCTGCAACAGAGAGAGAAACGCCCGTCATTCCCACCGGTGAACGGCGCTAAGAACGGGGAAAGGAGACCTTGAGAGGAGCAGTTAGTGGGGGATGATCCAGCGAACCTTGCCCAGTATCTTCCCGACGATGTACGTCAGCGTCGTCGTCATCTCCGCCCCGCGCGCGCCGCGCCGCTCGCTGTAGGAGTGGAGGAAGGAAGACTGGAAGAGGAAGAAGAAGCAGCCTCAGATTTGTTTCCATGGACCTTCATGGCATGTGCTATTGGGCCGAAATTAGTTCGAGCGTTCATCTACCGGCCGATTAGGTTTTTTTTTTCGCTACCAGTTAGGGCATTCACAGACACAAAGTCATATATTGATTGACTTTTGTCTAAAAAAATATCGATTGACTTTTAGGATTCACAACATCGCCCAAAGTAGACGGTAAAATAAGTTTGTATTTTAAACTCAGTTTACACCAATTATCAGTACTGATTACGATGGTGTATAGACAACAAGGTTGACATTTTGGTAAGATGTCTGCTAGGAGATAAGGCCCTGGTGTCGACATTTTGGGAAGATGTCTTGCAAAACTGTTAAAATTGATGGGGTTGTCCAATCTAGTGGAGCTTGTCTTGTTTCTAGAAGATGTGTATGGGGGACTTGGTTGTGGAATGGAACAAACTTTTGAATATTATCCATGAAGTTTATCTAACTGATGATGATGATGATGATGATGATGATGATAAGGTGTTATGTAAGATTGGATAAAAAGGTTTCACTGTTAAAACTTTGCATAATGCCCTTTAGATCATAACTCTTTCTAAAAGCTTTAAACAACTAATCTTCCAGTGGCCGGTAACGTGGAGAAGGACTTTAACTAGAGATATATAATCTAAAAAAGAGAGAGTGAGATTGAGATACTCACCGCATGCTATGTGCCTCCGATGAGTTGCATTGATCATTTTTGAACTTGTCCCATTGATAGATTTGTTTGGAGGGTTTTCATTCCACATCCAATTTCTCAAACCAATCTCTCGGTTGATGAATTAGGGAACTGGCTGGACACATGCCTATAAAGGGTTTGAGAAGGTATCACTTAAGGTTTTCTTGCATGCCACGCGGGGCTCGGCCAGGAGGATTGGGAGAGTGAGACACGCAGTGGCTAGGGTTTGCCGAAACATTTAAAAGAAGCAGACTCATCCGTTGTCCGTTTGACCGCATGTTCGGTCCAAATTTTGAACGAAATGGGTCGAACGGGACGCGTTCGCCCACACTGGTCTATTTGTAGTGCCGTGTTTAGCCGTGCATTCCATCCGCCCGGACAGAGTAACAAATAGGGGGCCACGTTTGGAGTTATATTTTACATGGAGTTTTTTACATGGAGTTGGCTTAAGGGTAAGCTACTAATTTTCTGTTGTACATTGTACCTACCACACTCAATGAATAGATCCCAGCCGTACCCTTCAAAACGGACGGCCCAGATTGTCCCACCTGGACTCCCCCTGCCCTTTCCGAAACGCCTAGAGCTCCTAGCACCTATCGCTCCAGTCGACCAATCTGTGACTGGAACAACCGAATCACCTCGAAATGCCCCGATGGCGGCTCCAATCTGGCCGGCTCGCCTGCGCGGTGGCTATCGCGGTGGCGACGGCGGCCGTGTGTGTGGCCGCCGGAGTAGGGGAAAGCGAGGCCGAGTTCGACTACCGGAAGCTGTCGGGGATAATCATCCCGGGGTTCGCGTCGACGCAGCTGCGGGCGTGGTCGGTGCTGGACTGCCCCTACTCGCCCTTCGACTTCAACCCCCTTGACGCCGTCTGGCTCGACTCCACCAAGGTCGAGATCGTGTTCTGTACCATCTCTCCCGAAATTTCCGTCTGCTATCCTAGTTTTAGCCATTTCTGCTGTTAGGGATTATTATTGCGCATATTTGTTCTCCTGGTTGGTCTATTGACTATAAGAAATCTGTGCTGATTTGGGTACTTGCTTGTTTTTTGCAAGTTAGACTCGGGAACAGCTTTTGTTGGCTAAAGTTGTTAGCCCGGCACATCCTTTCCAAACTTAGCTTCAGGTTTGTTAGTGGAGTAGTGAAGTAGGTAACTGATTTGAACCGGCCCATTGGATCCTGTCTGGCCTCAGTTGTGCATAGGATGAAACTGTGCTAAACTTCGGGGAAAACTACATTTACTAATTATTCTGTGGTTAATTTCATAACACCGTAACCATAGTTCTACAGTTACCAATTCACCTACCGCTTGGGTTTTCACCCTCAGCTCTCATAATTGAAAAGACGCAACCCTGGTTGTCTTGCTTAGTTTAGAAACTGTACTACCCCATTCCAGAATAAACAGCTATATGTGACTCGTCTCATCATCAAAAGGCAAGTCCTTGTTTGGCCATATTAGGATTGCGTATTACAGTGATGTCTAGCATGTTCAAAAGAAATAAGTGTAATCTGTAGAGGAATCGATGCTATTTTTCTCAACATAGATGATTATGTACTTGGTAGGTTGCTCCCATGAATATTTTATAAATTTAATAATTCTAATTTTGTATGTTCAATATGGTGCAGCTTTTCTCTGCTGTAAATTGCTGGCTTAAATGCATGCTGCTCGACCCTTATAACCAGACGGACCATCCAGAATGCAAGTCAAGGCCGGACAGTGGTCTTTCTGCAATTACAGAGTTGGACCCTGGTTATATAACAGGTGAACTATATACCTTAGTTATTAGTTTCCGTATTATGTACCGCATGTCATCTGTAATGCGGTGTCTTATTATCTTCGGCATTTCATTTCTTTTATAGTTTCAGCCAAAGTGACCAAAACCATGAACAAATATGGCAATCCCGTGGTGTTGTAATCACTGGGATGCCCCGCTGTAGTCACTAGTCAAGAACAGATCATGTTCTTTGTTCTGTTGTAAGCTTTCATTGCATAATAATTTTGATTTCTTTGCCTCATTCACTCAGAATACTTATGTTAACGCAACGGAAAAAAACATAACCATCCATGGTGTAACTGCTGTTGTTTAACCTAATGAAGATCAGATAACAGATGTTAAAGTTCCTTCAAACATTTTCTTTTATCTTTGAAGAGAATCTATGCTTCTTGTATTTACTTTCATTGACATTCCATGGTGTCAGACCCAAGCCCAACCAAACAGATGCCTAACTAAAGCCCATATAGGGCAAGACATTGGGTTTAGTTCCACCTTGCTAGTTGAGAGGGAGTTATACCCACTTGTCAAATGCATTTCAAGTTTTCAACCCCTGGTTAACCCTTTTGCATGAAGTGAAGAAAAAGGCGTCGCCGGGATGGTGCGACTATGTGGTTCGTTCACAGTGGGGCGTTCCTAAGCCTATTTAGGCTGGAACATTACACATTTTCCTAATTTAGCTACTGCCCATGTTAATTCTAAAAATTGAGAATAAAATAATTGCCCACGTTTACATCTAATCCCTCCTTGCTTGTAATCTTCCTCCTTGGAGGGTTGTAAAACCAACTCTACCTTTTCGATGAAATGTAATGCAAAAGTTTTTTTGTTTTCTCGAAAAAAGTATATTGTCAAAACACCATTCATTTTTCGTGGAAAAAAGAAACAAACCAATGAATGATTTTTTTATTGTACTAATGCGGTCTTATTGACAAGGTTTCAGGTCCTCTTTCTTCAGTATGGAAAGAATGGGTCAAATGGTGTGTAGAATTTGGTATTGAAGCTAATGCTATCATTGCCGTTCCGTACGATTGGAGGCTACCCCCATCGATGCTTGAGGAGAGGGATCTGTACTTTCATAAATTAAAGTTTGTAATACTGAACTCATCTTGTCATAAGGAACCAATTCTCTCACTCTCAGTTCTGTCTCATGATTTTGGGTGTTGTTTTGAATGTACATGGCTAAGTGTCAGTCATGTATAATTGTATACTCTCTCCTTGCCAAAATCTAGTGCATATCTTAGTTTTAATCGAAGTCAAACTTTGTAAAGTTTGACCAAATATATAGTAAAAAATATCGACATCTACACTGTCTAAGTGAAATAGTGTAGATGTCGATATTTTTTTACTATATACTTGGTTAAAATTTACAAAGTTTAACTTTTACCAAAACCAAGATGCACTAAATTTTGGCAAAGAGGAAGTGCTGTTGATGACCTTACACATCCGAGCTTACCAGACAACATTTACGAGAATACGAGTTATATGCATCATAGGATGCTTTCTTAATTTCCTTATCATGCTCATAAGTGCTGATATATGCATCATAGGATGCTTACTTAATTGGCTTATCATGCCCATAAGTGCTGAGCATATTTCTGATATCTGACGTGCTACCTCCTTTCAAAAATATATGACGTTTAAGAGTGCTGACAAACTTTATTTTAACTTTGTTGTTATATAAAAAAATGCTTAGGTTGGCCAGGTTAAAATGCAACAGTCATGAAAGATATTTCGTGGTATACAATTTAAATTTTGTTACAAACTTACTCATATAAGAGTAATGTTCAAGGTTGCATGTCGGACATATGCCCCAAATGTCATAAATTCATGATATAGGAATACCGGATTGCAGTAACTGACAAAAATAATGCAATGCTGGTTATCTTTAGAAGATTTTGTTCTAAGTGATAAGCTTTTGTATGCCAATTCACTTCTCATATCCCCATCAAGTTTTAAAATAATAATTATTTTTATGTAAGCAGATATGTTTGAGCATAGCTGTGCAATATTTGATAGTGTTTGTGGACAGAGCTTGGTGTTTGATGCTCACAAGTTCTTTCATATGCAGATTAACGTTTGAAATTGCATTGAAACTTCGAGGAGGGCCATCTTTGGTTTTTGCTCATTCTATGGGAAACAACGTTTTCCGGTACTTTTTGGAATGGTTGAAACTAGAAATTGCTCCAAAGCACTACATCCAATGGCTCGACAAACATATACATGCATACTTTGCAGTTGGTATGTCAACCAGATATTTTTAATTCCTCACGAACTGTTTCTTTTCCTCATGCTTCCTGTTTTTTTTTCTTTCAGGTGCTCCTCTTCTCGGATCTACCGAATCAATTAGAGCTACTCTCTCTGGGACAACGTCTGGTCTTCCAGTCACCGAGGTGAGTTTCAATGTATCTTATTCTATTGCCATAATGTTACCATATAGAATTAGTGACCAGCAAACCATATAGAATTAGTGGCACAACAATCTTACCATTAGATATGTATAGAAAATACTTTCAAGTAACCATCATGTGGAAGTCTAACAATATGTCGTAAGAGAAATTAGTGGACAAATTTTAATCTCTACCTATCCATCTGTGTCAGTTTCGGGTACCTTGGAGACTACATTAAAGTCAAACCATCCATTAAAAACGTCAATGGAAGGTTTTTTTTTTGCAAATGGTTAGTGTTGAATTTAAGGTTTTCCAGTCGAAAATTATGTCTTCAAATACTGAATTTATATATATATATATTTCTTTGTTCTGCTGCTGTATCTTTTGATTCATAGTCTTCAAATTTTGGTCCTAGATATTCACTGTGGCCTGATGGTATTGTCTTGGGTACCTGACATGTTGATATGCTGTTATTGTTAAACATATATGTTATTTTGTGTTTTAGATAGTGTCATTAAGATGTCCAGTTGTGTCCAGGATCCAGCTTGTCACTATTGTGCATAGCTTGCCAAAAAGTTTAATAGATTACATGACATATTGTTCTATGATTCTAATTCCGACTTTACGCCTCTGAAATTCTACATTGGTTTCAGGGGACAGCCCGGTTGATGTTTAATTCATTTGCTGCTTCTTTATGGCTCTTGCCATTCTCAAAATACTGCAAAGCTGATAATGTATACTGGAAGCATTTTTTTGCGGGAAAGGGAGGTTATCCTCACAAACAACAATGTGATGAGATGGAGTATAATTCAGACAACTCTGGATGGCCCACAACCCTAGTCAGTATCGAGGTTCCTACAGTTCGAGGTTCTTTATAAAATCACTTCTGTTCTTGCAGATATTAAGTTCTTTTCACTTAGCAGTTGCACTGCCTTTTGTCTTTCCCGTTTCACTTTTACAGGTACGGATGCATATCCATCCATTATGGACATAACAGAGGACATAACATCCAGCATGGAGTGTGGAAAGCCAACACTCTTGTCATTTTCTGCCAGAGAAGTTTCAGATGGTACTTTATTCAAAACTATACTGGATTATGACCCACAGAGCAAAGTCCTTCTTCATCAGCTGGAGAAGTAAGTTTTAGTTATGTCTTCTGTACTGCTACTACACCGTAATTCAGCAGTGTCTAAAACAAAAGTATAGTACATAGTGCCCACTAAGTAGTCAACCACCAAACAAAGTCTACGTAGCTTATAACCAAAACTAGTATATAAGACTTCATATTTTGATCCCCATTGATCTCAGGTACTACCAGGGTGACCCAGTTCTCAATCCTCTCACGCCCTGGGAGAGACCGCCAATAAAGAATGTATTCTGTATATACGGCATTGATTCTAAGACTGAGGTATAGTCGTGGATTCTTCTTTAGTTGTAAAAACTGTCACTTGTCACTCATGGTTTTTTATCAAGCAGGTAGGATACTTTTTTGCACCAAGTGGCAAACCATATCCTGATAACTGGATAGTAACAGATGTGATTTATGAGTTTGAACGGTCCCTACTGTCAAGGCAGGTATCAATGATCTTGATTTCAAAAAAATTCAGTGCTCATCTCAGCCAATACCTGCTGTATTTCTTCTTTCTGCATGTCTGCTTCTGTGAACGGATTTCCCTAGAAGAGTGTTGCTTGGCTGCAACTCGTTTCATCTAGAGGCTCCAAATGGCGAAAAAGGCATTTGTAGCCCGGGCTACAAGTAGCCCTTTATTTTGAATTTTTGAAAACAGTATTTTGAAGTTTCAAAAAATTGTAAAAATAAATCTGGAGGTAGGCAATACTATATCCTATAGTTGTGCAATTTTCAATCCGAAACTCCTTTTTATTTTGGGCTAGAAAAAAGACAAATTCTGACAAGATTTGGTGGACACTATTCACACACCCCAGATCTATAATTTTGTCTTTTTTGGGATTGAGATTTGGCACACTTGCAGGATATATTCGTGGCTAGATCTAAATATTTTTTCAGAATTTTTTGAAACTTTAAAATTTAATTTTTGAATGACCAAAATAAAGGGCTACATGTAGCCCGGGCTACGAATTCGCTCTCGTCCAAATGGGACCTTCTATAGATTTTGTTCCTGTCATAAAGTTGCACATTTGAACTTGATGATATCATTGTTACATTGAGATATTTGTGAGGATTTCACTATATCTTAGTTTGCTTTATTTTCTGATATCTGTTTCGTGTTTCAACTCATGAAATGTTGGGAATACTGGAGATAAAAATTGTATGCAATGGTTCGTCTGTATAGAAACCTGTAGTTTGAGGACAGGTTCATAACAAGTTTTCCTGCTTCACTTTAGTGTTACTTATTCACTGTTAATAGCTTTTTTGTGCCTTTTCTTTTTTAACTCAGTTTTTTAACTGTTATGGACACTCCAAGACTCTAATTTTGGTCTTCAGAAATATTTATCTGGGTCCCTTTGTAATATTATTTTTCCTTACCAGATCAGGTCATTCTGTTTCCGGAAAGCCGAACAATTCCAGTGGAGATGGAACAGTATGTATTACAAAATGCTTTTCCTACCTAAAATCAATCTCTTTTAGTTGAACAAACAAAATTGCTCTACAATAGCAATTGAATAGCTGTTTCATGCCAGGTATCCTACAACTCGCTCTCATTGTGCAAACAATGGCTTGGGCCAAAAGTGAACATAACAAGGGCTCCACAGGTACCCTACATGCCTACTTTCTGCCTGCTGGTATTATTCTTAACGTGCAAACTGAAGGCCTGGCTGTTAATACCCTTGTTTTGGCTTATCAAACTCTCATGACTATTTTCTCGTGGTGCATCACAATGTTAATGTGCCCCTCCTGTTACTTTTGCAGGCAGAACATGATGGATCTGATTTACAAACAAGCATGAATGCTGAGCACCATCATGGTCAGGATCTATTTCCAAAGATGACAAGGGCTCCACATGTGAAGTACATAACCTACTATGAAGATGCTGAAAGTATTCCAGGATGGAGAACAGCAGTCTGGGAGCTTGACAAAGGTGCAAAACCGGAATTTCTTTCCCACTAAATGTTACAATTAGGTTATAGTACTTCTCCTTGTACTGCTACTACGTTTTGCTACGAGGCACTCCTTTAGACGTTTATGCTTTACATACATTTTTACACGAGTCAGGAATATCTGCATGTGAGTACGATGTTCTCATATTTTCCAGAACTTGTATCCAACCCTCTCTCGTACACATACAAAAAAGAATCCTGCATTTGCTGTGAAATTCTAATACAGAGGATTTCTTTTTAAGAGATAACACAAGTTTTTTCTTATTTGAACAGCAAATCACAGGAATATTGTTAGGATGCCGTAGTTATGCGTGAGTTATGGCTTGAAATGTGGCATGACATGCACCCTTACTCAAAATCAAAATTTGTGACAAAAGGTTTGCTTCATTTTCATCTCTAGAAATACTGAGTGCAATTTCGAATTTTAGTTCTCTAACAATAAGTTAACCAGTTTTCCGAGGTCCATTAAGAAACGAAGATTGCCACTGGGACTATGGAAAAGCTCGGTGCGGCTTTCCAGAATTCTGTGAATACAGGTCTTTGACCCAGTTATTTCTTGTTTACTAGTTGTACTCTTTTCATTATCTGTAACAATGACATTCTCCAGTCGCTGTAAATTTAGGTACATGTTTGGTGACGTGCATCTAGGAATGAGCTGCAGGCTGAAAAATTCATCAACCACGCTCCTTCGGCAGTATCTCTGAAGTATGTGGCTTTGGTGACGTAATCACCATTTCTTCTCTCTTTGTTGAAAAACCGCATCTGACATGTTTTAGTGACCTATGGCAGACTATTCTTCATTTGACTGAGTAACTTTCGAATCGTCACTTACTGGACATTCCTATTTTGCTTGGCGATGAAGTTACTCGGTGGGATGTAACCTGGACAAGTCAGGGGCTTAAGCCCCATCTGAAATAGGTGAAACTGTGCTCTTGTTCTTGTGGCTATTTTGATATTTGAACTGATTGCAGCGTCTCATGTTCAGAACTAATTTTGTTTGTAGTCATGATATTTTCAGGACTGTCTGGTGGTGTTTGTAACACCAAAACCTGCAGCCACGTGGAAGCCACTTATAGCAGAAATTGTCTGATCGTGTTGAAGTTTTGCCATGATATCACACTGATGTGTACAGTAGACAACTAAACTAGTCAATGGTTTGGCTCTCCGGGCAGCCAATTGCTCGCATGAACGGTCGAAAATGGTGCTCCGTCCGTATTGCTCCGTCGATCAGGATGTATAGGGCGTACTTTGACTAGTTAAGGGTTTGACCAACAGTGGCCCCATTAATATATGCATAATTTGTGTGACGTAAAATTATTGTGATTAGATTTGTACTTAAAAGTACTTACGTTGTGACTTGCCATGAGTTGGAAATTCAGTTCTCTATAGCTAAACATTATTGGTAGTTGACCGATTAGATGGTGCTTGCTTGATCTCGCTACTACATCTGACTGCGTGCTGGGTGCTTCCATGGAGCCACGAGTTTCTCGGAGAGCTCATGTTCCCTGAAGAGTTGATTTTTCTGGGGTAGTTTGTCTCGGTTTGCAGATTGCACCTGCTGGCATGCGTGTTATAAATGAGATCCAAGACCTGCCTCGCCGTCCGATTTTGTCCGCTGAAAAGTTGGTTCTTGTCCGGCGAACTGGTCTGCAGAGTCAAATGTAACAAACATATCTTATTGTCAAGAAAACCACGTTTGTTTATCGTTGGTCAAAGCAAATTTGTGGCAGCCGATTCAGGATAGTAATGGCATACCTTTCTAGGCAAGCAGTGTACTTTCGAGTATGACCACAGAATCGGTGGACTCAGATAACCAAAGACGATTGTCAAGTCTACTGCAATAGAATATTGAAGTAGCATTAGTTTTTTTTTGTTAAATCTGGCCTTGGGCAAAATTTTAAACTAATTCCTCCTCTAGTCCCTGGGAAATCAATTTCGACATCCAACCCTCGGCTCGGCAGCAGTACAGACGGCACCGGGATTGTATAGGTCGGTACCAAGACATTTTGGATCGAGATGCTCCAAAGATTTAGAGCCCCACTTTTCTAGGCGCTTACATGAGTTCGGCGCCGGATTTGGTTGGTGCCGACCCGGGTAAACCTCGGGGTCGCCCGTATTGGTGCCGAGCCGAGGTGTCAGTTTTTGAAATAGTTTTTTGAGTAGATAAAGGATTATTTCAGCCAAGGGGCTAGATTAAAAAAACACGTTTATAGCTGGTCAAAGCAAATTTGTGGCAGCAGATTCAGGATCGTAGTGGCATACCTTGCTAGCCAAGCAGTGTTATGTGTTACTCCGGTGTGGAGTATGACCACAAACTCAGTGGACTCAGAGAACCAAAGACGATTGTAAGTCTACTGCAATAGAATATGAAAGTAGTATTAAAGCATCTCCAACCGGAGTTGTCAAATTTGGCCCCCATATTGTCCACGGACATGCTTCTATTGAAAGTAGTAATAGAGCATCTCCAACTGGAGTTGCCAAATTTGGCCTCCAAACTGTCCGCGGTCACGTCCGGACGTGTCCGCGGACAACGATCGGACAATCCCCAAATATTGCCTCCTACAACCGTGTCCCCCAAAGTCTCTCCATATTGTGGGGTCAATTGAATGTGATTGGTGGAGGAGAGAGAACAATCAATGAAGGACAAAAGAAAGGAAAAGACAACAGCCCGGCGCGTCCGGACGCCCCCAAACCCTCCCCACATATGGGCTGGGTTTGAGAACTGCCGGACAGCCCGGACGTTGGGAAGGGTTTGGCAACCGCGTTTGGGTGGTATTTTCCGGCCCAAATCATGTCCGAGCTGTGTGCCCGGATGTTTGGGGAGGATTTGGCAACCCCGGTTGGAGATGCTCTTACGACGCAAGCTAAAAGAAAACCCAGCATTTCTTTGCAGCTTAGCATGTGAATCGTCGCGATAGGTTAAGACCCATTGAAAGTCTTACCCAAGTTTTTATTTTTTTATCTCACAAAATATAAAACGTTTTCATAGATTATTTTAGCTTACTAAAACATTTTATATATTTGAATAGAGAAAGCACTTCTAAACAACTTATAGCTTGTTAAGTACGGCTCTTGCATCATGTCACTCTCACCAGGTTCTCAACAAGAGATTTCAGGAAGCTAGCCAGGTGGCTTGCTGGATACTTGACAGGTGCAACCTCTTTCGCAAGCTTTCATTTCAGGCTTTTGTACTCTTTCTGTTTGGACCAAATGATACCTGAATCTCCTCGTGTCAGTGGCTGTTATTTTTTTCTTACTAAAAATCTATAGCTTTATAGCTTGTTACGCGCGGCTCTTGCATCATGCATGCTGGGTATTGGACAGGTGAAACCTCATTCGCACGCTTTGTTTTCAGGTTTGTTTTCTTAGGTTTAAAACGGTCGTATCCATCCGATTAGATAGAATAGAGTGTTATGTACAGAATTTTGAGCTAGGAAAAAAATCCCTTCGCAAGCAAAAAAAAAAAAAAACTAGTTTCCAGAATCTTGTGTGTGGGCGAAAGCCCGCATCGCCAACTCCTCCCGCACCAAAGCCGCCACCTCCAAAGGCGAGATTGCCACATTGCATAAGGTCCTTTGGCTCCTCTCCTTCCCTGTCCGCCAAGTCAAGTGGATGATGGTTTCGCCAGTCGCTCTCCTAGCCTCGTGTGAAGAACCCACAAGTGCTCGCCATGACAACAAACAACGTCGATCAGCAACGCACAGTTCTCCCTGTGCCCCACAGACACAAAAAACACCTCCTCTCAGCATTTGCCAGGAGGAGTGTCCAAGCAACAGAAGCTTCATCATCTAGGCCTCCCCCGGCGGCATCTGCCGCACCATCCTGGTCCCTGACGTCGTCGTCTTCTTCTTCTTGGTCTTGTTCACGGCGAGGACGAGGTCGTCGATGGCCGCCACCTCCTGGTCCGAGAAGGGCCAGTCCGAGACATCTAACAAGGCCAAGAAGTCCTCTCGCCGGCGCCCCGAGGGTGGGCCTCCTCGGTCAGCGAGCCGAGACGGCGCGCCACGGTCTCCCTGGCTAGCTGCTCGATGTTGGCGCCCTTCGGGTGCAGCTTGGCGAGCCTCTCGCTCCTCCACACAGACGGCGCCTCCACCTCCATCTCGTGGACCAACGGCGTGACCGGCATGCCCAAAACGGTGGCCGCAAGTGGCACCGTGATCCAGGCTAAGAATCCCGACAAGGGGCACAGAGATGCACCGACCTCCATGTCCTGCTGCCCAGGACCAGCCTGCACCGGCGAGACAAAGTCCTTCACGAACTGCTGCCCATCCACCTTCTCAACAACGATCTCACCCTGAGCGGACAACAGGGTAGAGCCCGCTCCAGGCTCGGCAATGCACTGCTCTTCATCCTCCACCTCCTCGCACAGCAGCACCACCTCGCAGGACGCATCGCCTGGCGAGACAATAGAAGGCGGCTCGTCGCTCACAACCGGACGCGGGGAGCACCCCGAGGCTGGACACGAGTCCCACGAGATTGGGGAGCACCCCGAGGCTGGACACGAGTCCCACGCCGAAATCTCGCCGATCAAACCTTGCCACGCCAACATCTCCACAGACACTGCCGCGGATACCTGCTCCCTCGCCTCGCGGTCGCCATCCTTACCTTGCTCTGGCGGCAGCATCAGCCCGGCCCGCTCGTTCTCCTCTGTGAGAGCTCCATCCACACTCTCTTTGTGGCACCGCTCGTTGGGCAGCAACACCTCCGCCGCCGCCGTGGAGCAGCACATGTCAAGCTCGCACTCCATGAGCACCTCCCTGAAGGAGGCAAGGAGCGTAGAGGGTTGACCGGCGATGAGCAAAGTCGAGGAAGGCCTGCCGGTCGTGGACGATCTGGTGGCACCTCCGAAAGGTCTTGTGGAGCCATGAGGATGTCGCGGAAGGAGTGCAGAGGAGAGACCGGGGTAGCGGTGCGCCGACGCGGTGGGGCAGCGGGAGGCAGGGAGGCTGGAGGCTCGGTGCAGCTCCCAGCAAGATGGCCTGCGCGGTGGCACTGCCAACAGACCCGAGGTTTTTTTGTACGTTTTCAGTTTGGACCAAATGTCCAAATGGTTTACTTGGGCAGCTCTGGTCAATGTCTTTTACTAAAAAAGACTGTCAACCGTCACATGAATCTCCTCGTGTTATTTCCAGTTCTTCCAGTATCGTCACCGGTGACACTGAGACGCCGGTTGTCTTTGAACAAGCGAACGAACAAAACCTCTGCTTGGTGAGTGGTGACAGGTCAGTTACGTGTGGCAACCGGCGTATATACTACTACCTCCGTTCCAAAACATAAGATGTTTTACAGTAGCATTTTTCAACTTAGGGCCCGATTGGATTGTCTGAAATATAAACTCCGGTATAATAACCAACCGCTGCCTACTCCTCGCTTCCATTGCTGAGGTGTTTCTCTCGCCTCTCTCTCTCGTGCTGTCACGATTCACAGTCCTGCTGCTGGTGCGCTGCCGTGCAACTGTTAATTACCTGAAAAGAAGTAGGACCTCGGGTGGTCCGTTGAATTTACGGCCGGAAATGGCCGGCTGCGACGTGTCAGGGTCGTTTATTAGTCCGTATTTCAGACCAGTTGCATGCCTCCTTTTGAAGTGTACCGGCGTTTAATTTTCAGACCATCCAAGCGGGGCCTTAATCAGTTACTTGTGATAGAAAAGCTAAACCACTTGATCGATTACTTTAACCATCTTACAACTTGTGCAGTTTTCGAAGGACTGCCAGAAGGACTGCCAAATGCAAGGGGAACAAGAGCAGAAGGAAATTACTATACCAAACCACCCTCGATTACGTTAACAATCTAGCGACCACCGACGAGTAGTGTTCTTGAGTAGGAGTACTATTCAAAGGACAAGTCGGGCCACGCATCGAACTCCGGCGACCCGAGGTTCGCCAGCCCGTCAAGGTCATACACGCCCGGCGGCGGGTGCATCATCAGCGGCGCCTGCGCCACGTCCTGTCTGCCGTTGGCTCCGGCGGTAGCTGCCGCGTCCGAACTCCGTCCCTGCAGCGCAGCACCGCCGCACCCATGCGCGGCGGCCAGCAGTGAGTGGCTGGCGGTGGCGGCGTGAGTGTGAGCCCGACGCGGCTGCGGGCGGAAGATGGCGGCCGGAGGGAAGCCCGTGAGCTCCTGCACCGTGGCGCGGAAGTTGGACACGTCGGTGGACACCACGGTGGTGGACGACCGGCGCGACGCGGACGAAGACGTCGAGTGCCTCCTCCTGGGTGGCCGCGGCGGCTGCGACAGCTGCTGCTGCGCGTCCGATGGTACGACCTGGCCGGTGGCCTGCACGGCCGCCCAGGTCGTCGGCGCCATGTTGCATGGCTGGTACTTGGCGCCGTACGCCACGGTACGAGCCTCCACGCCGTGGTCTCGGTCGCTGCCGCAGGAGTACATCGGCGGGAGGTGTTCAGGATGGCCACGCCACGCACGATAGAATTGAACTAGCGCGCGTACGGCTGCTAAGGGTGCTTCCCGGTCCGACGTGTGTATTTATAGTGAGCCTGGCCGGAATTGACCAGAAGAATCAACAGTAGCAGCCTACTTGATTTTCTAGTTTGGAATGCAGAGCAGTGCTGCTCAAGCTGAAACCTGGAGACTGTGTACTCTACTCTAGCAGACAGTTTCAGAGTCGTGGTTGTTCTGACTTGTGCAACGACCAATCAACCATCGACAGCATTATTCGCTAACCTAAACTATCTAGCTGATGTGCGTTTTAGAGGCGTTCTCCTCTGCATCAAGGTTAGATAGAGAGTTGTTTAAAATCTGATCGCCTGACGAACTGTTCAAAAGAACACCTATCGATCGAGCTGAGCAAAGCCATGGAAAGGGCAGATCAAACAGTTGGAGGGCCGTTGCGAAATGAGGTGCGACTGGTCTATATTGGTTGGGCATTCCTTCCGATGCCTTTTCGGTCGAGTAGGAAGGAGGGGCACTCTTCGTGCCCCTACGTACGATCGACATGGCGTCCATTGTCTTGTGGAATTTCTGCGACTGAAGGAGGCCTGATCTGTGGAATTTCTGCGACTGAAGGAGGCCTGATCTGTGGAATTTCTGCGACTGAAGGAGGCCTGATTGATCTCACTCCATATTTCATAGGATTTCACAGCTGCTACCCAACTAGCTGACAGGTCAATTGACGTTAAGAGTCACAGGTCAAGCTTACTAGCTTGCACACTATTCGCTAAGCTCAGCGAGCCACAGAACTCACGGTCGCAGTATGTCACGGAGAACCTCACGCAGAAACTATAACTAGTTAATTAGTTAAATCGCCCATCGTCCACGCAGACATTCGCTATCACTGACGCCAGACACACTAAAGCAGATAGGTGCATGAACTGAACCAGGAGCCAGTTTTTTTTTTTTTTTTGACCTGAAACCAGGAGCCAGTTACTTAGTAGCTTTGGTCCTATACTACGCAACTTAGCGCGGTATACGCCGCGCCCGTGTGGTTGTTAGCTCTGTTCGTCAGCGTGAAAATGTTTAGTGGATCAAACTGTCGTCAGAAGAAGAAATACCGTTTTGTAAAAAAATCAAATTTGAAAATGTCCACATTCAAAAATTGTGCAGATTTAAAAATTGTTGAAATTCAAAAAAGTTTACATTTAAAATTATTCGGATTTTAGAAATTGTTGTTCAAATTCGGCAGTAATCCACATGTGAATTACTTTCACAGTTATAAAATGCTCAGATTTGGAAGACATTCAAAATTTCAAAATATTTAAATTTGAAATTTGATCATATGCCATAAACAGACAGCATTTATTTTTGTGATCATTTTGATATTTTTTTTGTATTTTTCCGATGGGCAGATTCCATGTTATTGATTTTACAACATTTATTATATTTTTTTGGAAATTGTCTTAAAAAAGGCTCACCAGTCAGGATTTTAGCATTTTCTGTAATTATTTGAAAAAGAAAAAAAAGAACTGACAGGAGGGCCCCACGTTGACGTCGTGATGACGTCAGCAATGGCCACAGCGGACACGGCGCGCACGGCGAACGGCGGCGCCGCATCCGCGCGTGCACGCGCGCTACCCGAAAGCGGCGGCGTCGCTCCATTTTGGTCGCCGGAGCGTCGCCGGCGGCGAGTGGACGCGGTGGTCGGAGGAAGCCCACTGCGGCGTCGATTCCGCCGCACGTCGTGCAGCCCAGCCCGCGAGACTCGCCGGAGATGGAGAGGAGACGACGGCGAAGCTCCGTGCGTGCTTCGATCTGACGGGGGAGGAGCGGAGAGGCGGCGTGCTGCGTCGGCGGCGGCGGCGACCTCGGCGCCGCGCGGGAGAGAGAAGGGGGGATGTGTGGATGGTTTTGCAGTTAGGTCCCCGTTGTTTTCGGTAATTGCAAATAAGTCTGTCATAGCGTGGAGTTGTGGACTGCGGAGCTATTTCTCGATTTGCGAGGGATGTTCTTGCAAAATGGCACGGTGACCGGTGGGCGACCGGCTGGCCACCGGGGCGACTGGCTGTGACCGGGCGACGTGGCACGACCTGATTGTCCTAAATTCGGCAGTGAACAGTGTTCGGTGGGGATGCGGTGGCGTGGCGCAATCTGTACCGTCCGTTCCGATGATCCGACGGCCGGTGGAACGCGGGCGACATGGATAGCGTGAGAGGCAGTGGACGCTTCGCGCTTGTACTATGACATGTCATGCTGATGCAAATACGTAATGTAACGCACGACGTCACTACCCACTAAATTCATGGTGTGTAAAACTCTTCTTGATAAGCATGGACTTGCTCACTCACACACAAAAAAGAAAGGGATTAGTGAAAATGGAAATTGGCTCGCAAACTTGGAAAACTAGCCGCCAGCACGTGCATGCAATTTTGGCGGTGCTAGTTTTTTAGTGCGAGCTTATACGCCGGAGAAGAAAGTCGTGCGCTCGTGCGTGCGACAGTCTCTTTCCGAGAACAGCTACGTGCGCAGCCTCGGGTTATCACTAAGCTAAGTGCTCACTGAAATGGTGGAAATTTAGTAAGGTTACGTGGTGCAATTACTTTGGCCCGCGAACACATCAATATATAACACGTTTTTTTTGTCTCTAATCTCTTGTCTGGGTTTCACTTTCGTTAAGATTTGCTGGCATACGTGGACATGGACGATAGATTGGATACGGCGTTTCGGGTCATAGGACTTTTTTTTACGCGAAGGACGGTGGGGAAGACCCCCACTGCGTCATTTTCTATTTTCCATTAAACATAAATATTTACATACAACAAGTCTCCAATAAAGAAAATTACAAAAGATCCAGCCAATCCTGCATGCCTTCTTTCAGACTGGGTTTAACCCTATGTCTGATCACACTAATCTCATTCTTGAAGAAGGTATAGCAGTTATTAAGATCTCTGGCCTCATTGTCAAAGATGATCTTATTTCGGTGATTCCAACTATCATAGCAATATCAAAGAATTGATTATTTGAACTATTCTTGGCTTCAGTCAACATATCTATGAACTGAACATTAGTATTCCAGGTTTCACCAATCTTTTCCCAGAAACTTTCACTGAAGGTGCAGGAGAAAAACAGATGTTTCATTGTTTCTCTTTCCGAGCTGTCACATAGCACACAGTTAGTAGATTCAACATTGAAGTTCTTTCTTGTCAGAAGATTTCTGGTATTTATTCTGTCCTGTATCATCAACCATGCAATTTATGCTTGGGCAAACATGGGGTTTTCCATAACCATTTAAATGGCGCTGGAGCTTCAGGAGCTTTCGTAATTTCCAAATAAACTTTCCTCGTAGAGTATTTAATACCACTCCATGGAAATTTCCAAGCATCTTTTACATCACCCACTTGAATGTTCTCCAGCATGTTTATCAACTGAGTACTCTGCTCATAGGCAATTATGGATAGTGGCAAACTAAAAAAATCCTGTACTACATCGGGTCATAGGTCTAGATGCACCTATTATGTAAAATATATTTATTTTTTCTATAAAATGTAAAAAAATTCCAAATAAAATTTCGGATATACATCAGAATATTTTATGTTAGCACAAAAAGTTTCGCAAAGAAAAGACTTTTTTGTGACCTGTGCAAAAAAGACAAAATAATGTCGTGTACAAAGTCATTTTGATGCACCTGGATTTGTCTTTTTTGCAAAGCCTGCAAAAAATGTATTTTCTTCACGAAACTTTTTGTGCTAACATAAAATGTTCTGATCTATATCCAAAAAATTTACTTGAAGTTTTTTGACATTTTGAAAAATGATTTTCGGGCAGTGGGTGCATCTACACCTATGATCCAATATGGATTTCCGCGATAGATTGCGCTATAGATGTGTCCATCTAGGGGCGCATCGTGTCCCAACCGTGCGACGGTGTAGTTGCGTTTTGGCTCACGAGCTCCATGTAGCTCGTTTTTTGAAAAAACAAAAAATGCATTTTTATGTTTCCAAAAATTGGGAAAGATAAGAGGTAATTACTATCTATGTGAAAGTCAATGAGACCGTCGACCTTAATACAGAAAATCCAATCCTCTAATGCATGCTAAATGAACAAATGACCGTTGTGTGCTAGATTTACGGATATATCATGGTTTTGTTAAGTACTGAGCACAAACTAAAGATTAGAGGACCAAATTATCCGTCTTGAGAGGACGATGACAAAAAAGAACAAACCCCCACGAATATAGTTCACTCTTGTCCTTACTAGTTTTGTAGGATTGTTTTTAGTGTAACCACAAATTTTCTGGAGAAAATTCCACACATGCCACTCAAATTTTTACAAGATGTCCATGTAGTCATGTACCACTCAAAGTATCTGAGTTCTAAATATGCCACTAACATGTTGCACTAGATAGAACTATTCCACTTCCACCATTTTGTGTTGATTTTACCATTATCACTTTGCCTCTACTCTTCTGTGTATACGATGCAACTGTAAGCCAGCATTGTTTTTTGTTTGTTTTTTTACACGGATCGCTAAACATGATTGGGCTTCGGTTCCAGATTTCGAGACGTCCGTGGATCAGATGCGAATTTTCGCTGATTTGCAGGAATATTTCAGTTGGGTTTCAAGCCCAACAGTCTCACGCTGATGCAGCCCATGGGTGAGAACGGCACATGAACACGCCAACGCGCCACGAGCAAATTGCCGTAAGATACTGTGCGCATTTGATGTGTTCTGTCTGCGCCTAAAATGCTTTCAGGACACGTCGGAGATATACGAAACGTGATGAAAAAAGTTCTCGCCGTTAGGGATTTTGCTCGTGTTCATGGAAAGTACCAGCAGGCTTTGGATTTTGCTCGTGTTCTCATCTGCATCAAGGTTAGATAGAGAGTTGTTTAAAATCTGATCGCCTGACGAACTGTTCAAAAGAACACCGATCGAGCTGAGCAAAGCCATGGAAAGGGCAGGTCACACAGTTGGAGGGCTGCGAAATCGGGTGCGACCGGTCTATATTGGTTGGATATTTTGTTCCTTCCGATGCCTTTTCGGTCGAGTAGGAAGGACGGACACTCTTCGCGCCCCTATGTACGGCATGGCGTCCATTTGTCTTGTCGATCTGTGGAATTTCTGCGACTGAACGAGGCCTCATCGATCTCTCACGTCCATATCTCGTAGGATTTCACCTCCCTCAGTTTTTACATAAAAGTTATTTTAACTTTTTCAGATTCACACGTATCTACATAAGTTTTAGTTTATATACTTTTACCCATTTAAGTGCGTATATGTGTTATAAACGATAGGCAAATAACCGATGAACAGGTGGTTCGAATGAATCAATTTCGGGTCGAAACGAGTCTTCTCCCTCCCGCGAGCGACGGGGAGGAAAACCTAGCACCGCCGCCCGGACCTCTCCCTTCCTCTCCGCCTCCCTCGCCACCGCCACAGGGCACGGCCAGGCAAGGCCTGGCCGGTGCCGGCGGCGGCGGGGATCCTCTCGCCTCCTCGCACGGTGGGCTGGCGCGCGGACGGCGCCGCCGGGCCGGGACGCTGCGCTCGCGTGGGGCGCGGTGGCGCTGCGATGGGTCCCCTCGCGGGGGTCAACCGGAGCGTGGTGGGCTGCGTAGCGACGGGATGGTCCGTGGTGCTGTGGTGAGGAGGCGGGCCTGCTAGGGCCCGATCTAGGCCGGGCGGGCCGCGGCCGCCGCGAGTTCTGGCCGGATGCGCCGGTGCTTGGCGCTGGTTCTGGGCGCCATGGAGGTGGTGCGGCGCTCCTGTGGCTGCAGAGGAGCAAGAGGATGGACGAGGCTGCTGCGTGGTTGCGGCCGTCCTGGGCGAGCTGGTTGCGCCTGTGGAGGCGGGCGGCTGCCCCTGGAGATGCTGCGCGTTCGGTGGCTCTGGTTCCGGCGCGGCAGCAGATGAAGCCAGGGTGGCGGCCCCGGACCGGTGGTTGCGGCAGGAGCACGGCCGGCAGGGCTGCCGCCGTGGCGTGAGGTGCCACGGTGGTGGCAGCATGCGATGAAGATTGGTGGTGGCGGCGGAGATAGGCTCCCAACCGGCTGCTCCCTGAGCTTCACGGACGGGGAGAATTCCAAGCGAAAGCTTGCACGGACTTCGGTCTGTGCCAACGACGGCGGCGTCTTTGGGCGTCGTTCCCTTCTTGATCGTGTCGTTGTGAAATCTCGACCCGGTCCGACGCGAGTGGTTACAAGACTCTCCGGGTGAAAACCTTAGACCCGTCGGGGGCGGGCGACGGTGACGGACGCGTCACTACCTTGTTGGAGGCGTCGCCTTGGAGTTATTGGCCCTCGCGGTGCGATGGCTTCGCAATGGATGGGCAGGATAGTCCCGTGGTCTGGGGAGGCGGATGCCGGGGCGGCGGCCCCGGATGGTGGTGGACGTCGAGGCGGCGGCCTCGGTCTCCCACGCTACGACGGTTCTATGAGGCAGAGCCGTTGTCTAGCGGTGGTCTGGGTGGCGACCTGGATGAAGACTGCGCGGGCAGAGGGTTCGTCGACCTGACTGGATCGCCTTCGGGCAATGCGAAGGTCGATCTGGTTGCTACGCCGGGGCGGCGGCCCCAGAACAGGGTGGTTTTGGTGGCAACCTGGATGAAGACTGCGCGGGCAGAAGGTTTGTTGACCATGACTGGATCGATTTCGGGCAATGCGATGTTCGATCTGATTGCTACGCCAGGGCGGCGGCCCCGAAGCGGGTGGTGTGTGTTGTGACGTGGTCGACTTGTGTCGTGTGGGCGACGGGTCGATTCGTCTGTGTGATTCTTTTGTACAGTTTGTATGGTTTTTAGACCCGATTTCCCTTATAAACTGGGTCAATTCTATTCTATCTATTCGAGCGGTGGATATCGACCACCTTAAACTCAAAAAAAATAACCGATTGATAATCCCCAAGAGTAAGGAATCACTGTAACACAATTCGATAAGTATTTGAGTGTCGAACCCACGAGGAGCTGAAGGTAAACTATCTATTCTCTAAAGCCCTATAACCCTCTTATATGGCCGTTTGTGCAAAGCAATAAGTTTAAATATGAAAGGAACTAACTAATGAAAGCAAGTGATGTGGAATGGGTTTATCTAGTAACAAGTTTCTCAATCAAGTTTCAAACGCAATTTCTTAGAGCAAGTTTCTCAAAGTAGCAAGTACAAATATCTCAAGTAGCAAATATCTCAAGGGAGCAAATGTTCTAGCAATTGTTATTTCATTCGTGTGGTTGTCACAATTAGTGAAGCACATGTTTCAGTCTTAATTGTTTCTTCTAGGAAGGAGCCATAAATAGGTGTAGCCAAGTAAATGAACTAAAACCCCTTATGATGGATCTCATGGCCAAGTAAATGAGCACACAAGAATTATTAAGACATAAAAGTCCCACCATAGCCTTAAGTTCTAAGGTCCCCTATATATATCCCCAATAAAGTAACTTCATGACTCGGTCTCAGGTTTACATGTCCTCCCAAGTCTCCCTCACTCCATTACATTACCGGTGATCACCTTACATGCATTCCCCAACATATGTGTGCACTCATATATTGTACATAAAGACAATCATAAAAGATAACAAAACTTGTATGCAACCAATCAACGAACTATTTCACTATTGCCATGAACAAATCACTTCTCAAACATAGATGGGGAGACACAATAGATCAAGGGAATAGTATATTGCATCATATATCATGTTTGCCAAGAGTTTACAGTGGAGAGATGGAGATGATCTTGCTGTAGATGTTGATGATGAACACGCCGGAGGGGGGTGGAGCCCTCCGGAGGTGATTCCGGCGGCGTTTCCCCCCTCCGATCTTCTCCGGCGGCAGCCTTCTGACTCTCTGTTTCGTGGTTTTGTGTTTCTCCGCCGCCTCCTCGCGAAACTCCTCGGGGGACTATTTTTATAGTCGGTTTTAGGTCAAGACGAAGCCACGGAGACGAAAACGGACGGCATCGGAGCCACGAGGCCCAAGATGGGGGTCCCACGCGGCCAAGGAATCTGGCCGCGTGGGCCCACCTCTTTTGGCCCTCGGTCTCCGTTTGTTCGCTTCCTTCGCTCCTACGCTTCGTTCCTTCCAAAAATGATCCGTAAAATATTAGGTCATTTGGACGTCGTTTGGGTCCCTGAAAGTCAAAAAATAGAAAAAGGGTTTTCTGCTGCAGGGTTAATTCCAAATAAATGGGGAAACTGTGAATATCCCAAAATCATATAAAACATAAATATAACCCATATATGATGCAAATAAGTTGAATATCAAGTAATAAAATGCAAAGTTCATGTATGCATTTTACATGCATCAACATCCCCAAGCTTAACCATACTCGTCCTCGAGTATGAAGGTGATAAAACTAACATGGACTTTGCATTTTAATACTATCAATGGATATCAAAGATGATTACTATTGCTACATAAGTCAAATGATTCATTCTCAAAGGAGTAGCAATATACAAGATAGATTATAAAGTGATATCAAATATTCAATGAAAGGATGTTCAATGATAATTCACAAAGTGTAACATAGAAGAAAGTACTATGGACCAAATGTATGCATAATGAAAAGTAAAAACATCCTATAATGGTCATAGAGTATTCTTGTAAATCTGAATATAAAAGGTGGACACTTTGGAAAGATATATAAATGAGTAGAGGTAAAACATGAATAAGTTTCATCTAACTTCCAAATGCTTCTACTTAAGTTAATGTTTGCAATGTGGTATCCATTGGTGTCAAGCTCTCATTACCCCTATCATAGCATCTTGAATGGTTAAAGTTTAAAGTGAAAGCAAATATGAGTAGTGTGCTTGACAAAGTATGGGTTGAATGTCTCATGCCCCTGAATACGAGTACCTACACCACGGTGTTACTCAACTTGGGCACAAAGCAAGTTCAAGTTAAGGTCATTGTAAGTAATAATAGCGTCATCAAGAGCGTCAACTGGGGTACCTCTTGTCCCAGGACATGGAACAAGCCCATGTCAAAATGACAAGACAAACAAACAAAATGAACAATCTCAACACCTTTTTATTTACTATTGGTATAGCTTTTTATTGTGAGGTGCATCACTGAAGGTTCACCATAGCATGTAAGTAAATTTCCACCATGAATGATGCATGGCTTAGATTAGCGCCCAGGCGTCTCTCTAGCCATTTATACAAACTCATTAAACTTACTAAGTTTCCGCATTTATTTGGCACCATGATAAGCATCCATAAACAAAAGTACATGATATCAACTAAATATAAGAGCACGTTGAAAGCTTGCCATGTGACAGCACATATGAGCTAACTCCCAACCAAGACTCTTGTCAAGCTCACAACTTCATAATTTTAATCACAATGGTCATGTTTATTAAGTGCAATAAAAGTAAAGTGTGCATCAAGTTCGTGAGAGCTTTTAACCAACTTTTCCCATAACAATCAATAACATAAGCATTTTAATTCAGAAGTATAGATAATACAATATAACATGATAAACATACTCGGAATAGCATAAAGCTAATAGGTAGATATGGTGGACTCACTGGAAAAACTTTGGTTGAAGGTGTTGGAAAACAAGTTTTTACTTGTTGGAATTTTTGGGCTAGCAAGAGGGAGAAAGTTGACCGTCTAAATGCATGCATAAGTGTCCATAGAACTAACCAATCCATGTTAAACAAAGTAAAGTAACATTCAGCATCAAAACATGAATAAAAGATAGCTCTTGATAAAACACTTGCAAATTAATACTCATTAAAAAGCACATGAATCATGCAACTATATGTATCTTTTTGAATCAACTCAAACATCCCTTTCCCAATCTTTTTAATAGCATCCAACTTAATTCAACCCAAATTTCCAGTAGCTCTCTCATATATAAATGATAGTGGTGGTCTCAAGACAAACAAAAATCAAACCGAAATAAAAAGCAAATAAAAGACGCTCCAAGTTTATGCGATAAGTGCATTGATCGAAAAACAGAAGTTAGACGTGTGCAAACCGAGAGTGTGTTGGTCCAGTGGGGTTGTCTTCACATCCCCAAGCTTATGGTCTTCACCATCCTTGGATAGCTCTTGGTGCATCTCCTCTAATCCCTGTGAAAAAACTTCAAAACACCGTTTCTCCCATTTCTTTTCTGTGGGGTGACATTAGTAGTGATAGACAAATGAATTGCTTGCTGCATAAAATCCTTAAACAAAAATTCATATGAATGTCCAGAAAGTGTATAATGTTGTATGCCTACTTATAAACTCAATTGGATAAAAAGATTCAAGTTAAAAGTTCAAAGAATGCATCAAACAAAATGGGACAGAATCTGTCCAGAAAAACAGCAGCAGCAAAACGTATTTTTCTACCCTACTTAAATATGTCGAAAAAATCTGAAAAAATTCACGCTCACAGAGGATGAAAAGTTGCAACACAGTTCAAATTCAGCTCATTCGGAGTTACAGAATAGGAATTAAAAATCATACCGTGCACAGATTCGTGCTGGAATAAAATCTCCGAATGCAAAAAGCAACTTTTTCAAGCCAAAATAGGTAAAACTTGGCACTTTATTAAGAATTCCAGAAACTAAACTAAAAACTAAGTCTCTTGTTACAGCAAGAGGACACAAAGAAAATCAAAAGTAAAAACAACCGGGTTGCCTCCCGTAAAGCGCTTTCTTTATAGCCATATAGCTAGGCTTACTTACTTGGTATCAAGATGGTTGGAGTGAGGTGGCTTGGCATCCCCAAGCTTAAATTCTTGTACTTATTTGATATATGTAGGGTGAGCCTAGGGGTAACATCCCCAAGCTTGAGTGTTTGTCCCTCGTGATCTTTATTCATCACCCTCAACTCTTCCACTTGAAAGTTCTCTTCACACAAAACTCATCTTAAAACTTGATTAGAGGGGTTAGTGTCTCCATAAATGAAATCCTCATAGGTACAGCAAAGACATATCATGAGTTGATTCTACACATTAGCTAATATTACTATGGTTGTGTATTGCTCTTTGATCAATAGAACCACACAAAACACAAGTAATGAGAGTAATGCAAAATAAAGACAGAATCTGTCAAAAACTGGACAGCCCGTAAAGAGTGAATTTTCAGAGGCACTTACGTTGCTCAAATCAGAAAACTTTGAACTAATGAAATGTGTATTAATAACTGAATATTGCTGTCGTAAAATATCAGGTCAAAATTCCTCTTCTGTGATTTTATACATTTTTCGCAGTGAAGCTCAGGAATCTGTTTTCTGGACAGCAAATCACTATTGTTTAATCCTACCTCTCAAAAGAGGTTATTCTTGCCATTAAGATGAAAAATAAGATACAAAGGTGATGTTACGGTAGTAAACAAGCACCTTGACTCAAAAACCCAAAACTTAAGCTGAAGATAAAAATCAAAAAGAAACAAAAAGAACCAAGCAAGAATCAAGAGAAACAATCAAAGAAGAAGGAAAATATTTTTGTTGTTTTTGATTTAGCAAAAAGGCAAAAGGAGAAGCAAATATATACAACATAAACACTCTTTTTATTTGGTTTTAGCTTTGGGAAAAGTTTTAATGATAGAGACTTTGCAACGGTTCCATTGGCATGAACAACACATGTTCAAGGTCGACCCCAACTTCTCCATTACTCATCCTTCTCATTTACTTTCCCAAATTTTATATAAAATGAAAATCTTAAACTAATTGTCACAAAACAGTAGGTAAAGATATTTTACATGTTGTAAAGATATAAAGGTGTGCTCAAACCGAATAGGAAATTAAAGCATAAGGAACACACCACAGAATATTAAACAATTTACTTTTAAGTCTAACTCTCTTCCTATGCATTGGAATTTTATATATGAATAAATAACAACAAATTTGAGGTAACCAATGCATATAATAATCAATAGCTTGCATTTTAAATAACATAGAAACATAAAGGGGATTCTTATCTCTTCCTCTCTCATAATAGTTGCAAGCATTAAAGTTAAACATAACCACATAGTTTTGAATAGAATCACCACATAAAGACTTATCATCTAATGAGCATAATGGATCATCAAACTCAATTAAATCACTTTCATCCTCAATAGTAGGTGGACTGAAAATATCATATACATCATTGTAATCATCATAAATGGGAGACATAGTATCATCAAAATAAATTTTCTCTTCCAAACTTGGGGGACTAAAAATATCATATTCATCAAAACAAACTTCCCCAAGCTTAAGGTTTTCCTTAGCATTAGCAATAAAGGTGTTCAACGAATTAGTACTACCACAAACATGATTGTTATGCAAATAAAATTTAATTTTCTCCTCAAACACTTCATGTCCTAACTCAAGATAGATATTATACAGTTCTATAATTGTTTGGTTGTTTTCCATTTTATAATTGTTTTAGATTTATATGTTAGTATGCAATGCAAACAAGAATAAAAGCTTAGCACAACGCTCCCCGGCAACGGCGCCAGAAAAGTGCTTGATAATCCCCAAGAGCAAGGAATCACTGTAGCACAATTCGATAAGTATTTGAGTGTCGAACCCACGAGGAGCTGAAGGTAAACTATCTATTCTCTAAAGCCCTATAACCCTCTTATATGGCCGTTTGTGCAAAGCAATAAGTTTAAATATGAAAGGAACTAACTAATGAAAGCAAGTGATGTGGAATGGGTTTATCTAGTAACAAGTTTCTCAATCAAGTTTCAAACGCAAGTTTCTTAGAGCAAGTTTCTCAAAGTAGCAAGTAGCAAATATCTCAAGTAGCAAATATCTCAAGGGAGCAAATGTTCTAGCAATTGTTATTTCATTCGTGTGGTTGTCACAATTAGTGAAGCACATGTTTCAGTCTTAATTGTTTCTTCTAGGAAGGAGCCATAAATAGGTGTAGCCAAGTAAATGAACTAAAACCCCTTATGATGGATCTCATGGCCAAGTAAATGAGCACACAAGAATTATTAAGACATAAAAGTCCCACCATAGCCTTAAGTTCTAAGGTCCCCTATATATATCCCCCAATAAAGTAACTTCATGACTCGGTCTCAGGTTTACATGTCCTCCCAAGTCTCCCTCACTCCATTACATTACCGGTGATCACCTTACATGCATTCCCCAACATATGTGTGCACTCATATATTGTACATAAAGACAATCATAAAAGATAACAAAACTTGTATGCAACCAATCAACGAACTATTTCACTATTGCCATGAACAAATCACTTCTCAAACATAGATGGGGAGACACAATAGATCAAGGGAATAGTATATTGCATCATATATCATGTTTGCCAAGAGTTTACAGTGGAGAGATGGAGATGATCTTGCTGTAGATGTTGATGATGAACACGCCGGAGGGGGGTGGAGCCCTCCGGAGGTGATTCCGGCGGCGTTTCCCCCCTCCGATCTTCTCCGGCGGCAGCCTTCTGACTCTCTGTTTCGTGGTTTTGTGTTTCTCCGCCGCCTCCTCGCGAAACTCCTCGGGGGACTATTTTTATAGTCGGTTTTAGGTCAAGACGAAGCCACGGAGATGAAAACGGACGGCATCGGAGCCACGAGGCCCAAGATGGGGGGTCCCACACGTCCAAGGAATCTGGCCGCGTGGGCCCACCTCTTTTGGCCCTCGGATCTCTGTTTGTTCGCTTCCTTCGCTCCTACGCTTCGTTCCTTCAAAAAACTGACTCCCGTAAAATATTAGGTCATTTGGACGTCGTTTGGGTCCCTGAAAGTCAAAAAGATGGAAAAAGGGTTTTCTGGTTCTGCAGGGTTAATTCCAAATAAATGGGGAAACTGTGAATTATCCCCTAAAATCATTATAAAACATAAATATAACCCATATATGATGCAAATAAGTTGGACTATCAAGTAATAAAATGTAAAGTTCATGTATGCATTTTACATGCATCACCGATGAACAAAAACAAAATCAAACCAATGGGACACGAGATTTAACGTGAAAAACCCTCCCAACAATGGGAGGGATAAAACCACGAGTGTCAGCCATCAAATCTTCACTATGATCGGTGAGGTTATAAACGCCGGGGATTTACAACATGCGACTTATCCCAACCGGTGGGTTACAAGATGTATATATGGTGATAAAACCCTAAGTCGGCTGCAGTCCGACTTGGCAACGACGCATATCGTGCCTCTGGCCCAATCCTCCAGCGAAGGGTCTCCGCTCCGATTCGAAGTTAGCCTCTATCTTTATATGAATTTGGATCATATTTGTTGAGATATGTATTCGTACATGTAGTCTAATCTCTATCTATCTGTATTAGGGTTTAATCTCAGACGTGATTATCTCCTTGTACCCATATATATGTCCTGAATATACGTGTGTTGCATCCTATCCTCTTTCTACATGGTATCAGCCTAACCCTCCGATCCTTAACCGCGCGCCGCTGCTGCCGAGCTGCGCCGCCTTCCGCGTCGCTGCCGCTTGTCCGCCGAGCCGCGCCGCTCCTCTCGCGATCGATCGATCGCTCGTCCATGCTAGCTAGTTAGCTCTCGTGCATTGATCGATCGCTCGTTCCTCCCACGTGCTAGTGCTAGCTCACGATCGATCGATCGTTGCTCCCGCGTGCTAGCTCCTGCTCGTTCCCCAGCGCGCGTCCTAGCTCTCCGGCCTGCGCGCTCCTCCCGCTAGCTCCTGCTCTCCAGCTCTTCTCTCGCGTGCGCCCTTTGCTGCCTCGCCGCTGCACCGCCGTCCTTCGCGTCGCTGCCGCTCGCCTCTATTTCTTGAGTCGCCGAGCCGCGCCGCACTTCTCACTTTTCCCGAGCGCGTCCTTACTTCTCTCGCGCGCGTTCGTCCTTGTCGCGTCGTCTTCCGCCGCCGCCTTTCTTTCCTCACAGGCGTGCCCTATCTTGCGTGCTCTCTCTCCCAAAAAAAAAACGTACCTAGCTTCCACCGCCATGAATTTCTCCTCCAACTCCTACGACGGCCAGCCGCGTCCCGCCCTGCTGTTCCAGCCGACCCCTGCCTACTACAACGTTAACCCGCCACCGTCGACACCGTCCTCATGAGATCCTGCGCTGCTCACTGCACGACAGTCCGCCCCCAACGCGGCTTCCTACGGCAGCGGTGGTGATTGGTTCATGGACACTGGTGCCTCCTCGCACATGGCTTCCAACCCCGGTAACCTTTCCGCCTCTTTTCCCGCCAACACTTCCTCTTGAATCATCGTCGGCAACGGTCACTCCCTCCCCATTACTCACACTGGCTTCACTAATTTTCCTTTTACTTCCACACCATTATCTCTTAATTATGTTGTCGTTTTTCCTCACTTGATTCAAAACTTAGTGTCCGTTTGTTCTCTTACTCGTGACAATTCTGTAACTGTGGAATTCGACGCATTCGGTTTCTCTATTAAGGATGCTCGTACCCGATGCCTTCTCCACCGATGTGATAGCCCCGGAGATCTGTACCCGGTCCGGTCTTCCTACTCCGTGGCCGGCCGCCTCGCCCTCTCCGCCCGTGTCGGCCTTTGGCACGCGCGCCTGGGCCACCCTAGCTCTACCGCTCTTCATCAAATAATGCAAGGATTCTCCTTTTCTTGTAATAAAATGGATGCTCATTCTTGTGAAGCATGTCGTGTCGGCAAACATGTTCACCTTCCGTTTAGTTCCTCTTCCACAGTAGCTTCTTTTCCGTTCCAGTTAATTCATAGCGATGTCTGGACCTCTCCTATTCCGAGTAATTCTGGTTTTACTTACTATCTTGTGATTTTGGATGACTACTCGCATTTTGTGTGTACCTTCCCCCTTCGCCGTAAATCCGACGATCCCTCCACTCTCACCGCCTTTTATTCCTATGTTTCCACCAAATTCGGTAGGCCCATACACGCTCTCCAAACTGACAACGACAAAGAGTTCGAGAACATCACCATCCGCACCCTTCTCGCCTCTCACGGCACTATTTTCCATCTCACTTACCCTTACACTTCTCAACAAAACGGTCGTGCCGAACGCATCCTTCGCACCCTCAATGATTGTGTTCGCACCCTTTTGTTCCATGCCCATATGCCTCCTAGGTTTCGGTCGGATGCCCTTGCCACCGCCACTCTTCTCGTTAACATTCGTCCTTGCCGCTCCCGCTGGCACTACGTGCCCCACCACCTCCTCTTCGGCTCGCCACCCTCCTATGATGACCTTCACATTTTCGGTTGCCTTTGTTACCCTAGCATCGTTGCCACCGCTGCGCATAAGCTTGCTCCCCGCTCCCTTCCTTGTGTGTTTCTCGGCTATCCAGCCAACACCAAGGGATATCGCTGCTATGATCCGGCCTCTCACCGCGTTATCACCTTGCGACACGTTTACTTTAACGAGCAGTGTTTTCCTTTTCAGCAGGGACTTTTGGCGACGCCCTCGACGCCATCCATGGCGCCTGCCGGTCCCTCTGTGGCCGGCTCTACTTCGCGGCGGGCTCCTGGTGCCCCGCCTCGCTCGCCCTCTGAACCAGCGGTCATGGCCCCGCCTTCAACACCGAGCCCCACGGCGTCCGCTTCGCTGTCTCTGACGCTAGACCCCACGACATCTACTTCGCCGCCTTCGACGCTGGGCCCCACGGCGTCTGCATCAGCGCCTCTGACGTCGGGCTCCACGACGTCCGCCTCGATGTCATCGACGGCCTCAGCCTCTACATCGACCTCGGCTATCGGTGCCCCACCTCCTCCACCCGCGGGTGTTCTCACTCGTGCTCGCGCGGGTGTGTTCTGGCCGGCCAGCCGCTACCCCGCCGATCAGTACGTCTGTGCGGCCTGCACCACCGCGCCCTCGCCGTTGCCCACTTCTGCTCGGGCGGCTCTTCGAGACCGTAGTGGCATGCAGCCATGCAGGAGGAGTTCGACGCCTTGCAGCGCAATCGGACGTTGGAGCTGGTCCCTCGCCCTCCTCGCGCCAACGTCATCTCCGGCAAGTGGGTGTTCAAGCACAAGCTCCGTCCTGATGGTACACTCGAGCGCTACAAAGCGCGTTGGGTGGTCCGTGGCTTTCGTCAGCGCGCCGACGTCGACTTCAGGGATACGTTTGCCCCAGTTGTCAAGCCGGGCACGATCCGCACTGTTCTGCATCTCGCAGCCTCTCGAGCATGGCCGGTGCATCAGATGGACGTCTCCAACGCCTTCCTCCACGACCATCTTTCCGAGCAGATCTATTGCCAGCAGCCTACCGGCTTTGTGATCATGTGTGCTTGCTCTCGCGCTCGTTATACGGGCTCAAGCAAGCTCTGCACGCCTGGTACCAGCGCATCGTGGGGTTTCTCCATCAGCTTGGTTTCCGCTCCACTAGGTCCGACGCCTCCCTGTTCGTCTATCTCCAGGGCACCGATGCTGCTTATTTGCTGCTCTATGTTGATGACATAATCCTGACGGCTAGCACTCCTGATCTTCTTCGACGACTCACTGATCGTCTTTGTGCTGAGTTTGCCCTCAAGGATTGGGGCCGCTTTATTACTTCCTCGGCATCGAGGTAGTACGCCGAGCAGACGGGTTCTTTCTTCATCAGCGGAAGTATGCTCACGAGTTACTTGACCGCGCTGGGATGCTTAATTGCATACCCGCGGCCACCCCCGTCGACACGAAGGCCAAGCTCTCCGCTACCGATGGTTCGCTAGCCTCGGATGCGTCGTCTTACCGCTCGATCGTCGGTGCCCTCCAGTATCTGACGCTCACTCGTCCAGAGTTGCAGTACGCAGTGTAGCAGGTGTGTATCCACATGCACGTGCGTCGTGATGCTCATTGGACTGCGGTGAAACGGATTCTCCGTTACATTCGTGGTACTATGGACTTCGGACTATCGTTGCATGCCTCGCCGTCCATGGACATCATTGCATACTCGGATGCGGATTGGGCCGGCTGCCCTGACACTCGGCGCTCCACCTCGGGCTACTGTGTCTACCTTGGATCATCACTTATCTCGTGGTCGTCCAAGCGCCAGCCCATCGTCTCTCGGTCCAGCGCTGAGGCTGAGTATTGCGCCGTGGCTAATGCAGTTGCCGAGTGCACATGGCTTCGTCAGCTCCTCTCTGAGCTCTCTTGTCCCATTGACAAGGCCACAGTGGTGTATTGCGATAACGTCTCCGCCGTCTACCTCTCCGCCAACCCCGTTCATCATCGTCGCACGAAGCACATTGAGCTGGATATTCACTTTGTTCGTGAGCAGGTTGCTCTTGGCCACGTTCGAGTTCTTCACGTGCCTACTACACAACAATTTGCGGATATCATGACGAAGGGACTACCGACGACGACCTTTGAGGAGTTTCGGTCCAGTCTATGCGTCAGTGCTGACGCTTCGACTGCGCGGGGGGGGGGGGGGGGGGGGGGGGTGTTGAGATATGTATTTGTACATGTAGTCTAATCTCCGTCCATCTGTATTAGGGTTTAGTCTCGGACGTGATTATCTCCTTGTACCCATATATATTGGCACGGGATAACTTGAATATACGTGTGTTGCATCCTATCCTCTTTCTACAACATCAAAATAACAATATGAGGATCACGTTTAAAATACCTAAAGCATCTCAATGTGAAAATCATGCATATTCTCGATGATCTATCCTGTAGATGTGCAAAATCTCAATGCGAAAAACTTTATATTTCAACCTACACAAAAATGGCAAATTTACAGATCTTATTATAGTGGACAATACATAGTTTTAAATATCTCCATTTTGTCATTTTGGTGTAGACTATAGTATAAAGAATTTTGCATTGATATTTTGCACACTTATAGTATAAATCATTGAAAACATGCAATTGTTTTTTTTTTCTGATTTTAAACTTTTAGATATATTTTTAGAATTTTTAAAGTAATAGGAGCACTGGAGGTGTGGTGCAGAAACCACTTTCCGATGTAAACTTTCATAGTTTGTGTGTACATACTATGATTTTTTCTATCGTCAAATGGGAGGGGGACATCAATGATCTAGTGGAGGACTACGTGGACTGTTGTCCTAGCGTCGCTCTGTGGACTTGTCGCGCCATAGTCCAACCCGTTGTCTTTGTTGAAAGCTGGTTCCACGGTAAATCCTCTTGCGTTTCGGCCCACAACTTGTGTGATCGTTTGAAGGGAGACGCTTTGGTTGATGGGGCCGTACTGCATGTAACATTGCGTGCACTTCATTGTTCTCATCGTCTTGTTAGGATGAAGGCAATGCGAAAGCAAGAGGTGAGAGTAGGCTGGGGCGGTAGCCCCCATAGATGTTCCACCGCCGGTTTGACGGCGAACAAGTCGTCGGGAGCTGGACCTTCTAGTGCCATTCCAGAAAACCATCCGGCCGCGAGTACCTGTTCGTGTTGTACTTGTATAGGCAATCGCCCAGCATGTAGCACAGCATCTCGTCTGCCCTGTGCTGATCCTTGTACTGGCGGCCCCAAGCGTACGGCGTCGCGGCAGCCTTCTACGGCCATGGTCTAGGTCGACGTAGAAGGTGTAGCGCAGCTGCCAGTTCAGCCGCCTCTGGTTATTGCCGTCGAGCCGGCCCAGCCGCGGCATGACCCAGAACTCGACCTTGGGGCGCTCAGGAGAGACGAGCACGTAGTTCACGGCGAGGCAGAGCCGGCCGTGCAGCTCAAAGACGTCCACCAGCGCCTCGCCCCTGGTGTCGACGTACTCGTCCGGGAGGCGGTAAGTGGAGTGCGTCTCGCTGGCCACGTCGACCACCAGTATCCCCTCGGGGTCTCCCGCGAACTGCAGTGGGCCGGTCACCAAGTACAACTTGCCATCGACGAACACCGGCGGCACGCCGTGAATCTGGCGGAATGGGACGACGTACTGGTGCTCCCGACACCCGCGGCTATCCCCCTAAGGTGCACACATCCACGTAGTGGCCGCTATTATCTTTCTGGTAGGCGAGCCGGAACAGCTTGTACTCGCCGGTGTAAGGGCTGAAACCAGGGACGTGGCTTGGACGAAATAGACCGGTACCTCTTTCTGGCGCCACTGCTTGGAGAGGCAGCAGGAGCGGGCCACGTCCCTGGTCGGCAGCTTCAACAAAATCTCCTGCACCATCTCCGTCGGGATGTGCCTGCTGCCAGCTTCAGGTAGCTCCCGACGTCGTCGTCGTCTCATCGTTCGTTCGGTCGAACTTGATCGATTCGGCTGAGATCTATGGATAGCAGGGCTGCTTCTTATTTATGGCTTCTTTGGGCGTCTTCCCGGGTCCGATAAGGTGCCCATCAATGGCTTGCCAAAATCGAACGCTAGCTGAAGCTGAACCTGAATCGGACCTTACCGGTGTTTTACTGCACCGGTTCTAAATAAAGCCGATCCGATTCAGTCTTGGAGAGACCAAGGCTCCTGGCATACATACGAGGGGCCTTTCCAATGGGCTGCCCTATGTATCGCTTCTAGCAAGGGTTACGAGCGGAAAGTGGTTCTGGAGCAGGGGCTTGGGAGTGCCCTTTTTTTGAAAAAAAAATGTTATGCACCTAGGTGTATGAACTGGGATTCACCAAACCTCGGATACACGAGTGTTCATCAGTTTTGATCCAATACAGAGAAGGTTTGGGACTTTGGGGAGGGAGAGACGAAGGAGACAGGGATACAGAGATGTCGTCTAATTTCTTCCTAACCTCAACTGAACCAACCACTCTCGTCTTATCTCTCTCTCACGCCAGACGCAGCTAGCCTATCGCGACACGCAGGCCACACAGTTCAACTCAGTCGTCACCGTGTGTCGAAGACACACTCTCAGAAGCCGCCTCCGACGTGGCTTCACTTGGTGGCACGTCATGCGTGACAAAAAGTAAATCGATATTTAAGTTTCAAAAAATTCTGAAATAAGTCCTCAATAACGTATTCTATTATTCTGGAAATTTTCAACCCGAAATAGGTTGTATTAGGTCTACACAAAAATGACACATCCTCACAAATCCGAAAACAATATCAAATTTTGTACTGTTCACATCTCAGATCTAGATATTTGTCATTTTTACACAGACCAAAATATAGAATATTCGAAGACTAAGGCATGGCCTAGTGGTGGGGAGGGGCTGATGCCTTCCCACCCACCCGAGTTTAAGTCCTCATGCTTGCAATTTCGGAGATGTTGCACCCACCTCTATCAAAATACCACGTGGTTCTCCCACGTAGGAATCATTTTTCAAAATACATAATATTCGGATTGATGTTTTGCATGCTGGTACAAATAACCATGCTCTACTCATAGGAACTGTTTTCACATTTTTTACGAAACTTACAAATGTCTTTTTTGAATTTAAGAAAAAGAGCTCCGTAGAACTCGTCCACCAAACCATCGCACTATGATTTTTAGTACAAGGTAAAGCAAAATGCTGCGAATGACGACGATAAGTGTCATGGCCAGGGTGACCGAGGCGACGGTGCCAAATGACATGGGTGGTGGTGGTCGTGGTGAGAGCATGAGGCGCTGGTGGCTGAAAGGAATAAAGCTCCCCCATACTATTGCACCAAAGAAGCTCACGCCGGGTAATGAGGTTCTTCACAGAAAAATCAAAAGGGTCAAAATTTATAGAACAATTATTATCGGTGGTAAACTTACGGACATAGACACAATTTTCAATTATTCGAGGTGTAACGAGGACTTCTCGAAGATGAAGCAGAAGATCGGAGAAAGAAGAGGGAATAGAGGCATGCCCGGATGCGGAGACAAAATTGCTCTACAGTAGCAATTGAATAGATTTTTCATGGCAGGTCTCCTACAACTCCCTCTCGTTGTGCAAACATTGGCTTGGGCCAAAAGTAAACATAACTGCTCCACAGGTATCCTACATACCTACTTTCTGCCTGCTGGTATTATTCTTAATTTGCAAGCTGAAGGTCTGGCTGTTAATATCCTTGTTTTTGCTTATCAAACTGTCATGGCTATTTTCTTGTGGTGTATCACAACGTTCATGTGCTCTTTTATGTTACTTTTGTAAGCAGACCATGATGGATCTGATTAACAAACAAGCATGACTACTGAGCACCATCATGGTCAGGATCTATTTCCAAACATGACAGTGGCTCCACATGTGAAGTACATAAACCTACTATGAAGATGCTGAAAGTATTCCAGGATGGAGAACAGCAGCTGTCTGGGAGTTTGACAAAGGTGCAAAACCGGAATTTCTTTCCCTAATAAATATACAACTAGTTGAATTTCGGCGCGCCGACACGGCGCACCCTTGGTGGAGTTTGAAAGCATTTGAATGTTAAAATATTCATTTTTGAAATTTGGTCATGTTCCATAAATAGTCAATTAAGCATTCAGTAGTTTTGCAAAATTGTTTAAATACCGTAAAACAATATCTATAAAGTGTTACAAATTATGTAAAGCATGTTCTATTTTAGAATTTGATTTCTAGTTCGAATATGCTGTTTTGGTTTTTTTTAAACAGCTATTTCCTAATATTTACATTTGTGGTATTTTTATGTTTATATTTTTGAGCCCATGATATAATGGGTATTTGTATTTTGCATTTTTTTTGCGATCGTTTTCCTGAATCTTTTCAATTTTTTCTGGTGGATATAGTTGAAGCTACTGATTTCGCGGCATTTAGTAGTTTCGCAAAATGGTTTAAATACCGTAAAACAATATATATAATGTGTTTGAAATTATGTAAAGCATGTTCTATTTTAGAATTTGATTTCTAAATATAGTGGTTTGAAAATAATTTTTAAAAAACTATTTCTCATTATTTACAGTTGGGGTATTTTTATTTTGATATATTTAAGCGCATGGTATAAATGGGTAATTGTATTTTCATTATTTGCAGTTGGGGTATTTTTATTTTGATATATCCAAGCGCATGATATAAATGGTTAATTGTATTTAATGATTTAGCAAAATCTATTTAAGTAGGATGGTTTGTAGCAAATTGTTTTATTGGGTCTATCATATTTAATGATATTACTGATATTATTTCTGTGGATTTTATTTGAGTGTAGAAGAAATTTGTGAAATACATATTTTTTGAAATGTCGTAAAGGTGTGAGTTGCAAATATTTAGCAAATCTATGGCATAAGTAGTGAGAATTTTTTTTATGTGCATGTTGATATATTTGTCACATTTGTAAATACCGTGGTGTCAAAAAGTTAAATTTGGAAATGTCCGCAGTCAAAAGTTGTTTAGATTTAAATGTATTAATTTTTTTAAAAAAGTTAAAACATTTTTTAGTTGAAATTTTTAAATTGCTAATAGTGAGAAATCATTCGTATGTGATTTCTTCTTTACGTTTTTAAATGCTAAGATTTGGAAGGCATTTAAAATTTGAAATAATATTCAAATTTGAATTTCGATCGTATGTCATAATTAATCATCATTTTTTTACGTGGACACTTTGATATATTTATTATACTTTTCTGGTGGATATATTTAAAATTATTGGGTTTTACATGGTTTGGAAATTTTTCAAAATTATTTGAATAAGTTGGGCTGTTTTTTTTTTAAAAAAAGGTGGAAAGAAAAGTACTGACGGGGCGGGCCCACTGTGACGTCGTGCTGACGTCACAGTGGCCGGAATCTGGCGCGACGGTGGCGTCGACGCCGGCGGCGAACCCGCACGTGACGTGGAGCTCGTCTTCCTCGTCGACCAAGCCGCCGGAGTACTCAAGCTCCTCCGCGGGCCGCCGTGCGCCTCCATCTCCGCTGGCTGTCCAGCTCCAGGCCGTGGAAGAGGGAGGAGTTGTCGATCTCGAGGTCCTCCCGCCGGAGATTCAGGTTGATCTTCAGGTTCCCTCTCGCTGCTCTTCAGGTTGATGACATACAGGAGCTGTTCTTCCTGTTGATCTTCATGTTCCTCTTCTGCGTCGAGGCCTCTGCCCCTCTGCTCCCAACGTAGGCCTCTGCCCCTCTGCTCCCATTGGTGAGCAAGTTCAAATCATACACTGGAGTAATTCTGCACACAACTTAGCTAATTATACACAATTCATTGATCAACAGCAGTTAACTGCAGTTTTTGGTAAATGAATGAATGTGCATGTGAGATGAGCTGATGATTCTACTGACCAAGTGTCAATATTGCTGCATTCTTTTGGAGTAGGCTGCTGCAGCAACAGAAAACGCTAGTGGCCGAGAATTAGGAAATTTATATGCATGAGTTATATTGCCAATTCACTTGTTCAGGGAATTCAGAGTTGACAAAATTGATTAATGCAAAAACATTAACAAATTCGTACCTGCACCTTGTCAGTTCTGGTTGTGGATGTCATGTTGTGGTTAACACTGAATAGATTAGCAGAAGCTAGACTTGCACACATCACGTACACATTTTCCTGAAGTTTTTGGAACGTTTCTTTGCATTCTTTTTATCTGCTGCACCAACAGATCTGAAGAAGGTCGAAATATTGTTAGACAACATGCATATTTCAGAGAAGGTCTAAATATTGTTAGACAACATGCATTTCGAGCATTTCAACATAGGAGAGTTTTGCTCTGGGGTTTTCTGGTTGTGGATGTCATGTTATACTCCTGCAGGTTTAATACACCTCAAGTACTACGGCAGGTTTAATACACCTCAACATAGGAGAGTTGCACATACTGATGGTCGCATTCGAAATAAATACTCAGCAGCCGATGCTAGTTTAGGGACCTGCAGAAGAAAAGAAAAATGCTGAGTGCCCAATGGTTTAGTTGTCTCCAAGTTCTTGCACAAAAAATTCTGTAACAAACCTATGTGCACCAGCTCCCTTTAAGCTTCAGCAAGTATTTATCCTTCCAGAAATATTTCAAGATTTTGACAGTGTACCCTGAACATGGTGTTTTGACAGTGATGGTAAGTTGCTAACCGAAAAACCAGCAACTCCAGCAAGATTTTAACAGTGTACACTTTCAGAATATTTTGCTACTGCAGCAACTCCAGCAAACTTGCTTGCAATAAAAATGAGCTACTTCAACTACTCCAGTTAGCACTACAGGTGTAGGAAGTAGAGAACTGAACCAAGTAATCAGCCAAAAGGTGTGTGATTTTAATCAGAACAGGGCAAACCTAGCTTCAGAAGGTCAAAAGTTACAGTAATCCACAATATAAGAAATGCTTGCAATACATTTGTGTCCAATTTTTCAGTTATTTGTGTGTTTCAATCACCAACAATAGCAACAGCAGGATTGGTCACACAGATAAGATAAGTAACAGGATGATACATCAGCTGTCCTACTTTTGCAACTATCCCAAACAAGAACAGTTGAGCTTTCAACACTTTCCCCAAGCAACAATCTCACAAATCCAAGCACTATAGACAGAGTAAGATGAGTATATATTCCAACTGCACACACAAGCCTCACGGGATTATTTCAGTTAAATTGCAGAACGTCAAGAGAAGAGATAGCTCACCAGCAGCAGCAGCCAAGCTCCAAGTTCCACCCAAAATTCGTCAGCGTTGCAGATGAGCGCCCCAAGCTCCACCTGCTGCCCCAAGCAGCCCAAGCTCCATTGTTTCTCCGCCGCCGTCACAGACTCACGGCCCGCCGTGGCCCCTTCTCACCTCCACGTCACGGTCACGACCGGAGGCCGCCTCCCTCCATCCTTTCTCTCTCCCTACAGGAAACAGTAGGTGGGGAATAAATCTCCGGGCTCCAGGACACGAGTGCCGCCGCCGGAGCCGCCAAATCGCGCGCTTTGCAGGGTCGCTCAGCTCCGCCGGCTTTGGGTCGCCGGAGCGGCGCCGGCGACGCGCGGACGCAGCGGCGGTCGCCGAGTACAGCGGCGGCGATTCCGGCTCCCTCAAGGCGGCGCAGCATCCGATTTCCGGCGAGGAGGGATATGGCGTGGCGGCGGAGCTCCCCGTCGGCGTCGATCCGTAGGGGGAGGGGCGGAGGGGCGGCGCGCCGCGTCGGCGGCGGCGGCGACGGCGCAGACGGGGGAGAAGGGAAAGAAGTTGAGCGAGTTGTGCCGAAGGTTTTGCAAAACAGTCCCTGTGGTTTCCTTTAATTTCAGTTTACTCCTTCTGCTCGTAAGAACGTGGGTTGCGGAGCTAATTCTCGGCTCGCGTGTCTCTTTTTGCAAAATGTCGCCGCGTTGTGCGGCTGACATGTGGGGCCCACACTCGACACTGCTGAACACTGCAGCACACTGTAGCTGCTACAGTGGTAGGAGCGCGGATAGGCCGCGATTCTGGCCAGCTTTGATATAATTAGTAATAATTAGGTTATAGTACTTCTCCTTGTACTGCTACTATGTTTTACTATGAGGGACTCCTTTAGAAGTTTGTGCCTTTACACAGGGGCGGAGCCAGGCCCCAGACCACCCTGGCCATGGCCCTGGGCGTGATGCCTAATTCTTTTTTAGCACTGTTCATTACTGTAGCAATTTATCACTGTTTGGCACTGTTTTGACAGGCTTTGCCCGGGGCGTGGCTCGATCCTGTCTCCGCCACTGCTTTTACATACATATTTACACTTGAGGCAGGAGTATCTGCATGTGTGTATGGTCTTCTCATATTTCCTGAACTTGTATTCAATTCTCTCACGTACATATAAAAAATAGATCCTGCATGTGCTAATACAGAGGATTTCCTTCTGCGAGATGACACAAGTTTTTTCTCATCTGAACAGGAAATCACAGGAATATTGTTAGGATGCCAGTAGTTATGCGTGAGATATGGTTTGAAATGTGTCATGACATGCACCCTTATTCGAAATCAAAATTTGTGACAAAAGGTTTGCTTCAGTTTTCATCTCTAGAAATACTGAGTGCAATTTCAAATTTTCAGTTCTCTAACAATAGTTGAACAACATTCCAAGGTCCGCTAAGAAACAAAGATTGCCACTGGACTACGGAAAAGCTCGGTGTGGTTTCCCAGAATTCTGTGAATACATGCTTTTGAGCCCAGTTATTCCTTGTTTACTTGTTATACTCTTTTAATTATCTGTAACAATGACATTTTCCCATCACTGTAAATGTAGGTACATGTTTGGTGCCGTCCATCTAGGAATGAGCTGCAGGCTGAAAAATTCATCAACCACTCTCCTTCGGCAGTATCTCTGAAGTATTTAGCTTTGGTGACGTAAGAGCATCTCCACCGGCGCGCCCAACTCCGCTCCCAATCGACGTTTTGGGCGCGCCGGCACCAAATTCCCCCCAGCGGCGCGCCCAGTACGAAAAAGTTGCCGGCACGTCCCGAAAGAACATCCGGCAACCCCGCTTCGCGCCCAGGTTCTAGGGACGCAACCGGGCGTGCCGGCAACCGCGGCAACGCGAGCCACGTCGAATCCTGACGCGCGGGACCGTCTCGTCAGCGACACGGAACTCAGAGCGACCACGGATTTATTGTGGCCGGTGTGTAGACGCCGCAGACCATTGCCTTTTCTTCCCCCACGTCCCGCGACGCTGAAATCCTCCCGGCCTACCTAGTGAATCGCCGCCATCGTCGCCTGGCCGCCTGAGAGGCAGTGCGACATATCTCTCGCCGCCGCCGCCTGGCCGAAGCCCCTTTTCTTTCGGGCCGCAGTTGTTGTCCACCGGTTACACCGCCGCCGCCTCCTAGGACCTCCCCGCCCGCAAGGTGTTCGTCGCATCGCACAGCTCATTTTATTGCTAATTTCGTTGCTTCGTCTTTTGCTTAATGTAGCTAATTGACTATAGATGGATAGCGACGACGAGCTCGAGATGGCTGGCGCATTGCTCACCGCCCATGCTGCCGCAACCGCCGTGCTCGACGAGCACATGGCGGTGCTCACTTGCCTGGTCGGTTTGCAAGCCCAGCTCAACGCCGCTCCTCGGATTGGAGGTTCGAAGCGGGGAGGAGGAAGAACAAAGATCGTAATCGGATGCAAGGACATATGACGCTGTGGCGAGACTACTTCGCCGACGATCCCACATTTGGGGATAAGGAATTCCGGCGGCGGTTTAGGATGAACAAAGATCTCTTCATGACTTGTGATCGGTGTGCGGGGGTACGACGACTATTTCAAGCTGAAGAGAGACTGCACCGGGCTGGTTGGTTTCTCTTCTATTCAGAAATGCACGGCTGCTTTGAGAGTTATTGCATATGGAGCTCCCGCAGATGCAGTGGACGAGTACCTCCGCATGGCCGAGTCCACATGTATCCAAACCATGTATCGGTTTTGCAGGGCTGTGGTTGCAGTGTTCGGGGCAAAGTATTTGAGACAACCAAATGAAGCTGACACTGCTAGACTGATGGCACAAAATGCAGCTAGAGGATTTCCTGGGATGCTTGGAAGTATCGACTGCATGCATTGGGCATGGAAGAATTGCCCATTCGCTTGGCAAGGAATTTACAAGGGTCATGTTGGAGAATGCAGTGTCGTGCTAGAAGATTGCTAATAATGATCAGTGGATCTGGCATACTTTCTTTGGCATGGCTGGAACTCACAATGATATCAACGTGTTGCACCGCTCTTCGGTTTTTAACCGACTTTCTGAAGGCGAAGCTCTACCGTGCAACTACGAGATCAATGGCCATGCGTATGACAAGGGGTATTATCTAGCTGATGGCATCTATCCAAGTTGGTCCACATTTGTAAAGACCATCTCCAAACCTCTAGGTCATAGTCAATCGCATTTTGCATCAGAACAGGAGGGTGCCAGAAAGGATGTCGAGTGGGCTTTTGGCATGCTCCAATATCGTTTCGCTATTGTGAGGTATCCTGCTCTAACTTGGTCCAAAGATCAGATGTGGGAGGTGATGATGACTAGTGTGATCTTACACAACATGATCATCGAGAGTGAACGTCTTGATCCTCCAGAACATGATGACCATCCATACTATCATCAGGGTCCTCTTGCCCAGCCTAATCCCGATTTGCCTGATGATATACTCGAAAATTTTGCCAACTACCACATGATACGTCTCAAACGTATCTATAATTTTTGATGTTCCATGCTTGTTTTATACATATTGCTACATGTTTTACATACACTTCATATCATTATTATGCATTTTCTAGAACTAACCTATTAACAAGATGCCACAGTGCCAGTTCCTGTTTATTATGTCCGTGCATTGCAGAAATGGTCCAAAAACCAAAGTTCTCGGAATTGGACGAAAATCAACGTGCGTGCCTATTTTACCAGAAGACTCCATGGGCCAGAAGGACAAGTCCGGGGAGGCACGAGGCCTCCACGCCAGGCCTCGGCATGACCTGGAGGGGGGTGGCGCCGAGGGGTCACCTCGTTGACTCGAGAACCTTCCGACGCCGCCCTTTCGCCTATTTATTGCCTCCACGGAGAAAACCCTAGAAGGTTCGACAATTTCTCCAGAAAAGCTCCGTAGCGCCGCCGCCACCAAAAACCCTAATTCGGGGGACATAAGTCTCTGTTCCGGCACCCTGTCGGAACGGGGAAGTGCCCCCGGAGCCATCTTTATCGCCATTGCTATCTCCCATGATGATTAGGAAGTAGTTTGTAACAGCCCAAAGTTGAGAACCTAAAAACCAGAGTAAAATTTTCGTTTTTGTGTTGCATTGCATCATGGCATTCCATATTAATTTGCTAAACAACACATAAATTGGTTTGGCACCATTTAAAACAAAATGCCACACTTGTCTCACCAAAATTTCAAATCAATGGAAGTGTTCAAACTGGCAAAACAAAAACACTTTGACATTTTATATTTGTCAAGGAAGTTCCAAGAGTTCAAAATGGTATTTTGAACTTGCTCTAAAATCCCAAGGGTATTCTTCCAATCTTCAAATTACCCACAAATCCCTAAGTAAACCCTATGAACAAATGTTGTCCAAACTATTTTATTTTGCAACCCCAATTTTTGTGGTGCTTCTACCTGTTGTTAGGAGGCTACAAGCATTTTCTCAAATTTTTATAAAAAGTTTAAGTGCCTCAATAAAATCAGGGAAATGCTGCTGGTTTTAAAAAGAAAGGAGAGAAGGACCTATCCGTGATGGCAATAAATTTTCCAGGGGTTTCCGCAAATCCCTTTCTTCTTCCTCTGTAGCGACCGTGCGAGCTCTGCTCGCGTCGCACCCGCTCGCCGTCCTGCACCAGCTCGACGCCGGGGCCCCTCTCTGCCTCCACCCGCGAGGAGAAGACGACCGCCGAGGCCCCCGTGCTCCTCTGCTCGACACGTTCCACGCCTCCCCTCTGTTTTCTTTCTCTCTCCGCGTTTGCTGCTCCCGCACCGCCGCCGCCATTGTCGAGCACGGCGCCGACGCTCCGAGCCGCCCTCGACGAATCGAAGAGCACCGTGAGCTCCGCCGCGTCGCCTGCTACACCTCCGCCGAAGGAATCGACGCGGGAGGGCCGAAATCGCCGCCGCGGTCCGATTCTTCTCCGACCACCGCCGCGGCTCCGCCGTGCGATTCCCGCCGCTCCGGTCCACCTCCGACCTCGCCGTCTTCTCCTACGCGCTCAGTGTGAGCTCGCGATCCTCCCCGTGCTCCCCGTTCGCAAGTGCGTGGTCCGTAGCTCCAGTTCGCCGTAGTTCATCGTCGACCGCGTTCTCGCCGTGCGCCGGATAATCCGCCTCCTACGCGATCGGATATTCCGAGCAACACCAGTACGAATTGTTCTCAGTCCTTAGCCGTTTTCAGTCCATCGGGGTACAGCGGATAATCCGACTGAGACAAATTCGGATGATCCGAGTTTCAGCAGTACGCAGAGATGCATGTATTCAGTGCATCGGATAATCCGATTTCAAAGAAATCGGAAATTCCGAAATGATTCATTATAAAAAAGAAAACTATCCTGTTCAAATTTTTTTGTCTTTCTAATTTGGACAAATAATAGTACTGTGTTATAAATAACTTACTAAAAGGACATATTTAAAAGAGGAATTTTAAAAATGCAATAACTTTATTTGGTTAATCAGAAAATTGTGTGTAAAATACCAAAATGCCCAGAAAAGCGTGAACTACCCAAAATCATCATCATCATGCATATTTGATCACAATTAAAATACTGTATTTTTAGTAGTACTAGAATCATTAAGTTAAATATGGGGTGTTCTCCTATCTCGTTGAAGTATTTATTCCCGCACCCCATTTAAAATTGCTAGAGAGCTATTAATAAGTTCAGAACATTAAAATGTCATGCCATCATGTGTTTGCGCATTGCACCGGTGTTATCCGTGGTTTTGATTGTTCCTCTCTGGTATTGTTTGTGCATCGGTAGATCAAGGAGTGGAAGTGCCACCACAGTATCGTGACGATCCCTATTACCAGCCGTATCAGCAAGGCAAGCGTAATCCCCCTCTGAGCATGTCTTATCCTATTTTCCGCAAATATTTTCTCCACTATAATATTGCATGCGGTTCCAAATGTCAATTTGTTTTGGATAGAGTATCCTATAGTTTCATTAAGTTTCCGATGCCATTACCTGTTTCCCTCCTATTATCCATAGGTTTGTGTTGTTGGCCTGAAATACTTAACTATGCTATGTTGATGCTTAGCCATGCTTAGTTAAATGCCTAGCTGTACGATGGATACTTCATGTTGGCAACAGGTGTTGAAATGTCCGGATGATGGTGGAGGAAATTGTGGTGACAGGTAATAAAATGCTTAAAGGTGGGGATGAGAGGCCACTGTGGTTGTGGTGCTTTGTCTCGTTCTCGCCGCCTAGATGCGAGTTCTCGCCTACGAGCCAAGTTGAGCGTGCAACCATGCGTGGGCATATGGAACCTCGTCGACCGACTAATTTGTGGCGGACTAGCCGAGGGTCCTCTAGTTTGGCTTTCCATTTGCGCGTGCGTTGAGATGGTGGCCAAGACCGAGATGAGGAGTGTGGTGTTTAGGAAAACGGTGGCCACGGGGCAGGGTGTTGGAGGCACTGAAACTGTCCCGTCCTCACTGATGATCCTTGGTTAGTCTTAAGCGAGGTAAAGGTTGTAACCGCTCCCACCCAGCCGGCTTTCCCCGGAAGAGAGCTAAGAGCTAGGCAATGGGCCGGACGGTACGCATGGATAAGAAGCTGGGAGGGCCCTCGGGAGCCTGGCGACTTTCACATTGTACACCCCTGCAGGGATAAATCTTTTCGAAAAGCCGTGTCCGCGGTTATGGACGACTTGGTGACGGATTCAGAGATCATAGAATAACTTTAATGGAATGATTAAAAACTGAGTACTAAAGGTACTACTCAGGAATGCAAGGTCAGCTTCCTCGAGGGTGATTCGGGGAGGTGCCTTTGTAGAACAGGTACAATGATGATGGTGGTTGATGATGAGAAGGTATCAAAAGAAAAGAGTTACTTCTTACCCCTTTTCAAAATACTCTGATTAGTCGATGCCATGGAGTTATGTTTTTCATAAATAAAATCAGCTTTATGCAAAACAGCCATAAAACCTTGAAAGCTTCATCGAGCTAAAGCTCTATATTTAATCTTGCGAGTTCGTCGAACTCAACATCGTTTGTTTTGTTCAGAGGAGGACTTCACCGACCTCGAAGGTGGGTTCTTTGTGGACGTCGACGAGTAGTCTAGGGTTCCCAGGTGGCAGCTTGGGACATCCCGGAACAGCTGGCGTTGCATGTTTATCTGTAGGCCTCTTAGGCCATAATTTGGATCTTGTTGTTTAGAACAACCTAATTCGCTTCCGCATGTTGTAATGTTGGGTCTGTGACCTCTGGTTGTAATTTGCTATCTTTCTCTATTATAAGAGTTGAACTATAATGATTTGTGTCATAGAGTCTGTGATGTGCCAGTTGTTCCACAAGTCTTGATCTCTCTATTATGCATTGATAGTTGTGCCTGTGTTAAGGCATCAATCGGGGTGTTGCGTTGCCGATGATCCATTCCGAGCAACGCCTGCCAAAGGTTTTGGCCGGGGATTGGTAAACCCGTAACCTCCGGTTGTATCGCTTAACCGGTGACACACAGCATCACTGTATAGCAGTCGGGTCGGGGCGCCACATAGTTCTCCATCGAGGCTGAGGGCTCTATTGTATAGCAGTCGGGTCGGGGCGCCACATAGTTCTCCATCGAGGCTGAGGGCTCTGTTGGTAGCTATGTGGTTCATCTCTCTCTCCCATGGTGTGATCTTTATGTGATCATGAGCATTGTAATCTAGTTGAATTCATAGATGTTTCCCCTTCATTGTTATAGTTATGCTACTTAAGTGGTTTTATCGTTATGATCTTCGGAGTCATGTGACAACACAATACCAAGGTGACAGTGTGGGTGGCGTGTATGTCTCCATTAATAAGATTAGAGGGATATTTACCATGAGTTGTTCTTATGTTGGATGTCACTATAAAATTGTGGTGTTTGTGAACCATTTTAGGATGCTCATAGTGACAGCGTGGGGTGTCCTAGATGTGGAATACAGACTTTAAGGTGTGTTTTATAGCCCTACACGATGGTCTTGGTGTTCTATGATATTGTGGTGTTTGTTTACTCAGACTTTAAGGTGTGCTCTTTGTAGCCCTACGCAGTAGATTGATATTTCTATCCAACGGGAGAATAGTTCAGAGTAGCATAGTGAAGGAAGTATTTATGTGTTCAATTATGTTATTATTGTTGAGAGTGTCCACTAGTGAAAGTATGATCCTAGGCCTTGCTTTCAAGCATTGAAAACACCGTTTACAACCAGTTCTGCTACATGTTTGCTTGCTGCCATTTTTATTTCAGATTGCAATTACCACTTGTAATCATCCATATCACTAGTATTTTAATATCTCTTCACCGAACTAGTGCACCTATACACCTGACAAGTGTATTGGGTGTGTTGGGGACACAAGAGACTTCTTGTATCTTAATTGCAGGGTTGCTTGAGAGGGATGTCTTTGACCTCTACCTCCCTGAGTTCGATATATCTTGGATTATTCACTTAAGGGAAACTTGCTGCTGTTCTACAAACCTCTGCACTTGGAGGCCCAACATTGTCTACAAGAATAGAAGCGTACGTAGACATCAAGCTCTTTTCTGGCGCTGTTGCCGGGGAGGAAAGGTAAAAGGTACTCACATCCTCCATCTACTAAGCTATTTTCTAGCACTGTTGCCGGCGTGTATATCTTTTTGTTTCTTCTTTAGATTCTGCACTTATATCTTTTTGTTTCTTGTTTTTATTTCACGAGTTAGGCTTAATGGAAAAAAATAGAGATCTTTATGAAATTTATCTTTTGTTAGGACATGATGTGTTTGAAGAAAAAATTAAAAAACCTATGGAACTTTATGTGCATGGTGGTAGCAATGTTATTAGCATGAATTCTTTGAACACCATTATTGCTAATGCTATGGAAAAGTCTAAGCTTGGGGAAGCTGGTTTTGATGAATATGATATTTTTAGTCCCCCAAGTTTCGAGGAGAAAATTTGCTTTGATGATACTTTGCCTCCAATTTATGAGGATTATAATGATAGTGGTATTTTGGTGCCACCTACTATGGAGGATAAATTTTATTATGATTATACTATGCCTGCAATATATGATGATTACAATGATGGTTGTGATAGTTTTACTGAAAGGGCATGTGTTGCCCCATGCGTGGTTTTGGTAATTAATGACAATCCTTATGGACTAATGTTTGCATTGAGATATACTTGTAGATCTTGTCCATAGGTAAAGTTTGGAGTTCATGTGTTGGACTCTAGAAGATTACATGATGAGTTGAGCTTATTGCAAGCATGGCTTGGGAAAGAAGATTGAGTGAACTTCATGTTTATCTCCAAGCCATCATCTATATCAAGAGAAGAATATGAAGCGCAAGTGGTTACATGAAGACGAAGCTTAGCGAGGCTCTCCCATAATGGAGTATGGGGAGCATTTGGAGAAGTCTTCGTCAAGCATGTGCTAGCAAGCACAATCAAGAAAGGTGTTCCAACTTGAGAGAGTCAAGATCGTCATCATCTAGCTCAAGTGGAATGCGCAAGGCAAAGTTATGATCTTGATAGGGGTTCTATTTTGCCGGTCTCATGTTGTTAGTTTGGAGACCGGGTTATAGGATAGACGGCGTACTATCAAGAGGGGCTCTCAAGTGAGTAACTTGATCGCACCTTTGTGGAGAGCTCAAACCTTTGCATATTTGGCATATCATCTTTCTTGGTTCTTATTTGGCTTTTATTCATGTGAGAATTTAGAGCTTGTGTTCATCTCCATACAAGCTCTAGTTCATCAAAAACAGATTTCATTTGGATATCTTGTGGTGTTTTTGATGTTGGAGGATTTACCGGTTCGTCTCTTGTAGAGAGGTCAAACTCTCCTCTTGTGTTATCCTCCTCACATGATGGACTATGATGTGTATATGCATGATCTTGTTGTGCTCTTGTCGCTACCTTTCCAACCTCGTTGCTTTCATCTCGTTTGGAGCTTCCTTGCAAAAGTTATTGCATTTCAGGCTTTGCTGTTCTGCTGTTGTTTTTCCTGTCGGGAGTCTCCGGCCTCAGGGCCGGAGTCTCCGGCCTCTCTGGTTTTGGAGCGAAGTGCCCCGAGGACGGCACTTGCGGTATAGCGTCCGGAGTTGGTCCGGAGTATCCCCGGAGTCTGATAACCCACAAGTATAGGGGTGTATCGTAGTACTTTCGATAAAAAAAGTGTCGAACCCAACGAGGAGCAGAAGGTGTTGACAAGCGGTTTTGATGAAGGATTCACTGTAAATGCTCTCAGACAAGTTTTTAGGAGTTTTTGATATGACAGATAAATAAAGTACAAGTAAATAAAATGCAGTAATAATAGTTGCAGCGAGTGGCCCAATCCTTTCTACAGCAAAGGACAAGCCGGTTGTTGTACTTATAATGACCAAACGTTCTTGAGGACACACGGGAATATTGTCAAGTGCTTTCGCTTCATATAGTTGATTAATCTTCATTGTTTTGATAAGTGTTGTGTGGGTGAACCTATGCTAATGCACCGCCCTTCCTAGGACTAATACATACTTGTGATTATACCCCTTGCAAGCATCCGCAAATACAAGAAAGTAATTAAGATAAACTAACCACAGCCTTAAACTTTGAGATCCTGCTATCCCTCATGCATCGATATACCAACGGGTGTTCAGGTTTCTGTCACTCCGGCAACCCCACAATTGGCAAACGAATACACAATACATTCCCCTAGGCCCATAAAGGTGAAGTATCATGTAGTCGACGTTCACATGACACCACTAGAAGAATAACACCACAACTTAAGCATCAAACCATTAAATATTACTCAACATAGTTCACTACTAACATCAAGACTTCTCCCATGTCCTCAAGAACTAACGAACTACTCACAAGACATCATACGGAACATGATCAGAGGTGATATGATGATGAATAACAATCTGAACATAAACCTTAGTCCAATGGTTCCACCCAATAGCATCAATAACAAGAGTAATCAACACCGGAGAGTTTCCCCTATGAAATAGACAAGATTCAGCCCTAGATGTTACAACGGAGACGGGGTGCAGCGGCGGTGATGATGGTGTTGGCGGTGGAGATGATGATGATGATGATGATCCCGATGAAGTCCAGCTCGATGACGGTGATGATGGCGACGATTTCCCCCTCCGGGAGGGAATTTCCCCCGGCAGATTTCTTCCTGCAGGGGAGCTTTTCGCTCTCTGGTGTTTTCCGCCTCGTGGAAGCGGCGGAATATTTCGATGGCCGTCCCCTGTGTGTTAGGGTTCCGAGGGGGTCAAGTACGCGAAGGGGGGACGGCTGAGGTGGGCCAGGGCCCCCAAACCACCTGTCGGCGCGGCAGGGGACCCACCGCGCCAAGGGGTGAGGAGGGCCCACCATGGCCCATCTCAGCTCCCCCTTTTGGCCTCCTCCATCTTCTGGTAAAATAGGAACTTCCATATGTCTCCTTCGATTTATTGATCTTCAGAAATAGTGCATCTCGACGGTGCTTTTTCCAGCAGAATCCTGACTCCGGTGTCCAATTCTCCATTATTCATCAAACATGCAAAATAGGTAAAATAACATAAGTAACACTTCTAAATATGAAATATATCGATGAATAGCAGTAAATTATGATATAAAATAGTGATGCAAAATGGACGTATCAACCCCCCCAAGCTTAGACCTCGCTTGTCCCCAAGCGAAAACTGAGCTCAGTAAACATGACCACAAGTTTATGGAGCAAAGTGTCGATAAATAAAATACGGACAAGAAGCATCACATTCATTGGTACACAAGTCATTCTAGACAGCAACTCCCCTTCATATAATCTAACTTGAAATAAGTTAAGGGAACCACGATGAAGTGCATAAAGAGAACCATGATTGGTGAAGGCAAACTTAAACTCTTGGTCAGAGAACAATTAACAGATCATACTTATCTTTCGAGAAGAGTCTTTATATCAGAGCTTATATAGCAGAACTTACATGCCTTAATCATAACAGTCTCCTTACAGTCATTGATAACTTTCAAAGTTATATTCATTCGGATGAAAGCTATTGTGCGAAACAAGGAAATGAGAGATATGATTAGAAGTATCAACACATATAACTAATTGGATCTCAACAACTCAAATGCTTGCTTGAGATAGAGAGGAATGGGTTTACTGACTCAACAATAATGTAAAAGATAGGCCCTTCGCAGAGGGAAGCAGGGATTAAATCATGTGCTAGAGCTTTTAAGTTTTGCAAAGCATATAGAGAGTATGAAAATAGTTGTTTGAGCTATGTATGTCGTTGTCAACGAATCGTAGTAAAGTGAACACTAACCCCTTGTCAACCAGACTTTCAAGAGCGGCTCCCATGAAAGACGTTATCTCTACCAGCAAGGTAGATCATCCCTCTTCTCTTTTGTTTACACATGTATTTTAGTTTCTTTATAGTTGACACTCCTCCCAACCTTTTGCTTACACAAGCCATGGCTAACCGAATCCTCGGGTGCCTTCCAACATTCACATACCATGGAGGAGTGTCTATTTGCAAATTAAGTTGCTTACTGATAAATCAGGGCAAAACATGCGAAGAGAATTATTAATGAAAGTTGTAGTTAATTGGGACTGGGCACCCTGATACGTCTCCAACGTATCCATAATTTCTACTGTTCCATGCTTATATTATACCATTTGCTACATGTTTTATATACACTTCATATCACTTTTATGCATTTTCTGGGACTAACCTATTAACAAGATGCCACAGTGCCAGTTCCCTATTTTCTGCTGTTTTTGGTTTCAGAAAGTTACTTCTGGAAATATTCTCGGAATTGCACGAAACAAAAGGCCAAGTCCCTATTTTTCCAGCACGTACACGGAGTCTGAAGGAGAGACGAAGGAGAGCCACGAGGTGGCCAAACCATAGGCAGGCGCGGCAGTGGGCCCAGCCGCGCCGCCAGGTGGTTTGGGCCCCTCGGGGGTCCGCCGACATCGCCCCTTCGCCTATTTATTCCCCGAGGCGTGAAAACCCTAAAACACCGAGCCTTTCATCCAGAACATATTCGCTGCCGCCGCCGTCGTCAACCCTAACTCGGGGGTTTCTGAAGCTCTTCCCGGCACCCTGCCGGAGAGGGGAATCATCACCGGAGGGCTCTACATCGCCATGCCCGCCTCCGGAGTGATGCGTGAGTAGTTCATCCTTGGACTATGGGTCCATAGCAGTAGCTAGATGGTTGTCTTCTCCACTTGTGCCATCATGTTTAGATCTTGTGAGCTGCCTATCATGATCAAGATCATCTTATTGTAATGCTACATGTTGTGTTTGCTGGGATCTGACTTATATTGATACCTATGTGGAGCTGAATATTATATTATCATGTCTATGTCATTTGTGATCTTGCATCCTCTCCGTTACTTGTTGAAGCCTTGGCCAAGTGAATACTTGTAACTCCAAGAGGGGGTATTTATGCATGATAGTTGGGTTCAACCTCTATTTAACCTGGGGTAGTGACAGCAAGTTCTAAGGTTGTAGATGTGTTGTTGCCACTAGGGGTAAAACAGCAATGCTTTATTCAAGGATGAATGTATTGTTTACATTACGCACATTACTTAATGCAATTGTCTGTTGCTTGCAACTTAATACTGGAAGGGGTACGGATGTTAACCGGAAAGTGGACTATTTAGGCATAGATGCATGCTGGATAGCGGTCTATGTACTTTGTCGTAATGCCCAAATGAATCTCATAGTAGACACCACAACTCACACATGCATGTTATATGCACTTATCAATTGTCAATTGCCGAGCTGTAATTTGTTTACCCAGCATGTTAGTTATCTTATTGGAGAGACACCACTAGTGAACTGTGGACCCCGGTCCATTTTTTTACATCTGAAATACAATCTACTGCAATCATTGTTCTCTACTGTTTTATGCAAACAAACATCATCTTCCATTCGATACGTTTAACCCTTTGTTTTCAGCAAGCCGGTGAGATTGACAACCTCACTGTTAAGTTGGGGCAAAGTAATTTGGTTGTGTTGTGCAGGTTCCACGTTGGCACCGGAATCCCTGGTGTTGCGCCGCACTACACTCCTTCACCAACACCTTCGAAGCAACCTCGTTTTCCTACTGGTTCGATTAAACCTTGGTTTCATACTGAGGGAAAACTTACTGCTGCACTCATCATACCTTCCTCTTGGGGTTCCCAACTGACGTGTGACGTACAAGCATTGTTTCTGGCACTATTGCCGGGGAGATATTCCCTCGTCAACCTAGAGCCACCACACCCCATTTGCCAGCTCTTTTTGCAAATTGTTGGATAAGCGGTGTATATGCCACTAGTCCATTGGTGAAAGTCTGTTTGACAAAAGTGCTAGAGAAACTCTACAGAACCCTCATGAGCTAATAAACAGTGACACAAAACTAGGAGTAATAAGTTTTGAATAATTTAAAGGTAGCACATGAAGTATTTACTTGGAATGGCGCAAAATACCATATAGTAGGAAGTTATGGTGGACTCGAATGGCAATGGTTTGGCTCAAGGTTTGGATGTATGAGAAGCATTCCCTCTCGATACAGGTCTTTGGCTAGCAAGGTTATGTAGCAAGCATAAGAGTTGAGGGATACAAACAATTATACAAGTGATAAGAATAATCATGCAATCTTCCTTAGAAGCACAAATAGTTTAACTTAAGAATACTAAGCTTATGAGCTACAAAGAAAGAAAGATCATGGAATAATATATTTGCATGCACTCCCTCTCTCTACTTAAGTCTCAAAGTATTGTCTACTACTGACCAATGCTAAGTTTGCCAAAACCAAAAAGATTAACTTGGTGCTCTAAAAAGTGATCCCTATACTAACAACAAGGTTATCAATATGAAAGAGAATTGCAAGCTAAAATAAAGTATGCAGAAAGTAAATGATAAAACTTCTCATTAATATTTCATAACGGCAACTCACACCAAGGGATACATAGATAACCAACTAAAAGAGAGATACTTCCACATTGCAAACCATCATATAAGATAACTTCCCTACTCACGATATGACTTTATGGAAAAGTAAAAGGTAAAGATAATGATGTGATACCGCGGCACTCCCCCAAGCTTGGAACAAACCAAGGGGATGCCAATACTTATGATGAATTACTCCTTCGGTGGTGGTGGTGAATTGTCCTCATCATCAGACTTCCAGGGAAGGGGTTTCCCATCAACAAAGGACGACTTGGATTCGATTATCCTGAAACTAGCAGCAGCGCTTATGTTTTTAAACCGAGTTTCATACTCACAGTTTTGATTCTGGACATCATAGAGTTGCGCCTGCAGTTTGTTGGTGGTGTTGATGAGGTGAAATATGTCTTCCCAGAGTTGTGCAGTCTCCTTCTTATGTTCAGCGACCAGCGCGGACACCATTGAGTGGAAGACTCCCACTTCACGTTCCGCCAGCTTTTTGTATGTGAAGACCTCTTGCTCCAGCTTCTCCATCCTGGCTTCCAGGCTCCCTTCTCCTTTGGGTCCTCGCACGTCTTCCGTCTGCAGCTTTCCATCAACCATCTGCGACTCCTTGGGATGCATCTTCAGCTCATCCATGTATGGGGTGACGACGTTCACAAAGAAACTGTCCTTTGGAGGCTTCGATGAAGACATGGCAGCTCTAGATCTGAAAACAATATCTGGACAGAAACAGCTCGAAACGAAACACGATGAAAAGGCGAGATACGAACCTCGGGGGTTCGGGTGAGTTATATAGCAAAAAGTTTTACAACATAAGGAAGGTACAGGAGGAAACCTGATCGGAGACGAGCTCCGGGGTGCTCAAACCACCAGGCGGCGCGGCTGGGGGGCCCACCGCGCCGACCTATGGTTTGGGCACCACGGGTGCCGTCTCCCATCCGGTTCGGTCTCTTATTTTTCCATATTTAATAAAAACGACGAAAATATCTTCTAGAAAGTTATTCGCGAAACTTTTCTTACCGAAACTGTTACCTATTCGAATCGAATTCTGCAGTCCCAGAAAAATGTTCTTCAATGAAAGTTTCCGGAGTCACCACTTTAATTGTATCAACCTCTTCATTAATAGAATCTCCAGAAATATAATGCTTGAGTCTTTGACCATTTACCACTTGTGTAGAGTTATCTTTCAATGAAGCAATTTTTATTGCACCTGAACGATACACCTCCACAATAACAAATGGTCCTTCCCATTTTGAGAGTAACTTTCCTGCAAAAAATCTGAGACGAGACCTATACAATAGAACTTTCTCACCAACATTAAATTCTCTTTTAAGAATTCTCCTATCATGCCATCTCTTAACTTTTTCTTTAAAGAGTCTAGCATTTTCATAAGCCTCACTTCTCCATTCATCTAAAGAACTTAATGCAACAACCTTTTCTCACCGGCAAGTTTAAAATCTCTATTAAGTTCTCTCACTGCCCAATAAGCTTTGTGTTCTAATTCTAAAGGCAAGTGACAAGCTTTACCATAAACCATTTTATAAGGAGACATGCCCATGGGGTTCTTATAAGCAGTTCTATAAGCCCATAAAGCATCATTTAACTTACTAGCCCAATTTTTTCTAGATTTATTAACAGTCTTTTGCAAGATAGATTTAATCTCCCTATTTGACAATTCTACTTGTCCACTAGTTTGAGGATGATAGGCTGAAGCAATTCTATGATTAACACCATATTTAGCAAGAGTCTTTCTAAAACCACCATGGATAAAATGAGAACCTCCATCAGTCATAAGATATCTAGGTACACCAAACCTAGGAAAAATGACATCTTGAAGCATTTTTAAAGAGGTCTCACCATCAGCACTTTTAGTAGGTATAGCTTCTACCCATTTAGTGACATAATCAACAGCAACAAGTATATGAGTATTACCTTGTGAAGAAGGAAAAGGACCCATGAAGTCGAATCCCCAACAATCAAATGGTTCAATAACAAGAGAATAACTCATAGGCATTTCATTGCGTCTAGAGATATTACCAACCCTTTGACATTCATCACAAGATAAAATAAACTTTCTTGCATCCTTAAAGAGGGTAGGCCAATAAAAACCTGATTGTAGAACTTTCTGCGCAGTTCTATCTCCAGCGTGATGCCCTCCATAAGCACTTCCATGGCATTTCCTCAGTATTTCCTGTTGTTCATATTCAGGAACACATCTTCGCATAATACCATCGACTCCTTCTTTATATAAGTGTGGGTCATCCCAAAAGTAATGCCGCAAGTCATAAAAGAATTTCCTTCTTTGCTGAGCTGAAAAGGTTGGAGGCAAGTACTTGGAAACAATAAAGTTAGCATAATCAGCATACCAAGGACTATCTCGCGAACTTACACTTATTGCAGCCAATTGTTCATTTGGAAAGCTATCATTAACAGGAATAGGATCATAAGGAATGCTTTCCAATCTAGACAAATTATCAGCAACAGGATTTTCAGCACCTTTTCTATCTATGATATGCAAATCAAATTCTTGCAAAAGAAGTACCCATCTAATAAGCCTTGGCTTAGCATCTTTCTTTTCCATAAGGTATCTAATTGCAGCATGATCAGTATGAATAGTGACTTTCGAATCAACTATGTAGGGTCGAAATTTGTCACAAGCAAAAACTACAGCTAGAAATTCTTTTTCAGTAGTGGCATAATTCTTTTGAGCAGAATCAAGAGTTTTACTAGCATAATGAATAACATTTAACTTTTTATCTACTCGCTGCCCAAGAACAGCGCCTACAGCATAATCACTAGCATCACACATAATTTCAAAAGGTAAATTCCAATCAGGTGGTTCAACTACAGGAGCGGTGATTAAAGCCTTTTTCAAAGTTTCAAAAGCTTCCTTACAATCATCATCAAAAACAAAGGGTACATCTTTTTGAAGAAGATTAGTAAGAGGCTTGGAAATTTTAGAGAAATCTTTAATAAACCTCCTATAAAAACCAGCATGACCAAGAATACTACGAATACCTTTAACATCTTTGGGACAAGGCATCTTTTCAATTGCCTCCACTTTAGCTCGATCAACTTCAATACCTCTTTCAGAAATTTTATGTCCAAGAACAATTCCTTCATTAACCATAAAGTGGCATTTCTCCCAATTAAGAACAAGGCTAGTTTCTTCACATCTCTGCAAAACTTTGTCAAGGTTGTGCAAACAATTATCAAAGGAAGTTCCATAGACGGAGAAATCGTCCATGAAGACTTCCACAATTTCCTCACAAAAGCCATGAAAAATAGCAGACATGCATCTTTGAAAAGTAGCAGGAGCATTACATAAACCAAAAGGCATACGTCTATAAGCATAAGTTCCATAAGGACAAGTAAAAGTAGTTTTCTCTTGATCTTGCGCTCTCACAGCAATTTGAGAAAACCCAGAATACCCATCAAGGAAACAAAAGTGAGTTTTCTTGGACAACCTCTCAAGCATTTGATCAATAAAAGGCAAAGGATAATGATCTTTCTTAGTTACTTTGTTAACCTTTCTAAAATCAATGCACATCCTATAACCAACTACTACTCTTTGAGGAATTAGTTCATCATTTTCATTAGGAACAACGGTAATTCCTCCTTTCTTAGGAACACAATGCACAGGACTTACCCATCTACTATCAGCAATAGGATAAATAATACCAGCTTCAAGAAGTTTTAATACCTCATTTCTTACCACTTCTTTCATCTTGGGTATTAAACGACGCTGATGCTCAACAACAGGCTTTGCATCAGGTTCCATGTTGATGGCGTGCTGACATATAGTAGGAGAAATTCCCTTCAGGTCATCAAGAGTATATCCCATAGCTCCGCGGTGTTTCCTCAACACTCCCAATAACCTTTCCTCCTCTGTACCTGAAAGTTTAGAGCTGATAATAACAGGATATATTTTCTTATCATCAATATAAGCATATTTAAGATTATCAGGCAGAGGTTTCAAATCAAAAACAGGATCCTCCTTGGGTGGCATTGTGGTACCCAAATCTTCCACAGGTAAATTGTGTTTGAGCATAGGTTGACGAAGGAATACTTCATCAAGCTCATTCCTTTCTTCCCTGAAGTTCTCACTTTCATGATTCTCCATATGTTGCTGCAAAGCATTGTTAGGAGCAAGAACAATAGATGCAAGTTGAGCAATTTCAAAATCCTCACTAGGCAATTCAGTTTCATAAGGTGCTTTAGCAAATTTAGAGAAATTGAATTCATAAGATTCACCAGCAAATTTAGTAAAGATTTTCTCTTTCTTACATCTATAACAGCACCACAAGTATTCAGAAAAGGTCTACCAAAAATAATAGGACAACTATCATTGGCAGCCGACCCAAGTACAAGAAAATCAGCAGGGTATTTAGTCTTACCACAAAGGACTTCGACATCTCTAATGATACCAATTGGAGAGATAGTTTCCCTATTAGCAAGCTGAATAACCACATCAATCTCTTCAAGTTTACAAGGAGCAATTTCGTGCATAATTTCCCTGTAAAGCTCATAAGGAATAGCACTAGAACTTGCACCAATATCACATAAACCATAATAGCAATGATCACCTATCCAACAGAAAGCACAGGAACACTAGACTTCCTAGAACTTTTAGGATGTGAGACAATATTAGAAGCATCCTCACAAAAGATAATGTGTCTATCTTCTAAATTTTCAGTGACAAGATCTTTAACCAATGCTACAACAGGTTCAACAGTTATTTGCTCATCAGGTTTGGTAGTTTTCTTATTACTTTTACTAACAACACCAGTTATGATAGTATGTTCCTTAATCTTATTAGGAAAAGGAACTTTTTCAATATAAGGTTCTGGAATAATGCGATCAGCAACATTAACCTCAACACCTTTAGATATATGAGAAACAGATTCATCTTTATATGGTTCATGATAATTTTTAAAACCCTCCTTCGGCAAACCGAAATAGGAAGCAAAGGCTTTATAAAAGTTTGCAACAATTTGAGAGTCAAGACCATAAGTAGTGCTAATTTTGCGATAATCATCAGTATCCATAAATTTTTAACACACTCAAAGTCATAGCTTATACCTGACTCCCTACCTTTGTCATTCTCCCATCCTTCAGTGTTCTCCTGAATCCGATCAAGAAGGTCCCACTTAAACTCTTCTTTATTACGAGTGAACGATCCAGCACAAGTGGTATCCAATAGAGTTTTATCTTGAAAGGAGAGTCTTGCATAAAAGTTATCAATAACAATATTACCAGGAAGCTCATGAATGGGACATTTGAGCATTAATGCCTTCAATCTCCCCCACGCTTGAGCGATACTCTCTCCATCATAGGGCCAGAAGTTATATATGAGGTTCCGATCCTTATGAATCTCACTTGGAGGATAGAATTTGGAGTAAAAGAGAGGTACAATTTCCTCCCATCCAAGAGAATACCCATTCTTCAGCAGTTTATACCAATGTGCAGCTTTACCAGACAGTGATAGAGAGAATAATTTCTTCTTAACTTCTCCCATCGAGATACCTGCACACTTAAATAACTCGCACAATTCATGCAGAAATAACAAATGATCTCCAGGATGGACAGTTCCATCTCCTGCATAGCGGTTATTTGTGACACGTTCAACAATTTTCATAGGAATTTTGAACGGTATTACCTGCTCATCTGGCGCCTCCTCTACTACCTTAGCAGTGGTAGTTGTTTTCCCAAATAGGAATTCAAGAGAAGACCCCTCCATAATGAGATATAGCAGCAGGCAAAAATAAAAACAGCACGTACAATAAATGTTTTCCACTTACCAATAGCGCTACACTCCCCGGCAACGGCGCCAGAAAATAGTCTTGATAACCCACAAGTATAGGGGGTGTATCGTAGTACTTTCGATAAATAAGAGTGTCGAACCCAACGAGGAGCAGAAGGTGTTGACAAGCGGTTTTGATGAAGGATTCACTGTAAATTGTAACATCCCAAGTTTCTCAAAAAGTTGAAAAATCAGAAAAATTTAAAACTTTTTAAAACTATTATGTATTTTGCTTTGAAAAGAAAATTCATGCATGCATTCATCATCATATAGCATTGTTTGCATTTGGTTATTTCAAAAGTGGGAAATAAATTTCCACTTGAAAACATATTTAAGAAAATATATTAGTAGAGCAATTATGCTCCAATTTTCTTTTGACTTTTATATATTGTTCTTTTAATGTTTGCTTGTGATTGTTTGTATTTGTTGAAATATATTTTTGCAAAGTGTTTATCTTGTGGTATTTAAGTTTTATTTAAGCCACCTCTGATTGTTTTAAACCTATTTTAAATTGGACATCAGGTGTCATTTTGTTTATTAAAAACCTAGTTTGGAAATCAAAATGATTTCTATTTGAAAAAGTGCGTTGATTGTGAATAGTTTGGATGTATTAAGAATTATTCTATTACTTACCTAATCTCTATTCTCAAGTTTTATAGTTTTACTTTTGAAAGAAAATATTTATTTGGATTTCTAAAATGAGAGTTGAAATCATTTTGATTTATCAAAACCCTTTTTAAAGCTACTTATGTTTTATACAAAATTATTTTAATGAGTGAGATAAATCACATTACTTATATTTGGCCTTGGGCTAAATTATATTTCAAAAGGAATTCATAAAAACCCTATAGATTTAAAATGGCATTATTATGACCAAAATCCATTTAAACTCATTTCAAAATTTAGATAATAAAATGTTTTGGAAAATGATATTTAAAGGCTGCAGATCAAAGAGTTTGTTTTTACAAAATTATTGAAAGTAGTTTGATTTGATTTGGATTTATAATTCAAAAGTTATTTGGTTTTGAAATAAAACAGAAAAGAAGAAAACGTTTTCGTGGAAAAACTAGACGCCTGGCCTAATTGGGCCGAGCCCATTTAGCTAACCCTCGCGCGCGCAGCGAACAACAGGCCAAGCCCAGCCCGCCAGCGGCCGCTCTCTCTCTCACCGACAAGCGGGTCCCGCCCATGACGCCAGCCATGACGTCACGCGTCTTCAACCTCTCATGCAAGCAAAGAACTCCCGAAACCTAACCTAATCCAACCCAAATCCGTTACGATTCGCTGCAAATCTCCCGAATCCTCTGCCCTTATATAATCTCCACGACCTCCTCTCTCTTTTGCCCCAGAAACCGAAACCCGAGAGCCCCCAGGCTGCTCGAGATCATCCACGGAGCGCCGCCACGGCCGCCGTCGTGTTCTTCAAATACCGGCGAGTACAGGACACCCCGAGCTCTCCCATCTCCTCCTTTCTTCGTAATTCTTCCTTGTGCACATCCCTGATCTTGTCCCGTGATTTTTTCGTGCACAGAATTAGGCGGAGCTTGATCGACAGGAGCTCGCCGCTGCCGTCCTCTACTCCAGCGAGCACTGGAGGGAGAAGCAGAGCACGCCCGCGATCCACGACCCCGCCTTCGACATCGCCACGACCTCCCTCTCCTCGTGGTACGAAACTCCTCTTATCCTCCCTCTCTCGTTCGTCGCGTACGTGCACGCCGGCATGGCGCCGCCGCAGTTCGTGGTCACTGGAGCAGCTCCGGTGAGTCGCGCCGTTCAGTTTCTGGTCAACGACCCCAGAACCGTCCGATCTGTAATCAACACGCTAGATTAGATCACCACGCGAAGCGGTATAAGCCAATCAGATCCGGCCACGTCGACGCCTCATCAGCGCTCCGTCAGCAGCAACGTCAGCGCCACGTCAAGCCCAGTCAGTGCCTCGTCAGCGCCAGTGTGGAGAAGGATTTCTCTGTTTTCTTTTTATTTGGCGGTTTTGCAGATAGGTCCCTGTAGATTAGATATATCACTACTTTTTATTGGCTCGGCCAAATTTTGCAAACTTTATATTTTTGGAAACCTTAGGACGTGTAGAAACTTTTGGTATACTTATTTTGAGGTTTTGTCAAAATTAATTTGGATAATTTTTAAAAGTGGTTTAAATAGTAATTTGGCTATAATTTGAGTTTAAAAATAGATTTTTGAGCAAACTCTTTTGCTATAGTTTTGTATGCCTATGTTTTGGCCGTAGGTTTAATCTATTATTTTTGTATAATTGTTTTCCTATGTTTTATTATGTATATTTGTTTTTATTGCTTTTTAGGTGTTATTTTAATAAGTAAAATTATATTAAAAGTGTTCTCCACATTATTTTCGAATGGAAAATTTAGCTAAGTCATTATGATCATGTTAGATGGAAAATAACTTAGAAATATTTCACCTTTTCCACCAAAGTGTTATTTCTTCCTTAGAAAATATTTGGGTAAAATTTGATAACACTTTTCCTTAGAAAAATTCTCCACCCTTATCTAAAAAGCTAAATCCTTTCCTTAGAAAAATTTAGCACTTTAGGAAAAACTTAGTTGATTGGTTATTTTGCTAAGTTATAATAGTTGACAAGTTTTATCCTTAGAATTTATTTCAAACTTCTGCTAGAATACTTTCCTTAGCAAAATCTAGCACCTCTTAATTAGTTTACTTTTCCTTAGGATTATTTTCCTATGCATGATTTAGTGTATTTCTTGTTGACAAGGCAAGTGGCACACCCCTCATGAATTTTCCTAAGTATTTTTCTATGCATGATTTAGTGTATTTCTTTATATGCATGTGTTGGATAGTATTATTGCTATATGCTAAACCCACCATACCTTTACACTAGTTGTGTCTAGAACCCCTGTGATAACTTAGTAGATTATTTGATGCTATGCAAATGTGTTTTCTTTAAAGTTTAATTCTACTAAGTAATTTATCACCTGGGTGGACTTGGTTATGAAAAGATGATGGAAAGGTTGAGTGTCATCTCTTAGGGGTGACCTCTAAGGGATGGTCACTTGTGGTTGCCACCCAGGGTATTAAGGGGCCAAGGTTTTCTCTAAGTGAAGTTGCTTACCGTGCAGCCATTAGTCATATGGGCTCTGGCTAGATGGATTAAGTTGCGTGGACTCGTCCCGACTTGACAGGTGGTGGTAGAATGGTTAGAATGGGAGCGCGTCAAGTCGGTATGGGATGGGAAAATGCTTCTGAAAAGTCTCGTCTCAACTCTCTCCTTTTCCTTAGCACAAATTGAATGCTTCTGAAAATGTTTTCCTTACCAATTCCACTTACCAATAGCGCTACACTCCCCGGCAACGGCGCCAGAAAATAGTCTTGATAACCCACAAGTATAGGGGGTGTATCGTAGTACTTTCGATAAGTAAGAGTGTCGAACCCAACGAGGAGCAGAAGGTGTTGACAAGCGGTTTTGATGAAGGATTCACTGTAAATGCTCTCAGACAAGTTTTTAGGAGTTTTTGATATGACAGATAAATAAAGTACAAGTAAATAAAATGCAGTAATAATAGTTGCAGCGAGTGGCCCAATCCTTTCTACAGCAAAGGACAAGCCGGTTGTTGTACTTATAATGACCAAACGTTCTTGAGGACACACGGGAATATGTCAAGTGCTTTCGCTTCATATAGTTGATTAATCTTCATTGTTTTGATAAGTGTTGTGTGGGTGAACCTATGCTAATGCACCGCCCTTCCTAGGACTAATACATACTTGTGATTATACCCTTGCAAGCATCCGCAAATACAAGAAAGTAATTAAGATAAACTAACCACAGCCTTAAACTTTGAGATCCTGCTATCCCTCATGCATCGATATACCAACGGGTGTTCAGGTTTCTGTCACTCCGGCAACCCCACAATTGGCAAACGAATACACAATGCATTCCCCTAGGCCCATAAAGGTGAAGTATCATGTAGTCGACGTTCACATGACACCACTAGAAGAATAACACCACAACTTAAGCATCAAACCATTAAATATTACTCAACATAGTTCACTACTAACATCAAGACTTCTCCCATGTCCTCAAGAACTAAACGAACTACTCACAAGACATCATACGGAACATGATCAGAGGTGATATGATGATGAATAACAATCTGAACATAAACCTTAGTCCAATGGTTCCACCCAATAGCATCAATAACAAGAGTAATCAACACCGGGAGAGTTTCCCCTATGAAATAGACAAGATTCAGCCCTAGATGTTACAACAGAGACGGGGTGCAGCGGCGGTGATGATGGTGTTGGCGGTGGAGATGATGATGATGATGATGATCCCGATGAAGTCCAGCTCGATGACGGTGATGATGGCGACGATTTCCCCCTCCGGGAGGGAATTTCCCCCGGCAGATTTCTTCCTGCAGGGGAGCTTTTCGCTCTCTGGTGTTTTCCGCCTCGTGGAAGCGGCGGAATATTTCGATGGCCGTCCCCTGTGTGTTAGGGTTCCGAGGGGGTCAAGTACGCGAAGGGGGGACGGCTGAGGTGGGCCAGGGCCCCCAAACCACCTGTCGGCGCGGCAGGGGGACCCACCGCGCCAAGGGGTGAGGAGGGCCCACCATGGCCCATCTCAGCTCCCCCTTTTGGCCTCCTCCATCTTATGGTAAAATAGGAACTTCCATATGTCTCCTTCGATTTATTGATCTTCAGAAATAGTGCATCTCGACGGTGCTTTTTCCAGCAGAATCCTGACTCCGGTGTCCAATTCTCCATTATTCATCAAACATGCAAAATAGGTAAAATAACATAAGTAACACTTCTAAATATGAAATATATCGATGAATAGCAGTAAATTATGATATAAAATAGTGATGCAAAATGGACGTATCAGAGTCTCCGCCCGACCGGAGTCTCCGGCCTTCGTGGTCCGGAGTCTCCGTATGAGTTTTTCTGCATCGGCGTTTTCCTGACTTTCTGCGTCCGGAGTCTCCGCCCTTCTGGTCTGGAGTCTCCGCCCGGGCCGGAGTCTCCGGCCTCCCCGACCGAAAACTCCGGACTAAGTGGCTGCAACGGCTCTTTTTCTGGGAGGGGTATAAATACCCCTCCACCTACCTTCAGCCACTTAGCTTTTCCAAGCATGTTTTTCCCCATCTCTCTCCTCCATTGTTGACCTTGGAAAGCTTGCCCCTCTCCCAATTCCTCCCATGATTCTTGCATATCTTTGAGGGATTTGAGAGAGGAGATCTAGATCTACATTTCCACCAATCCATCTCTCCTCTAAGTGAGGGGAACCTAGTAGATCTTGATCTTGTTGTTCTTGGTGTTTCTCCTACTTTGTTCTTCCTCTCTTCTGCCCCCCCATAAGCATTAGTTTCTTGTGGTGGGATTTGAGAGTGAAGGATTTGAGCACTTGTGCTCTTGCCATTGCTTCGTTGCATCGGTTTGTGCTCTCCACGAGGATTCGTGGAAGTTGAAAGCTTGTAAACTTGTTACTCTTGAGTCTTTGGACCCTAGACGCCCGTGTGGCGGTTGAGACCCTTGTGTGGTCACTTGTAGCTGTTCGGGAGCCCCCAATCCCGTTGTGGGTTGTGCCCTGGATCGTTGTTGAAAGGCTCCGGATTTCCGCCTCGAAGGATTCCGATAGTGGAAGGTGAACCAAACCTTTGTGGTGTGGTTCATCGAGAAGAAGGTGAAACCTTTGTGGTTGTTGAACCATTGTGTTGGTTTACACCTCTCCAACGAGACGTACTCCCTTAACAAGGAGGAACTCGGGAATACATCCCCGTCTCCGCGTGCCTCAGTTATTTCTATACCCGAGCTTTTTACTTATGCACTTTACATTGTGATAGCCTTCGTGCTTGAATTATTCTATTGCTATCGCCTTGTTGCTTGTCTTGCTTAGCATAAGTTGTTGTTGCACATAGGTGAGCCTAGTTTATTTAGGTTGTTGGCTTGTTAATTTAAACACCTAGTTTTATTCCGCAATTATCAAGCCTAAACTGGAAAAAAGTTTTAATCGCCTATTCACCCCCCCCCCTCTAGGCGACATCCTTGTCCTTTCATTTACTCCCACTATTACTAATAAAATTGATTATGCTTATGTGGAGAGTAATGATACTTTTGTGCATGTGGATCATTATAAGAATGCTTTATGTGATAGCTATATTGTTAATTTGGTTCATGATGCTACTGGAAATTATTATGAGAGAGGAAAATATGGTTGTAAAAAATTTCATGTTACTAAAACACCTCTCTTTATGATGAAAGATTTGAGATTTCTCTTGATTTGTTTTTATTTGATGGTTACTTTAAGACCTATTGGTCATGATGAGAGAGGGAGACATGGATTCATATATCACAATAATATTAAGTCTCATCTCTTTATGTTGAAAGATTTGAAGTTGCAATTGTTTTGTCTTTCTATACTAGTAGCTTCATGCTTCAATAATTTGTTTTCTTACAAGATTCCTTTGCATAGGAAGTGGGTTAGACTTAAATGTGCTTTATATTTGCTTCTTGATGTTCTCTTATATTCAACTCTCATATTTATGAGAGCATCATTAAAATTGGCATGCCTAGCTAAAAGGCTTTAAAGAGAAGCGCTTATGGGAGGCAACCCATTGTTTTTACTTCCTGTTATTTTTGTTTCTTGAGTCAAGATGCTTGTTTACTTCTGTAACATCGTTGTATCTTTTATTTGCTGTTTTGTTGTGCCAAGAAAAGTCTCTTATGACAAGATGGTACCTATATTTGAATTACTTCACAGGAACAGATTTCTTACGAATAGCATTTTGATCTACCATTTTTTGTGCGTGTTCCTGAGATAAGTACGCAACTTTCGTACGAATAGCATTTTTCGATTTGAGCAAATTAAGTGCCTCAGAAAAATTTGTATTTACGGACTGTTCTGTTTTTGACTGATTATGTCTTCATTTTTGCATTGCTTCTTATACGAATTTTCTTTGTGGTTTCTTTTTGTGGAAAGGTGCTACAAAGACCTGGTATACATTAACTAATGTTAGAATGAGTTCTTGATTGTGTCTTTACAGAACCAAGTGAGATTAATGTTTTGATGCACTAACCTGCTAATGAGAATTATGTTGAGTTTTAATGTGAAGGAAGTTTTCAAGTGTTATGAGAGGAGGATGATATTATAAGATCAAGAAGAGTAAAGAGTTTAAGCTTAGGGAGGCTCCCTTGGATCTCCCCAATATTTCAAGAAGACTCAACCATCTAAGCTTGGGGATGCCCAAGGCATCCCCTTCTTCATCAACAAACTATCAGGTCATCTCTAGTAAGACTATATTTTAATTTCTTCACATCATATGTGCTGTTCTTGGAGCGTCAGTGTGCTTTTACTTTCAATTTGTGTTTGTTTTATTCTCTGGTCACTACAATGCTTGATCACGACACTCTTATTTGGGAGAGAGACACGCTCCGTTTTTTTTATTAGAATACTCCTATTCTTCACTTATACTTGTTGAGTATTCTCATCTAGCGCTGTTAAGCTTTTAGCTCTTGTTTTTCATGTATCTCTTGTTCAGAGCTATTAGTACTTTTAAACAAAGTGCCCTCTTGCTTCACTTATATTTGTTTGGAGAGTTGTTCAAATAAGTTGATTGGTGTTTGATTGGAATAGAAAATGCTATGCATGTGGTAGTGGTATAAAATGCTTAAATAAGTCTTGTAGATCACTGTCTTAAGTAATTTGATACTTGTCAATTGTTTTGAGTTACCAAGGAACTAATGTCTAGACTTGTGCATCATGTAAGTAAAGTCTATTAGTGAAGAACTATTGTAAAACTTGTTGATATTTGATTTGTATCATTGGTAGTTCCAAAGTCTAGATATTTTCTAGTGAAAGGTTTTGATTAACAAGGAAGACAATGTGGAGTCTTGTAATTTTTCAAGCATGTTTTTTATATGAGTTCTTCTTGTACCAGTTGACAGTCTGTGTTTGCTTAAATAACCTTGCTAGCCTAAACTCTGTACTAAGCGGGAATGCTGCTTGTGCATCCAAATCCTTGAGCCAAAATCCATGTCATCTGTGTCCACCATAACTACCTATTATGTGGTATTTTCCTGCCATTCCAAGTAATTTTTTCATGTGCTACCTTTAAAATATTCAAAACTGTTACAACTCCTTTTTGTGTCACTGTTTACAAGCTCATGAGGATGTGGTAGATGGTCTTTATTCACTTGTTGATCAGACTTTACCATTAGACTAGTGGCATATACATCCGCTTATCCAATAATTTTGCAAAAAGAGCTGGCAACAGGGTGCCCAGTCCCAATTAATTATAACTTTAACCATTAATTCTCTTCACATCTTTTTGCCCCTGAGAAATCAGTCAAGCAATGTTCATAAGTGTGTAAACAAAAGAGAACGAGGGATGATCTATCCGCTGGTAGAAATAACGTCCTTCATGGGAGCCGCTCTTGTAAGGTCTGGTTAACTTGTGACTTAAAGTATTGTCTATTTACTGATTCGTTGACCAGTAACACACACCTCTCAAAATATATTTTTATACTCTCTATATGCTTTCAAAAACTTAAAAAGCTCTAGCACATGATTTAATCCCTACTTCCCTCTGCGAAGGGCCTTTCTTTTACTTTATTGTTGAGTCAGTTTTCCTACTTCTTTCTATCTCCACAAGCAAACACTAGTGTCAACTTTGGTACAACAGTTGTTATATAATGATATGTTTGACTTATTGCATTACTTTGCCTTGACAATATCCATGAGATAAATATGTTAAAGTTGAAGCCAGTGCTGAAACTAAATCTTCCTTTGTGTTAGTCAAACACTTTCATTTAGAATCTATTGCTTTGTGAGCTAATTTTTATGCAAACTCTTATAGCTCCATTGTCTCCAAAGTATTATTCATGAAAGTTTGCACTTGTATGGTTCATTTTGTTTACTCTTTGTTTACTTGTTAGCAAACTATAGACCATTGACTTGGATCACTTCATTCAGTTCATGTGCTTTGCATTACTATCTGATCAAGATTATGTTGGTAGCATGTCATTTCAAAAATTATATTGTTTTTATTGTTCACCTACTCGAGGACGAGTAGGAACTAAGCTTGGGGATGCTTGATACGTCTCAAACGTATCTATAATTTTTGATGTTCCATGCTTGTTTTATACATATTGCTACATGTTTTACATACACTTCATATCATTATTATGCATTTTCTGGAACTAACCTATTAACAAGATGCCACAGTGCCAGTTCCTGTTTATTATGTCTGTGCATTGCAGAAATGGTCCAAAAACCAAAGTTCTCGGAATTGGACGAAAATCAACGTGCGTGCCTATTTTAACAGAAGACTCCATGGGCCAGAAGGACAAGTCCGGGGAGGCACGAGGCCTCCACGCCAGGCCTCGGCGTGACCTGGAGGGGGTGGCGCCGAGGGGTCACCTCGTTGACTCGGGAACCTTCCGACGCCGCCCTTTCGCCTATTTATTGCCTCCACGGAGAAAACCCTAGAAGGTTCGACGATTTCTCCAGAAAATCTCCGTAGCGCCGCCGCCACCAAAAACCCTAATTCAGGGACAAAAGTCTCTGTTCCGGCACCCTGCCGGGACGGGAAGTGCCCCCGGAGCCATCTTCATCGCCATTGCTGTCTCCCATGATGAGGAGGGAGTAGTTCTCCATCGAGGCTGAGGGCTCTACTGGTAGCTATGTGGTTCATCTCTCTCCCATGGTGTGATCTTTATGTGATCATGAGCATTGTAATCTAGTTGAATTCATAGATGTTTCCCCTTCATTGTTATAGTTATGCTACTTAAGTGGTTTTATCATTATGATCTTCAGAGTCATGTGACAACACAATACCAAGGTGACAGTGTGGGTGGCGTGTATGGCTCCATTAATAAGATTAGAGGGATATTTACCATGAGTTGTTCTTATGTTGGATGTCACTATAAAATTGTGGTGTTTGTGAACCATTTTAGGATGCTCATAGTGACAGCGTGGGGTGTCCTAGATGTGGAATACATACTTTAAGGTGTGCTTTTATAGCTCTACGCGATGGTCTTGGTGTTCTATGATATTGTGGTGTTTGTTTACTCAGACTTTAAGGTGTGCTCTTTGTAGCCCTACGCAGTAGATTGGTATTTCTATCCAATGGGAGAATAGTTCAGAGTAGCATAGTGAATGAATTATTTATGTGTTCAATTATGTTATTATTGTTGAGAGTGTCCACTAGTGAAAGTATGATCCCTAGGACTTGCTTTCAAGCATTGAAAACACCGTTTACAACCAGTTCTGCTACATGTTTGCTTGCTGTCATTTTTATTTCAGATTGCAATTACCACTTGTAATCATCCATATCACTAGTATTTTAATATCTCTTCGCCGAACTAGTGCACCTATACACCTGACAAGTGTATTGGGTGTGTTGGGGACACAAGAGACTTATTCTATCTTAATTGCAGGGTTGCTTGAGAGGGATATCTTTGACCTCTACCTCCCTGAGTTCGATATAGCTTGGGTTATTCACTTAAGGGAAACTTACTGCTGTTCTACAAAGCTCTGCACTTGGAGGCCCAACACTGTCTACACGAATAGAAACGTGCGTAGACATCACCTCACAATCAACGCTGAAATCCGAGATGAAGGAGTTCACGAGCAGTTCCGAAATGATTTAGTTGCGCATCTGTGGGCAATCAAAGGACAAAATGCCGGGCAGCCTAACTGACTGTCCAATTAATTTAATTTGGATTATTGTATGAATTGTTTATTTATGTTCACGAACTATTTGTAATAATTTGGATTTTATTCGACACAATTCTGATTTTAGTTCTATTGGGCCGTTTATTGGGAGCGACCGGTGGGGGGCGACGCTCCCAAAACGCGGCAACGCTTGCTGGCCCGCCCAATAACGCCTGTCCGGCAACGTTGCCGGACGCTGTTTTGGGCGCGCCGGTGGAGATGCTCTAATTACGATACCGTGCAAATTTGATGTGCGTCCTTACTCCTTACTCATGCTGACATCGAGTAATGGTCGCATAAAAGAGGACCAATGCCCAACCATTGTAAGACAAGTGTTTGTTCCCTCCATTCCATATTAGTTGTCACCGATTAATTATAAATTTGTACTAAATCAGCGAGACAAGCGACAACTAATATGGAACGAGAGCCTTTGATATATACTCCCTCCGATCCTAAATGTAAAATGTTTTTAGATCCCCTACATGTTGACTAGCTGCCTACCCAAATAAGTGAACATACATAATAAAAGTTGTCTAAATACATGTAGATATATGTGAATGTGGAGAAAAGTTAAAATATTTTATATTTAGGAATGTAGGGAGTTTGAACTTCCCCTTTGTTTTCCTTTCCAACACACAAAATGCAATGCGGGCGACGAGCGCGGCGTGCGCGAGCCAGAGCGTGGAGACGGGGAGCTCCAGGGTGACGACCGTGCCGACGAAGCGCGGGTTGCAGGCGAGGACGACGCGGAGGACCTCGCGGTAGATGCCGGCGACCCCGAGGCCGCACCGGAGATGGCGCTCCTCCTCCGCTGCCGAGGCTGGGCCCGAGCGTCGTGGCGGCCACGAAGGAGGAGGAGGCGAGCGCGCTGCGAGAACGGAACAACCACGGGATGAACGCGAAGATGAGGAGCGCGTACGGAGTCATGTCGCCGATTGATTTCTCCGAGCTTGCTCTCCTGCGGTATCTATGTGTCAGAGTCAGACATCAAACCAACTTTGGAAGGAAGACGACGAAGAATGGAAGAGAGAGAGGACCCGAGGCAAAAAGTGGGACCTGGTTTAAAAATTTGTAGAACTATTTCTCTCTCCTGCACACGTTGCCGCCCTATTGGGACGCTGAGATCAGGGCCCCACCTAGAGACAGTGCCTGCGTGGAGAGGCGATTGGCAGTTATGATTTTTCTTTTGCGAAAAGTTATGATTTTGTTTGTCTCGTGGCGATCGGTGAAGGCCGGGTGAACGTGAACTGCTATTGCCCGCTAGCTCCCTGGTATGATCAGAGACGGGGTTTTCAGCCAAAAAAAAGTATAGTTGCTACTTAGAGCATCGGCTCCCAATAGAGCGTCCGGTAAACGTGCCATACAAATGTTATTCGAAGCCGTCGGTACATGTTGCCACCCTACTGGGAGCGGCACGGGACGTTTTTACATATATTTAAAACCAAAAATTAAACTAGGACCTAAAAACTACTCGTCATCCTCCTCTGATGAGGGTGGTGGAGTTGCCGACGCATCCTCCTCCGGCGGGGCTTATGTAGACTCCGGCTACACCACAGGCACCGCCGGAAACGTCCATGGCGGTGCAACCACCGAGGGTATGAACCAGCCAAATGGGACTCCCATGGGGAGGAATGTTCCTATGCGGGTGGCGGAGTTGCCGGCTCGTCATGCTCCTGCTCCGACTGGGCCCCTTCAGCCTCCTCTCTGGCAACGCCCCTTCCGCCTCGTCCTTCGGCACCGGTAGCACCGTCCCCTTCTCCTCCGGTGCCGGCAAGACCGTCTCCTTCTCCGACAACGACATCACGTGCCGAGGGAGGCGAGGGTAATGGGAATTAGAATGCGGCGGTGAGGAGATGTGGTCTGAAGGCACTGTTAAAAACACGGGCGAGGAGGCGAGCGGGCTGCAACGCCTCTCCCCAAGTGACGCACCGTCTCCTGAGCATTAACGCCGGCGTGCTTTTCCCAAGCGACACACCGTCTCTCGTCGGGGGAGGCGGGAGAAGACTCGCTGTGCCACTGACACGCCGGTCCAGCCCATCAGGATCTGACGTGGCACGCGTTGCAGCGGTTGCCGCCGCCCCCGGTTGCCTCCCTAGGAATAGGGCGCAAAGCGGGGTTGCCGGACGCTGTATTGGACCCGTCCGAAAACTTGTGGGTTATTGGGAGCGCCAGTGGGGGCGATTTCGTGCCGACGCGCCCAATAGCCCTATTGGGAGCGCCGGTGGAGATGCTCTTACATTCACGAAAAAGAGAGTATATAATACGTACAACGCATGCATATACATACATTCAAAACCCTTTTGGATACATAATTGTACATTTCTTTTGTCAAGCTCTTCATTCTTCAAGTATTTTCAAACGTGAAAACATGAAATTAACCGACATTGATTTCCAAGAGAACTAGAAGCATGTTCCGGGAATTTCAGGCACACTGAATTACTCTTTAATGTAGAATTAGAAGCATGGTTCAGGAAATTCTCAGAACAATAATATAAAATAAACACACATGGATAACAATCCTTTTGCATGGAAAATCATTAACTTGAGGGAGACAACAATTAATCAAGTACGAGATATACCAATTTGTTCTCTAGAGAGCACTAGAGGATCTCATGAATATTATAAATCTTGGATGGATTCAACAACAAGATTTGGAGCACAAGAGTTAGTGATTGGAACAATCTCACTAAAGATGGTGAAATCTGGACTCTGCAAACTTTAGGAACACTTAGTGCTTGATCTTAAACTCTTTTGCTTGAACCCTCAATTTTTTTCTCTTTTGTTTGAACTTCCTCACCCCCCCCCATTTTCTATTGGTTGTCTTCTTTCTTCCTTTCTTCTCCAATGGAGGCTAACTTAACATTTTCGTCACTCCACCTGGTGGTGGCTGGGTGGGAGGCTTAATATCCCTTGTCCTCATGTGCAAAGTCCAAAGTGATTTGGAGTCATAACTCTAATAGGTAGTGGAGTTCTGCACTTGTTTGGCTGGCCTGAATAGGTTTAAATTGGCATCTCCTCATAGCCCACACCAGAAGGATACCTAAAAATTTGAAACATGCTATGGATTTTTCGCATGTTGTTACTTGATGCTATTCCCAGCATGAACCTCTTGCTTTATATAAAAGCAGGGTCGAAAGGTATTTCTCTAAAAAAAAATATTAAGTATATGATATGATCGGGCATCTCCCTTTGTCACTTGTCAAGTTAATTCACCTATGTTATCAAACGGTATGTTACCAAAGAGATACAACGTGAATGAAATTTCCATGATCAGTTTTTTGCTTGGAAGAGTTGCATTGTTTGGCTGAGATACTAATCATTCGGCTACTAATCTCTTCTAAGTATGATGACCGATATTCATCATTTTACAATGGCATAGTGTCTTAGGTAAAGAATTAGTTAACATTGTAGCCACACATCATTACTTTCCAAACAAGCTAGATATTTTATTTTAAACTAAGCTAGTTATAGGAAATTGAATTCATCTATCCAAATTCCAGTTTTTGAAGTCATCACAAAAATTGGATCCTTGGATCAAATCATTATCACCGATATAAAATGCTGATGCAATTTCTCTCTAAATGAAACCAAGTATTAATAGAAATATAAGATAAAGCATAAAACCATGAGAAAGCGGTACCAGATTCTTTCAATCTTTTGCTTTCTATTACTCAGAACTTTACATGATTGAACTTGTTCCTATACAATCAACATCGCCCATGTTCCTCCTACGTGTGTCCTTCTAGTGCCCTAGTAACTCCTATGAGATGTGGGCGTGGACAAGCAGTGATCACTGCCAATATACGGGGACCGCCCCTTTCTCTGAATTTCTCCAGATGATCACCATTCTCCCCTGATTGTCGTCTCTCTGGCCCGACATGGCGAGCCCGGCCACTGTGTGTTGTCATATCAAGGTTTAGGTTCTTAATGAAATGATGATATCAGAAGTAGGCAAAATATAATTTATTATTTGTATACGTTTAATTACAATACATGTAGATAAAGATTACGAATTACATAGTTTTCTTTTAAGAATTATAATATAGACGCAGATGCTCACAAACATGTAAGTACACTCACCATATGAATGCACGCAGGCACACCCTACCCTATATATGAGCAGCTTCGAAAGATTGAGCTTACAGATTTTAAGATTGACGAAATCACCACAGATGCATATCTTTGTTGACAGGTACGTCACCTACAACTGAAAATAATAGCCTGATTAAATTCTGGATTAAATCCAGATAAATGTGAGCACACATGTCAAGTCTAAAATTTGGATCGGGGTGGGTTGGTTCCACCACAAGTGAAAGGGCATGGCGCCCCCATGTGTGGTTTTGGTAATTAATGACAATCCCTATGGACTAATGTTTGCATTGAGATATCTTTATAGATCTTGTCCATGAAGAAGTTTGGAGTTCATCTGTTGGACTCTAGAAGATTACATGATGATCAACGCTCTTTTCATGGGTTTATATGAAGAATGGTCATGTGTAGAGTTGAGCATATTGCAAGTATGTCTTGAAGGATTCAAGACATCATCTTCATGAAGTCGGAGCTAAGCGAGGCTCTCCCATAATGGTGTATGGGGGAGTATTTGGAGAAGTCTTCACCAAGCGAAGCGCAATCAAGAAAGGTGGTCCACTTGAAGAGATCAAGATCGACGTCATCTAGCTCAAGTGGAATGCGCAAGGAAAAGGTATGATAGGGTTTCTATTTTACCGGTCTCATGGTACTAGTTGGGAGACCGGGTTATAGGATAGATACCGTACTATCAAGAGGGGCTCTCGATTGAGCTTTAGCGTATCAGTTGGAGAGAGCTCAAACCTTTGCATACTTGCCTTCATCATCTTTCTTGGTTCTTATTTGGATTTTCTCCTTGTTGGGTTTTGGTGCTTGTTGTGATCTTCATGACAAGTCCAAGTTCTCCGAAAACGGATTTCGTATGGAAAACTTGTTGCGTTTTCTGATTGGAAATATTATCGATCCACCTTCGAGATAGGGTCCACACCTTCCCATGTGTGGTATCCCCTCTATATTTGTGACCCTTAATATTTGTAGTAAAGCTCTTGTCGCTACCTTTCCAACAGAATTGGATTCATCTCGTTTGGAGCTTCCTTGCAAAAGTTATTGCGGTTCTCTTTTTCTGGTTCTGCAGTTTCTTCTTAGGCCGGTAGTACCGACCCTCGCCCGGTACTACCGGGTGACCCCTTGCGGAACTACCGCGGCCAGTACCGGGCCCAGTACCGCATCTCCGGATGGCTCTCAGCCTCTCGAAGTTTTTACCCGGTAGTTGCCCCGGTAGTGGCGCGGTACTACCGGGAATGGAGCACTACCGGGCCAGGTGGTCCGTACTACCGTTGCGCGCCGAGTCAGGGAGCGCTGACTGGTGAAAGATCAATATGTCGACTAGAGGGGGGGTGATTAGGCGACTTCCAAATTTTAATTCTTTTTCGATTAAATAAGGCTTGAGCAAAGTATAACAAGGTTGACTAGATGTGTACTAAGTGAGCAACCTATGTGATACAAGCAAGGTAAGCAACGTAGCGGAAGCAATAAGTAAAGGATAGAAGTAACCGCAAAGTGGAGACACGGAGATGTTTCCCGTAGTTCCTTCCCAAGGGAAGTACGTCTACGTTGGAGGAGTGTGGAGCCACCTAGGCGCTCCAATAGCACGGATGTGCTCACTCTATTCTCGTGAGCTTTACCGTGGGGGTTTGGCTCATCCACTATGAGGTCACCTTGATGGCGTTGACCAAGCCGATACACAAAGGTCGGGGAACTCCACAATGAGTTGAAGCCTCCCAACAATGTCTCGGACTTCCTCCGAGACTCACAAAGGCACCTCGAGTTACAAGCAACTCAAGATGCAAGTTCCACACTATCCGTGTGGGGGGATTTGAAATTCCTTCGGTGGAGACGTAGATCTAGACCTCCTATGACACTCCTCAAAGTATCAAGTCGATTGAGTGGTTGGAGTGGGAGATCTAGTAGTTTGAAGTTCTTACAACAATGGGGCTTTGGCAAAGAATGGGGAATTGGTTCTCGTAGCTCAAAATATCCCAAGGTAGGAGAAGGGGTTTAAATACCCCTTTCTTTCAATCTGGCCGTTGGAGGCAGAAAAACCCGCGCCAGCGGTACTACCGCTGGAACAAGCGGTGGTACCGCTGGGTTCTTCAACGCAGCAACGCAGACAGTCAACGGTCTTCTTCCTTCTTCACGCAGCCCACGCCCCGGTACCAGGTGGTACCGCTCGAGGTACCGCCCGAGGTACCGGACGACGCCTCCGAACGCTGGAAACAGCGGTACTGGCAGCGGTATTGGAACCAGCCAGTCCACCTCAGCGGTACCGGCTGGTACCGCTGGCGGTACCGCTGGTGGTACCGCTCAAGCGCCCAGAACCCGAAAACAGCGGTACCCGCGGCGGTACTGCCGCTGCAGTGCAAATTCCTGGGGCTGGCGGTACTACCGCCTATCCCAGCGGTAGTACCGCCCTCTGGCAATGTTGCATCAAAATGTAGAGAATCGCTGCGCGAATGCAATGACAATATTCATAAGACCTGTTCAAACTTGTATAAAACTGTTAGATACAAACTTTGTATTATCATCAACATCAAAACATGATTAAGAGCGACAATGCTCTTTCAATCTCCCCCTTTTTGATGATTGATGACAATACAAAGATTTGCTACAAATGGTTCGAAAAATTTAGACGGAGCTCCCCCTAGATATGTGCACTACTCAAGAGTAGTCTTTGAACATCCAAAAATGCACATCAACTAGGATCAACACTCCCCCTAGATTTTTCAAACCATGCAAGATAGATTATATAGCATAAAAGAGCATATCTTGCAACTAACATAGATAGTTCAAAACCAACAAACGAAGTTTAAACATGTCTTACACCATGCATAACGAGGTACTTGAAGCGATAAACAACAAAGTTCACAAGCTTATAAGAAACAAAGAGAACACCAAAGCTTGTAACTTAACCCATGCAAATCCCCGAGAGTCCTAATAGATATCTCTCCCCCTTTGGCATCAAGACACCAAAAAGGGAGAAATCGATGCTAACGTCCCAACGGTTAGTCGGAGAGGTTGTCGTTGCTCCCGGGGCGAGGACGGCGGCGAGAGGAGACTTCTTCTTCACCTTCATAATCTGACCAAGTGATGACGTTGCCGTCCTCATCCTTTGCTCGCCAATTGCTCAAGGTGGTGATGTTCTTCTCCGAACCCGAAAGCACATCTTCGCCTTGATCACGGCGACGTTGAATGTCGCGTTGACGTGCCATTTTGTCTTCATAATGATTTTGCCAAGTGCGAGTCTCCACAGCCTTGGACATACAGAAAATCTTCTTCATTTGCTTGGCCATCCAAGCAAAACCACCTTCCATCCTAGGAGCCCGTGAGGGGCCCAGCAGTCTCAGCAGTTGCAGCAGTCTTGTTCTTAGCTTTGTCCTCCTTGTGCTCTCGGTATGATCCTTGATGAGGAGGCGCTTGGACTTGTGCTCAATCCAAGTCTTGGGGTCACTAACATCTTGATTCGGGAAACGGCGGTGCCATGCCCACAAGATGATCTTCATAATGAGAGGGCCATGACACGCATTCTTCTTGTTGAGGATAACATTGTAAAGCTCATTCCAAATAAAATCAGCAATGTCAATCTTCTTCCCTTGAGTCTTGAATTGGTGAGACATAAGCATCAAGGTGCGAAGATACCCATGAATTTCATCCAAGTTGCCCACCTTGGGGTTGAGGACCATGCGGTAGATGCGATGCATTATATCATAGGGAGGAAAGAGCCCCTCCGATTTCCCAACGGTGAACCTCTTCCAAAAATAGAGAGGACGAAGCGCCTCATTCTCCACGGGTCTTGTAGCTTCATGAACACGGAACCATGTGCTTGACAAGTGAGAGGGAAGACAGTTTGAGTTCCATGATTTTCAAAACCAAGCATAGCAGTAATATCAGCCCAATTCTCAGAAAATACTTGGTCCTTTGTCATCCAAGTGAGATAGGTTCCTCCACTTCGGTCCCAAAGTGAACAGTGGCAAGGAATTGGCAAACGAGTGCTTCATCGTAATCTTGCTTGAGTTGCATGAGAGGAATGATTCCAAACTCTTGACACATGGCCATGGCTTCTCCAAAATACTCCGGGTGCCTCGTCATATGATCCATCTCAATCCATTTTTGTGGCACCACATTCTTTTCTGCCTTCCTATGAAGGATCTCTGAGTAGCATTGGGCTTGAAAGACATTGTGGAAGAAAGGGTCATTGCCACGATACTTGGGAAGCAGGTTTGCCCGGTCAGTTGCATAGGCATCCCTCTTCCTTAGGTCCAGAAATTGAGGTTCAGGCATCGTGCTTGCGGTCAGCTCCTTGGAGGCCGGTTTCTTGGCAACTCTCTTCTTTGGTTTACTTGGCCCCGATGGATGGAGTTCTTCTTCAATCTCATCAACCGGTTCATCTGCTCTAGGTTTCTTGTTTGCTCGACGACGAGTACCTCCCGAACCAACACCACCTGTGAATAGCAATGGATGGGAAGCATGGGGATAAGAAAATGCAACATGGTTTCATGATTTGGGAAGCTAGAGCACAATGTGAACGAAAGTGAGAGAACTTAATGGCTAGAGATGTTATTAAACACTTGGAATAGAGGCATCACATAGAGATGATGAACTAATTTCAACAAGGAACAAGAAAATCATCTCTAGGTGACTCCTATTAACCCTAGATGTAGAACAACAAAAATAGCCAATGAATTCTAACAAGATTCATACACAAGGTTCTAGGGTCCCTAAATTGCATCTCTACCAAACCAAATCGTCACAAGCACAAGAAGATTCATCATCCATACATCTCCACCCATCCACTAGGTGAGAGAGAGGGAGAGGACGTACCGGTGTTCATGGCGAGGGTCAAAGGTGAGGGAGAGGTGCTGGAGTGTCCCCGGGGCGTGGGAGGGGAAGCCCTTGGCCGGGGCACTCCTTCCCGGCGGCGGGAAAGGTCGGCGGCGGCGGAGATTGAGGAGAGGAGTTGGGGCGGCGTGGGGAAAAGAGGAAGTTTGACTTCCTCCCCACAGCCGCCCGACCCTTATCCTGCGAAAAACCGCTCCAGCGGTACTACCGCTTAACCCAGCGGTAGTACCGCCGGCCGGTTCCTGCGCAGCCCAAAATGCGATTATTCGCCCGATCAAAATGCTTTCGCATCATGGTAAGGGGAATAATGATGCAGTGGGATGCCAGTACCGGCGCCTGGGGGCACCGCGCTGTGTAAGTCCAAGAGGGCGAACACAATGCCATGTCGCCGGGTCCGACTTTCTGAGCGCCAAGAGCATGAAACCAAAAGCATTTTTTAGAAAGAAAAGTGTTTCGAGATAGAATTTTTGGCTTAGGATAGAACACAAACCGATAGGGGTGGGAGACATTCGACTTTGCAAGATGCAAAAGGAAAGGCCAAAGGTTGAATGTTTTCCACAAGAGAAAGCCAAGGTCTAGAAAACCCAAATAAGATCAAATGAAGATCAACTCCTCATAAGGAGGAGGCGGTGGCCGAGGCCACCATGTATGAGCAATTATCAACCCAAAACCGCGAAGATATATCTTGGGTTTAAGGCCAATACTCATCGTTTAAGCACAATTTGTCACCGGAGTGACCAAATAAAGCACGAATTGTCTATGTGCGCATAATAGAAGTAGTGTTGACTCATGAGTTGAGCTACACTCCCCCTATGTCCATGCATGCATCTAAACTAGTTACGATGTCTACTAAGGGTATTTGTGCAAGGCGGTCAAGCAAAGTTGCTCGCATCAATGACATTTAGTTCATTCCTCAACTCTCGAAATCTTGGTTCATCAAGGGCCTTGGTGAATATATCCGCAAGTTGATCCTTGGTTCCTACAAAAGAAAGGTCAATGTTGCCCCTTTCCACGTGCTCCCGGATGAAGTGATGACGAACTTCAATATGCTTTGTCTTGGCATGTTGCACGGGGTTGTGGGCGATCTTGATAGCACTCTCATTGTCGCAAAGGAGAGGCACCTTGGTGAAGTTAATACCATAATCCTTCATAGTTTGAACCATCCATAAGAGTTGAGCACAACAACTTGCGGCGGAGATGTACTCGGCTTCGGTGGTGGAGAGAGCAACACAATTTTGCTTCTTGGAAGACCAACACACCAAGGAGCGGCCAAGAAATTGACAACTCCCGGATGTAGACTTCCTATCCTTCTTCTCTCCGGCATAATCCGCATCCGAGTAACCCATGAGATGAAAGCTTGAACCCTTGGGATACCAAAGACCAAAGTTTGGGGTATGAAGCAAATATCGAAAGATGCGCTTAACCGCCACTAAGTGGCTCTCTTTGGGAGCCGCTTGATACCTTGCACACTTACCCACACTAAACATAATATCCGGTCTAGATGCACAAAGATAAAGCAAAGAGCCAATCATAGAGCGATAGAGTTTTTGATCGACATCGTTACCCTCGGTGTCGGTGTGGAGGTCGACGGAGGTGGACATGGGTGTCTTGTAAGATTTGAGCTCCGTCATCGTGAACCTCTTGAGCATGTCTTGGGTATATTTGGCTTGATTGATGAAGGTACCTTCCCTATATTGCTTCACTTCAAAACCTAGGAAGTACTTCAACTCCCCCATCATGGACATCTCAAATTTGCTTGTCATTAGCTTTGCAAACTCATCATTGAAAGCATTGTTAGTAGAACCAAAAATGATGTCATCTACATAGAGTTGGCATATGAAAAGATTGCCACCCACCTTCTTGGTAAAGAGGGTGGGGTCAATAACACCAACTTGGAATCCACGGTCTACAAGAAACTCTCGAAGGTGCTCATACCACGCACGTGGGGCTTGTTTAAGGCCATAGAGTGCCTTGTCGAGCTTGTAAACATGGTCCGGATGGTTGGGATCCTCAAACCCGGGAGGTTGCTTAACATATACCAACTCATTAATAGGACCATTAAGGAAAGCACTTTTAACATCCATTTGTTGCAATTTAAAGTTATGATGAGATGCATATGCAAGCAAGATGCGAATAGATTCAAGACGAGCAACGGGGGCATAGGTTTCACCGAAGTCAACACCTTCGACTTGAGAGTAGCCTTGTGCCACCAATCTTGCCTTGTTTCGAATGACAATGCCGTTCGAATCTTGCTTGTTCTTGAAGACCCATTTGGTGCCGATGACGTTCTTGCACCCATTTGGCCTTGGCACCAACTTCCACACCTTGTTGCGCTTGAAGTTATTGAGTTCTTCATGCATGGCATCAATCCAATCATGATCTTCAAGAGCTTCATACACCTTCTTGGGCTCGATGAAGGACACAAAAGCATGGTTGGTGCTAAAGCTTGCCAATTGTTTTCTTGTGACGACCTTGCTTTGGACACCTCCAAGAACTTTGTCCAATGTATGCTCTAAGCGAGTTAATTTTTGCTCTCTTCGCAATTCTCTTCTCTTGATGGCCTCTCCGAAGTTTCTTGAGAGATGACTTGATCATTTCCTTCATCATCGGAGTCATGTGCATTGTTTTGATCTTGAGCTTGATCTTGATGAGGACCACCTTGATCTTGTTCTTGATCATTGTCGTGTGCACCATCTAGAGCTTGGTCTTGAACATCAAGTTGTGGAGAGGAACCACTAGGTTGATCTTGTTCTTGACCTTGCTCACTTGTTTGAGGGCTCGGAGTTTGTTCTTGGTTACGGGGAGGATCTTGAGTTGGTGATGGTATAACTTGAGGAGGAGCTCGAGGAGGATCTTGAACTTGAGGAGGATCCTCTTCAATGGGACGAATGTCCCCAATTGCCATCCTTCTTAGAGCGAGCTCCATAGGTACATCACCTACAACATTAGGATCAACTTGCCCCACTTGGGAGCCATTATCCTCATCAAACTTCACGTCACTAGATTCTTCAACTTGACCGGTGGTCTTGTTGTAGACTCTATAGCCGTGAGAGTTTGTGGAGTAACCAACAAAGATACCCTCATAGATCTAGTTTCAAACTTAGATAACCGGTTACCTTTCTTGCGAATGAAGCACTTGCATCCAAAGACACGAAAATAAGAAAGATCCGGTTTCTTCCCAAGAAGAATCTCATATGGGGTCTTGTTCAATAGCTTGCGGAGAAATAACCGATTTGTTGCATGACAAGCGGTGGAGATGGCTTCGGCCCAAAAGTTATACGGAGAAGCATACTCCGCAATCATGGTCCTAGCCGCATCCATAAGAGTCCGGTTCTTCCTCTCCGCAACACCATTTTGTTGAGGGGTGTATGGAGTGGAATATTGATGAGCAATCCCTCTTCACTAAGAAACCCCTCCACGGTATAGTTCTTGAATCGGACCCATTGTCACTTCGAATTGTCATGATCTTCTCTTGATATTGGCGTTGAGACATGTTGATGAAGTCAATGACTCTTTGTTGAGTCTCACTCTTTTCTTGAAGAAATAGACCCATGTGTATCTTGAATAGTCATCAACAATCACCAAGCAATACTTCTTCCCACCAAGACTATCATAAGATAATGGACCAAAAAGGTCCAAATGAATGAGCTCAGAATCTTGTTGGTGGTAATCTTCGTCTTTGGTGGATGGGCTTCTCCATGTTGCTTTCCTAGAACGCATGATCTACACACACGATCTTTGGAAAACTTAATATCGGTTAGTCCAAGAATGTGATTACCACTTTGAAGATCATGGAGTGTTCTCATATTGGTGTGGGCTAGTCGGCGGTGCCAAAGCCAACCCACATCAACTTTAGCCATTAGACAAGTCGCGGCCGACATGCTCTCTTTCGAGAAATCAAGCACATACATGCCGTACTCGACATGTCCAACAAAGACTACTTTAAGAGATCCCTTCACGGTGATGATCACACTCTCGTCATCAAAATAACACCCATAACCACTTTTAGTAAGTTGATAGACGGAGAGTAAGTTGTAACCAAGGGACTCAACGACAAGTACATTCTTGATAGAGACTTCTCTAGCAACAACGACCTTGCCTCGTCCCAATACCTTAAGCTCGCGGTTGTCACCAATTTTGACTCGTGAATATTGAGGTAGAGGAGGTTCAATATCATCCACCAAGTCAATGCGTCCGGTCATGTGTTGGGATGCGCCACTATCCACCGTCCATCGACCCGCACCGGACGCCACACCCTACAAGGAATCAAGTCTTTGATTTAGGTACCCATTTTTCGATGGGTCCTTTCTTGTTAGTCACAAGGGTCTTAGGAACCCAAATAGCCCAATGATAATCATCACCATAAGAAGAGCCAACATATTTAGCATAAACATGACCATCTCTAGATTTCATAAGAACATAAGATGGGTTATATTTGCCGGCAAAGTCATTATGGGTAGGAAGGTCCCTTGTGACCTCACCACCCACAATGGTGTTGGTCTCCTTCTCTTTAGCCAACTCCCCCTCCTTCACAAAGATAATAGCTTTTGAAGAGGGAGAAGACTTCTTCTTCTTTTGTTCTTCTTCTTTGACTTGGTAGAGAAACCAAGTCCTTCTTTTCCAATTTGATCCTTTTGATTGCTCAAAAGGTCATTGAGGTTCTTTTCTCCTTGGGCACAAGCCATAATGCCCTTCTCAAGTTGAGATTTCAACTTAGCATTCTCTTCAACAAGGTTAGCATGCTCACAACAAATAATAGATTTAGCAATAATTTCATTTGATGTGGAAGCAATAACTTCTTTCACTTGTTGACCTAGGAATTGATCATGAGACTTCTCAAGTTTGGCAAAAGACTCTTTGAGGGTTTTGAGTTCCTCATCAAGTCTCTTGTTTTCCTTCTCAAGTCTAGCATGTTCAATGCCTAGCTCAAGCTTCTCATTCTTATAGACTTTAGAAGTAGCAAGAGCATGTTCATGATCCTTTTTAACTCTAGACATGTCAATAGCATAGGATTCCTCGGAATTAGATAGGGCCTCCTCAAGGGACCTTATACGAGTTTGCTCCTTTTCAAGAGCAATAGCGAAATCCGCTATCTCATTAGCATAGTCAACCTCACGGTTTGCCATGCCCGAAATGATCTCCTCCTTTTGATCTACAAGAGAGTTAGTTTCCTCAAGTTGCTCCAAAAGAGCATCAACATTCACTTTGTCTTCTCCTTTAAGATTTGCTAGCCACACGTCCACCTCATTTGGACTTTGGGGCTCCTTCACAACATTCTCTACACAATCCAATAAGGAAGGAGGTGTAGAGGCAATAGGTTTAGGAGAAGGAGTTACCGAGGTGGCTTTTGCCATGAGACATGTGTAGGGAATGGACTCATTTTCATTGGGGGATTCAAATAGGGATGACGGTGTAGAGGAAGGTGTAGCTATGGCAATGCGAGCGGTAGCTACAACTTCATCTTCATCTTCATCACCGGACGTGTATTCTTCCAAAACTTTTCTATCTTGAACACACAAGGCATTGGTAACCCTCTTCTTCACGTAGTTCTTGTTGCCGTTGCCCTTGGACTTGTCTTTTCTCACAAGCTTGCCATTGTGGTCCTCTCGATTCTCCCAAGGACACTCGGCAATGTAGTGATTGAGATTACTACAATTATAGCAAGTCTTTGGACGGTCTCCTCTTGGTCTTGCAACGAAGTTCTTCTTAGCAAAAGGTCTTGAAGATCTCTTGGAACGGTTGCCCCAATAGGCTCTTGAAGCAAGAGCCATGTGCTCACAATAGTCTTTCTTGATCTCCTCCGTATCCTCCTCTTCACCTCCATGTTCAAACTCTTCTTCACTAGTGATGGTGGTGGACTTCAAAGCGACATTTGGAGATTGTCCCGCAAGTCCCCTTTGCCGAGCTTGAGCATGAATAGAGCTCTTGACAACCATCCCAATGGATACAAACTCGTTGAGCACGGTGTTGGAGTCAAGTGTTGAGAAGTCCGGTCTTGATCGAATGGTTTGAGCTAAGCCTTGATTTGAGGGAGTGATGGCCTTGAGAAATTTGCGCTTGATCCAATTATCACTAATCTTCTCAAAACCGAAATCATTCAAGGTGATGGCAAGAGCGGAGAGTCTTCGATAGAGATCTTCGGGGGTCTCATCTTCATTCATCACAAACTCATCGGCTTCATCTTGAACCGCTTCATACTTGGAAAGTTGAATGCTTTTGTTCCCCAAGAACAAGTTATGAAGATTCTCCCAACATTGCTTTGCCGTCGTGCACATACGGATATGCGTGCGATAAGTTGGGCTTGCGGCCGTTTGTATCATGTGCATGGCGGTGGCGTTGAGTTGATGATTGGCCTTCTCCGTTGGAGTCATGTTGTGTGGGTCTTGAGGATGGAAGCCTTGCTCTAAAATGTCAATCAAGAAAACACAACAACTAGACATGTGTGAACGCATAGAGAATTGCCAATTAGGAAAGTCTTTTGGATCAAGCTTAGGAGGTGCGCCCATATTGGCGATGTGTGGCGGAGAGACGTGTTGGTGGATTGTGTTATACACTTGTTCCGGTGGAACATTAGCATACACCCCCGGCGGCTTCCTTGGGGTTGAGTTACCATCCTCGGAGTTCTTTGTTTCGGGATTGGCTTGCGCCTTTCCGTCCGCATTGACAATACCCGTAGAAGGAAGAGTATCTACCTTCCCGGGGACATTTTCCAAGGAGGGTAAATCAACCTTAGGAGGATCCGGTTTCCCTAGGAACTCCTTGAACATTTCTCGCATCGATTCCTTCATGCTTATGTTGAGGTTGGTAGTGATCTCGGTATTGAGATTCGATATCTCACTCTTGAGTTCACTAACAACCTCACCAAAGCGTTCATTAGTAACCGATGCGAGAGGGTCCACGACGTCCGACATATTCTCTTAGGCGGTGAAGCCTTAGATAAGAGACGAGGCTCTGATACCAATTGAAAGATCGATATGTCGACTAGAGGGGGGGTGATTAGGCGACTACCAAATTTTAATTCTTTTTCGATTAATTAAGGCTTGAGCAAAGTATAACAAGGTTGACTAGATGTGCACTAAGTGAGCAACCTATGTGATACAAGCAAGGTAAGCAACGTAGCGGAAGCAATAAGTAAAGGATAGAAGTAACCGCAAAGTGGAGACACGGAGATGTTTCCCGTAGTTCCTTCCCAAGGGAAGTACGTCTACGTTGGAGGAGTGTGGAGCCACCTAGGCGCTCCAATAGCACGGATGTGCTCACTCTATTCTCCGTGAGCTTTACCCGTGGGGGTTTGGCTCATTCACTATGAGGTCACCTTGATGGCGTTGACCAAGCCGGTACACAAAGGTCGGGGAACTCCACAATGAGTTGAAGCCTCCCAACAATGTCTCGGACTTCCTCCGAGACTCACAAAGGCACCTCGAGTTACAAGCAACCAAGATGCAAGTTCCACACTATCCGTGTGGGGGGATTTGAAATTCCTTCGGTGGAGACGTAGATCTAGACCTCCTATGACACTCCTCAAAGTATCAAGTCGATTGAGTGGTTGGAGTGGGAGATCTAGTAGTTTGAAGTTCTTACAACAATGGGGCTTTGGCAAAGAATGGGGAATTGGTTCTAGTAGCTCAAAATATCCCAAGGTAGGAGAAGGGGTTTAAATACCCCTTTCTTTCAATCTGGCCGTTGGAGGCAGAAAACCCGCGCCAGCGGTACTACCGCTGGAACAAGCGGTGGTACCGCTGGGTTCTTCAACGCAGCAACGCAGACAGTCAACGGTCTTCTTCCTTCTTCACGCAGCCCACGCCCCCGGTACCAGGTGGTACCGCTCGAGGTACCGCCCGAGGTACCGGACGACGCCTCCGAACGCTGGAAACAGCGGTACTGGCAGCGGTATTGGAACCAGCCAGTCCACCTCAGCGGTACCGGCTGGTACCGCTGGCGGTACCGCTGGTGGTACCGCTCAAGCGCCCAGAACCCGAAAACAGCGGTACCCGCGGCGGTACTGCCGCTGCAGTGCAAATTCCTGGGGCTGGCGGTACTACCGCCTATCCCAGCGGTAGTACCGCCCTCTGGCAATGTTGCATCAAAATGTAGAGAATCGCTGCGCGAATGCAATGACAATATTCATAAGACCTGTTCAAACTTGTATAAAACTGTTAGATACAAACTTTGTATTATCATCAACATCAAAACATGATTAAGAGCGACAATGCTCTTTCAACTGGTCTTCGTTCTTCCTCGAGTCAACGCGGCTCGGTACTACCGGGATCGGCCCGGTACTACCGCTGCGGCCTTTTTCGTCTGCAACGGGCAGATTCTTGAGAGGACCTTTTTAAGGGGTTTCTTCCCCAACGGTTCTCTCATCTCTTGAGCTCGCTTTTCCCCTCTCTCTCCTCCATTGTTGACCTTTGGAAAAGCTTGCCTTCCTCTCAATCCCTCCCATGATTCTTGCATATCTTTGAGGGAATTTGAGAGGAGATCAAGATCTACATATTCATCCAATCCATTCCTCCTCTAAGTGAGGGGAACCTAGTAGATCGTGATCTTGAAGTTCCATTTGTTGAGTTCTTCCTTGTTCTTCCTCTCTTCTCCCCCCACAAGCATTAGTTGCTTTTGGTGGGATTTGGGAGTGAAGGATTTGACCACTTCTAGTGGTCTTGCCTTCTTGCATCGGTTGCATCGGTTTGAGTTCTCCACGGTGATACGTGGAAATCGAAGTTGAGAAGCTTGTTACTCTTGGGTACTTGGGGTGCCCTAGAGCTTGTCCTCTTGGGTACTTGGAGTGCCCTAGACGGTCCTTGTTGATCTCGGAGTTTTGGTGGCTCGCGGGATAGTTGGGAGCCTCCAATTAAGTTGTGGAGTCGCGCCCCAACCTTGTGATTCTTGTGGCTTTGGGAGCCGCGGGAATTCGGTGAGAGCCTCCAATTAAGTTGTGGAGTGTGCCTCATCCTTGTACGGGTTCGGTGACCACCCTCAAGTGTCCCATAGTGGTTCGTGGCACTCCGCATTGGTGGAGGCACGAATAAGATTACGGTGTGCCATTTGACGGCTATTCGGGGATCACTTTGTGACTCCGCACCGCTCCAACGGAGACGTAGCTTCCATTGGGAAGTGAACTTCGGGATAAATCATCGTCTCCAAGTGCCTCGGTATTTCTATACCCGAGCTTCTTACTTATGCTATTTACTTTGTGATAGCCATCGAGCTTGAAGTAATATATCTTGCTATCACATATTTGCTTGTCTTGTTTAGCATAAGTTGTTGGTGCACATAGGTTAACCTAGCTTGTTTAGGTTTCGTGCTTGATAAATTAAACGCTAGTTTTATTCCGCATTTATTCAAGCCTAAACCGCAAAGAATTTTAATCGCCTATTCACCCCCCCCCCCCCCCTCCTCTAGGCGACATCCGTGTCCTTTCAACAAGGAATCTAATCATGTTTGCTATGTTCAGTTCGCACTAATTACATACTTGCATATGGAACATACTAGTGGAATTTGGCGCGGCGGCACGCCGCACCCGTTGTAATTCAAAATGTTGAAATCCGTCGGAATTTTTTGTCTAGAGTATGTCCAAATACTTAGTGAATTAAAATATTCAAATATGCTTGTATTTTGACATAAATTTTTAATTTAACTCCATAGTTAGAGAATGCATGATATGAGCATTTATTAATTTTAACTCCATAGTTAGATAAAGTTCATTTAGATTGTATCCAAATATTCATCAAATTGGAATGTTCAAATATGTTTGCATTATGCCATAAGTAGTTAGCATATATTTTTTGTGAGCATGTTGTTATATTTTAGAGTATCTCCAATTTTTTGTTTAGCAAATTGAAATGTTTAAACATGTTTCTATTTTTCCAGTAATATTTAATTTAAGTCCATAATGAGTAGAAACGCACATTTATTGAATTGAATTCCATATTTAGAGAAAGTTCATCTAGATTACTTCCAAATATTTACCAAATTGAAATGTTCAATTTAAGTCCATAATTAGAAGAAGTGCATTTGTTTTTTTGTCTAAAATATTCACCAACTCAAAATATTTAAACATTTAATAAATTAGATTCCACATAATTAGAGGAAGTACAGTTGTTTTTTGTCCAAATATTCACCAATTCAAAATATCTAAACATGTTTGATGTACATTTATTGAATTGAATTCCATATTTAGGGAAAGTTCATCTATATTACATCCAAATATTTACCAAATTGAAATGTTCAATTTAAGTCCATAATTAGAGGAAGTGCATTATGTGAGAATTTAATAAATTTAACTCCACATAATTAGAGGAAGTGCATTTGTTTTTTGTCCAAATAAATATTCACCAATTCAAAATATCTAAACATGTTTGTTTTTTGCCATAAATACTTAGCATTTATTTTTCTGAGCATTTTGATATATTTTCCATATTTTTCCGACGGATATGGGTATTCATAGAAATACTTCAATTTTCTGAAAAAATCTCCAAAAAACAAATTCCGAAAAAAAAAATTCGGCACTATAGAAATGCGGTACTATTCATATGAACAGTGCAAGGTGACGTGGCAGCGCGAAGAAAGGCTGAAAGGGGTCAGCTTTGTCCATATTTTTCCGACGGATATGGGTATTCATAGAAATACTTCAATTTTCTGAAAAAATTTCCAAAAAAAAAATCCGAAAAAAATATCCAGCACTGTGGAAAGTGCGGTACTGTTCATATGAACAGTCGCGGTGATGTGGCAGCGCGAAGGAAGGCTGAAAGGGTCAGCTTTGATATATTGATAGATAGATAGATTTACGTCAACAGTACATTACATACTTGCACACGTACAGGTATTTTGTCGCGTTCAATATCAGTATCTGGGCCGGCTGGCTTTCCTAGAGACAACAGTTTGTCCGTACATGTACACTGTTTCTTCTTTCTGTCGGCCGCTCTACCGAAAATACCGGGCAGCTACTAGGGTCAGCCTTTTCGATGCGATACAAGTAATTGCAACTTGCACATTACGTACTTTCTCACCTCCGCTCTTGCCGGTAGACAGACCTGCCAACGCTACATATATGCACCTCTTGCTACGCTCAACCCCACTGCCACTCAGCTGAAAACCAGTTCGGAATTGTATACCCTCTCGTAGATTGCACTGCAGCCCATCAGACAAAACAAAAAACACAGCAGCAATCGTGTGTGTGTGTGTGTGTGATGGAGCAGCTGCAGCAACAAGATCCCGTCAAGAACCAGACAGCTGCACTGGAGGCTCTCTCCCCGTGGCTGAACAACCCGCGGCAAACCGTCGTCCGTGTGGAGGCTCTCACCGCCGCGGTCATCGTGCTGCTCCTCCTGCAGCTCGTCCTTAGCTCGTTCAGGCGGCAGTCGACCAGGTTCCTCGTCCAAGCCGGCACCTGGGTGGCGTACACGGTGTCGTTCCCGCTTATCGCCTACACGCTGGGCATGATGCAGTCCTCTCCCGTCAAGAACGCCTTGTACCCGGTCTGGGCTGGCTGCCTGCTGCTGGCCGCCGGCTGCACCAACGCCCTCAAGGCCTACGATCTCGACGACAACAACAAATGGAAGCGGAGATACTTCAATCTTCAGCAGTATCTCATCTACGCGTCCTTGATCTGGTGGCTACTCGTTCCTTACAAGCCTACCCTGAAGAACTATCTCTTCGGCGCCCCCAAAGACAAAGCATCCATCGCAATGCCATCTCTCCTGCGCAATGCGTCACTCTCTTGTGTATCGTTGTTACCATCACGGCTGATGTCTTTCCAGATCGGATGGCTGTGAAAAGCTATTTTTACGGAGATGTAGCCAAGTTCTTCAAGGACCTGGAATCATCAATCTGTGGAGAAGGGTACGATCCTGCCACCATGAAAGGCTACAAATACCCACTTCGACTTCTTGGAAGCTCCAAAGAAGATAATGAGGCAATCACCATCGACCAGATCTGGCAGTGTCAGGTGTGTACTCGAACTAATATACGGATCAACTTTATTAATTAGGCAATGCTAATTAATGGATCATATTGATCTAACTAACCCCATCAATACATTTGGACTAGTGCGGATTTAATTAGGGCAATGCCATCTTCTTAGTCGATGTAGACTTGATTGCAACATAGATGATACTAGATAATATCCCACGGGCTAGATCCTGCATAAATTCATAGAACCTATATAGTGGAGGAATCCACTTCGCAAAAGAGAAGTAATTGACTCATAATATGCTAGATATGGAAGACAATTTTATATATCTTACTTTCATATAGTTTTTTTGATATTGGACAAATTGTTTATTGTATGATGTAAAAATAGTTAAATGATCATTTAGACATGGTTTTTCATAGTATTCCCAACTTTCTAGTTTCATCAATATGTCATATGATTTGAGCTTCTCTTGGCCAAACAACTAAAGAGCAACCAAAAGTATTATTTGATTAGTTAGTTGCATCCTTTACTAATTATATGGTAGGCGTGTCGGGAGAAAAGAATACCTATAGTAAATTGTCCATGTCCCCCCCCCCCCCCCCCCCCCCCAAACTAATATTCATAATTATAGTATATTGTACATGCAATCTAGCCACATCATCTATTTTCTAGACATAGTCCAGGTCACCATTTCTTTTCCGACAAATACAGAAAAAATCACATTAATTAAATATAAAATCTCGACTATTGTGAAATTTTTGTATTTTATTTATCCAAACAACTTCATATTTCATGTGTCCTATACATTTTCATTTACACAATATCCTTGATGCAATTCCCGATGCAACACGCGGGGTACTTTTCTAGTATGATAGATATGCAAGACAATTGCATAAATTTCATATTTTTTTGGTATTGCACAAATAGTTTATTCTACGATTGTAAAAATATGAAAATGATCATTTGGACGGGGTTTTTCATAGTATTCTCAATTTTCTAGTTTCATCAGTATGTCATATTAGCTTATCTTGGCCGAACAACTAAAGAGCAACCAAAAGTATTCTTTGATTAATTAGGTTGCATCCTTTACTAATTATATGGAAAGAGCATATGGAACGTCTTCACACAAACTGGTTAACACCAAGGAAATAAATAACTCACGACCATGTCGTCCATGACGCTCGAAATAAAAAAACTTACAATGTGAGAGTTGTCTGAAACTACGAGTTGAAGCTAGTTGTCAAATTTTTTAGAAGATCGATCATGTTCCAAGAATTTGAGGAAATAGATTTAAAAATACTCCAAACATAAACACAAATTCAAGAGTTATAGTTATCAAAACTTGAAATCGATTCATAAGAATTGAATCACATCGTCGATGTTTATCTTTTATGTGTAGAGCTCATCCTGAATTAAAACACCATTGTGTAGATCAGAAGAGATGAGCTAACGTAGATTAACGAAGGTGAGCAGAATAGATCTGGTGCAAAGCATTAGGTACATACTGTAATCCTAGAGCCAACAAGTGCGAACATGAGCCCCATTTGCGTTAGATGGAGTCCGACTTCATAAAAACGATCGAATCGTGCGTTCCCGCGGGAGCTGGTTGCATAGTGCTTTAGGGACGCTGGCCTGAGTCGTCTCGGCCCATAAGCAACCAAGCACAAAGGTTTTTGCACCCTAATGGGCTTGGTTGGACTAGTCCGACCAACCAAACATGGCCCTTGTTTTTCTATATTTCCACTCAGATCAGGTCTCGAGTTTAAAAATCTGAAATTAATTTTCATTTTCCCAAATTATCTTTTATTAAATTATATGTATATTATCAATGATATGGAAATCATATTGGGTTTGATAATTCTCGGCTTAATGAGAATTAATTCAGAGATTAATCAACTCCTTAAACGTTGAATATTACACTACTAGTCAGTTGCATCATAGTTGCAAATCAGATGTTTTGAGTTGCACACTTGTTGCAACTGATTTTTTTGTAGTTGCATTATGGTTGCAACTGAATTTTCCGTTTAAACGTGGGCGACTATGATTTGATTGAGACAATTCCCATTAATTCCAATGAGCATTAGGTGAACCCAAATCATATTGCTAGAAGAGGATATTATAATAAATAGAATGGTCTACTTTAAATTATCTGCACGTTGGTTTTTTAACATTCGATGACCTATTTTTTCCAACATCAGGACATTCCGGTAAATTCAGGACAGAAAGACATGTGTTTGGCCTTCGCCTTGTATGAATTGCTGAAACAACGCTATTACGGAATGTCCTGCATGCCCAGCACTGTGGAAGATCTTCGTAATTCTCATGAATTTGTCTTAGAGGGATTGCTACGGACAGAAGATGGCTTTGATAGAGCTTTCCGGATTATTGAGGTGGAGCTGGGATTTTTCCATGACCATCTGTTCACAAAATATGGTTCTATTTTTTCTTCTCATATTACCTGGTTGCTCGTGTTCATTGTGAGGGTTACTCTGTTTCTCAGAGTTGGAGTTTCTATCCTACACAACCCACTATCCATCAAGACATTCAACACCATCATCGAAGTTCGCGCTGAAAAGGATGACAACGGCATCACATTGTTGATTCTGGGCACAATTCTTCTGATAGAACTACTCCAAGTTGTACTTTATTTGGGATCAGATTGGTTCAAGGTGAATGCTGCTTGTCTGTTCGTACACATCCAGTGCTCACGTCAAGTTTGGAAGCTCGCCGGATATATTACAAACTTTACCATATTCAGGTACTACTGGAAACATAGAATCGGTCGGCGCTCGATAATTTTTACAGCAATGCTGGTATAGCTGGTTACAACCATGAAAATATGTTGCGAACGGTGAAGCATGCTATTGCTAGGTTCCTGAAATCATGCCATGGTCGGCTAACTAACGGAGAAGGGTCATTAATGCAGAATTATGTGCTTGGACATTTCAAATGGGCATTACAGGGCCTATCGCAGATAGACATCATGTTGACTTGGAGCATCGCAACGGATTACTGCAAAGTTGCTCCGACTAATGCGGAGCCCATGCATGAGGCTGGGACATCTACAGGACAACAAGAGAAGGAGTGTCACGAGCTAATCGCAGTCAATCTATCAAGATACTGCGTGCACTTGATGTTCTCTGCGCCTGAATTGCTTCCTGGATACTTCGGTGATACAACATTTGCCATACACGAGGTGATGAACCAAGCGTCCGCAGTTAGGAATTCCCCAGGTGCTCATGGAATGTACCAGGCTATGAATGACTTAGAAAACCTAGAGGAAGACCAAACGACCTTCATGAGAGGCGTCAAGCTCGGAAAGCAGCTTGAGCAGATGCCGAACAACGTTCTTCGATGGAAGATAATGGCTGATTTCTGGGCAGAGAAAATTCTCTACATCACACCATCTGATAATGTGAAAGAGCATATGGAACGTCTTGCAAAAGGCGGGAGTTCCTGACACACATTTGGGCCCTCCTTACTCATGCTGGCATCGTCAAGATTAATAGGGATATATAAGAGGACCATGCGCAACATTGAACAAGATGCGCGACTTCAAGGTGTATAATTTCTGCTATATCGGCAACATTTCTCTTCTGCTTTATAGTATAAAAAACATCATCTATTGTTGTCCTCTTCGACTTCACTCCAAGTTATTGTGTAATATTCGTTTAGCTTGATATGTGCAATTGTGCACACTGGGTAGTGCGCACTCCATATTATTTGTGTGAAGTTTTCAGTAACGTTGTGTAAACTTTCAGTTTTATATGCAAAACGTGATACCGTCTGTCTCGTGCCATTGTACGTGAAGGCCGGGAGAGATTACATGGACTGGTACGCTGGTTGTTAGCACTAATGATCTACTGATCCAATCTTTACAAATGAATCTTATTACAACGCGTGATACACATGCACACTGTTATTTTCTGGTGATCCAAATTCAGGCAGCGGTAGTACCGCTGGGTTAAGCGTACTACCGCCAGAGAGCTACCGCCACAGCTGCCGCACCCGCTACCGCCAGAATGACCGTCTGAAGCACTAGTCCGGTACCAACTGGTACCGCTGGCGGTACCGCCGTCGATAACCGCTGAGGTGGGAAGATCAGGAACAGCCCACGTCAGCGGTACTACCGCCCAACCCAGCGGTAGTACCGCCGCGGTGGGATCTCGTCCGGATCGGACTGCAGCCGATCTAGGGTTTTATGCCTCTAGGATCCTTTGCCACCATATATACCTCTTGTAAGCCGCCGTTTTGGGATAAGCCAGATATTGTAAACTCACGGCGTTTGTAAACTCACCCGATATAGTGAAGTATTGCTGGCTGGCGCCCGTGGTTTTTTTCTCCTCCATTGTTGGAGGGTTTTTCAACGTTAAATCTCGTGTCCTCTGCAGTGTTTACTTATCGTTCTTCGTTATTGTTCTTCTCGTACTCATAACAAGAGGTATCAGAGCCCGTGTTTGATCTAGGATTTTGCGAGATGTCGTCATTGAAGTTCGATCTACCGCAGCTGGACTACACCACGAGATTTGCTCTGTGGCAAGTGAAGATGAGGGCGATTCTCGCCCAATCTTCAGATCTGGATGAAGCGATCGATGCTTTCGGCGGGAAGGCAAAGGAGACTTGGACCGATCCGGAGAAGCGGAAAGACCGTAAGGCTTTATCGTTGATTCAACTCCATCTGTCCAATAATATTCTGCAGGAAGTGCTGCAGGAGAAAACCACCGCCGAGTTATGGGACAAACTAGAGGAGATCTGTTTGTCCAAGGATCTCACGGGCAGATTGCACGTGAAGATGAAGTTGTTCTCACACAAGCTGCAAGAGGAGGTTCGTAATGGATCACCTATCCTCCTGGAAAGAGATTGTTTCTGATTTGCAGTCTATAGAAGTTAAGTATGATGATGAGGATTTAGGTCTTCTTCTTTTATGCTCGCTGCCTAATTCTTTCAGTAATTTTCGTGACACCATATTGTTGAGCCGTGACAAACTAACTCTTGCTGAAGTTTATGAGGCTCTCCAGCAAAGGGAGAAGATGAAATCTATGGTGCAGGCTGAAAGTTCGTCCTCCAAGGCGGAGGCATTACAGGTCCGTGGGAGGCCTGAGCAGCGAGACAACTACCTCTACAATAACAACAGAGATAAGAGTAGGACCGACAGAGGTCGCTCAAAGTCCAAGGACGTGACAAGTTCTGCAGGTATTGTAAGAAATCCAATCACACCATTGATGATTGTTGGAAGCTGCAGAATAAGGAGAAAAGAAACGGAACTTACCAACAGAAAAATAATGATGGTAATGGTAAGGTTGCCGTAGCCTCTGGTAAGGTGAGGCTTCGGTTGTTGCTGGTAGTGATAGTTCTGATGGAGATTGCTTAGCTGTTTTTGCTGCATGTGTTCACGTGATGATGAATGGATTCTTGATACTGCATGTTCGTTTCATATTTGCTGTAACAAGGATTGGTTCAGTTCTTATGAGTATGTGCAGACTGGAGATTTTGTGCGTGTGGGCAATGACAACCAGTGCAACATTGCTGGCATTGGATCTGTTCAGATCAAGACCCATGATGGGATGACACGCACGTTGACAGGAGTGAAGCACATACCCTCCATGGCGAGGAATTTGATCTCTCTCAGTACCCTTGATTGTGACGGGTACAAGTACAAAGGTGGGAACAAACTTCTGAAGGTATCATCGGGTTCTCTCATTGTTATGATTGGTGATATGAATTCTGCGAATTATATGTCCTTAGAGGTAGCACTTTTGCCTGGTATTGTTGCCGCTGTTAGTTCTGATGAATGTAAGACTAACCTTTGGCATAAGCGTCTTGGACATATGAGTGAGCTTGGCATGGCAGAATTGGCGAAGAGAGAGCTGATTGATGGTTGCAACTTGAGTAAGTTTGAGTTCTGTGAGCACTGCATTTTTGGTAAGCATAAAAGAGTTAAATTCAATGCTTCCGTTCATACCACCAAAGGCATTTTAGATTATGTGCATGCTGATGTTTGGGGTCCGTCCCGTAGAACTTCTAATGGTGGTGCAAATTACATGCTTACTATTATTGATGATTACTCAAGGAAAGTGTGGCCCTATTTTCTGAAACATAAATCTGATGTTTTTGCTGCTTTTAAGAAGTGGAAAGTTATGGTAGAAACACAAACTGAAAGGAAGGTAAGATACTCCGTACTGATAATGGTATGGAATTTTGTTCAAATGAATTTGATGAGTTTTGCAGCAATGATGGCATGGTAAGACATCATACCATACCGTACACCCCTCAGCAAAATGGCGTGGCTGAACGCATGAATAGGACCATTATTTCGAGGGCTCGCTGCATGTTGTCTAATGCAAAGATGCATAGCGTTTTTGGGCTGAAGCAGCCTCCACCGCATGTTATCTCATCAACAGGTCACCTTCTATTCCACTTGATAAGAAAACTCCCATTGAGGTATGGTCTGGTACTCCAGCTGATTATTCTGAGTTGAGAGTTTTTGGTTGCACTGCTTATTCTCACGTTGATAACGGAAAGTTGGATAACAAGTGGCTGTTTGGCGCCAGCAAGTGTTTTCTTTGTTGATTCAGGTGATTGTTGAAGTTCATGCTACAAGATGGAATTTGTCTCAAGGTGGAGTGTTATTTTCTGGTGATCCAAATTCAGGCAGCGGTAGTACCGCTGGGTTAAAGCGGTACTACCGCCAGAGAGCTACCGCCACAGCTGCCGCACCCGCTACCGCCAGAATGACCGTCTGAAGCACTAGTCCGGTACCAACTGGTACCGCTGGCGGTACCGCCGTCGATACCGCTGAGGTGGGAAGATCAGGAACAGCCCACGCCAGCGGTACTACCGCCCAACCCAGCGGTAGTACCGCCGCGGTGGGATCTCGTCCGGATCGGACTGCAGCCAATCTAGGGTTTTATGCTCTAGGATCCTTTGCCACCATATATACCTCTTGTAAGCCGCCGTTTTGGGATAAGCCAGATATTGTAAACCCACGCGTTTGTAACTCACCCGATATAGTGAAGTATTGCTGGCTGGCGCCCGTGGTTTTTTTTCTCCTCCATGTTGGAGGGTTTTTCCACGTTAAATCTCGTGTCCTCTGCAGTGTTTACTTATCGTTCTTCGTTATTGTTCTTCTCGTACTCATAACACACACGTTACTCAACTATGCTAACTACCCTGCTATATCTGACACCCCTGATATATCTCTAACACCCCTTCTCAATCATATCATTTATGAGGTTGAGATTGTGATTGAATTATTCAAATTGCCAAGTACTCCCTCCGTTCCAATTTAATTGACTTGCTATGCACCACAAGTGGAGCAAGTCTAGATACATCCACTTGTGGTGCATAGCAAGTCAATTAATTGGAACGGAGGGAGTACTAAGAAACATTTTAGTGACATATCTACCACATGGTCTTTTAGGTGAAAGAATCCGATCTCTAGTAATTAGTTAGTATGCTATATTATGTTATTGAATGGTACATGTACTAGGAATGTCATGCTACGTTTAACAATTTAGTTGTCGAAATCACTTGTCTATCCTCTTTATCTGTGATTCCATTAACAGTTTGGATGTTCAATGGTTATTTCAAATTCTTTTCCACTCGACGAAAATGAAGTGATCTTAGTATCCAGTTTTCACTGAAGAGAATCAACAATTTAGTTTACTTTTGGATTATGGAAGATTGGTTGTATGTGAATTCATTTTTTTCGTTTTTGTTATCTCTTATAACATAATTCTGATTTCTTTTACCTTGGTTGTTGTATGTACTTTTCAGTTTCATATTGCCATGCCAACTTGATGCATTCCTTAGAAACAACCTTGAGCAGAACGATTTTACAAAATCACAGTTCAATCGAACATCTTAACCATATTTAAATTCTCACTGATCAGTACCAATGTCACAACATCCAAGCTTTGCATATCCTTCTACGTAGAATTTTGTTCATCAGCTTTAGTAAGAGATAATTAGTTGGGTTTACTTTACCGAAATCGAAATGTTTATTTATCAAATTAAATTTAAGCGGTGAAATCTTTATGTTTTTGGTACACTATGTGACTATTTTTTGCTCAAAACTTGGTAATGATGCGAGATGTGCATAACAGTTCTAAAATTATATACTTGACACAGTTAGAGAGGAACCATGAAAATATTTAGACCCCATTGCAACGCACGGGCAATTAGCTAGTAGTATACAATAAATAGATGTAAGTGTTGCAGAAGTTTTTGAAGATGTGGGGGGTTGTATTAGATTTAGAAGAGTTTTATGGAGGTGAAAGAGCTGATATCACACTTCTAGTTTTTCAAATTAGCCCCATATTTGTAGTCCATTAGTGATGAATATCTGATCAATTTATTAAGGGGGGAAACTTGAAGATGACACGGTGTTATAGAATTCCTTTTCAGCAATAGTAGTGTTGTTTGATCAATATTTAATCATTGGTTAATCTCACCATCCATTTTGCAGAGATTCTATGCATGCCAATGCAACGACACTATGCTTCTAAATCAAACATCATATTAAAAAATAATAAGCTTTTTCTACAAGCAGAATCATATATTCAGATCGATCAGCCTGCGTTTGCTAGTACGGACTAATATATTGTTCCGGACTTTCATGGAAACTTTTTGCCGTTGGACCCCGGCGCGGCGGCCGGGGCGACCCTGCCGTCATTGCCGGCGAGCTTCATGTACTTGTCCTTCCTAGTCAGCGTGGTGCACTCGTACCCGAGCTCCTTGGCGATGACCCGCTGCACGTGGTTGGCCACGTCCACGGCGGCCCTCCCGCCGGCCCCGCACGTCTCCTCCGGCCGCAGCGCCGGCAGGAACGTCACCTCGTACCCCGGGCGCGGGTTCATGTAGAAGAAGTACGGGTCGAGGAACTTCCAGCCCCTGGCCGTGGACCCGTAGTACGTGCCCTGCCGCGCCTCCAGCGCCACCGGCACGATCCTGTCCGTGAGCTCCGCGAACAGCGCCGAGAACCGCAGCAGGAAGGGCTCCCGGCACGTCGTCCCCTCCGGGCACACCACAACGTCGCGCCCGGCGTCGAGCAGCGCCGTGATGCGCGCTGCGTCCGTGGCCCGGTCCCGCGTCAGCGCCACCGCCGGGATGGGCGAGATGGCCGTCGACAGCTTGCTGACGCTGTAGGTGACGCAAGTGACGGGGCGGCCGAGCGCGATGTTGAGGATGATGGGGTCCAGCGCGGTGCGGTGGTTGCATACGAGGAGGGAGCCTGGTGTTCCAGGGCACGGCGCCGGGGGAGGCGTGCCGCGGACGGACAGGCGGATACCCATGAGCGCGTAGGTGTGGTGAACCAGGTAGGGCGGGACGGGGAGGTTGAGGAAGACGCGGAAGAGGGCGATGACGAAGCCAAATGGGAGGTAAGCTAGCGCGAAGAACGCTTGCGGCGGGTCTGGGCGGCGGACGAGGCGGCCGTCGTGGAAGATGGCGCGGGACAGCAGCGAGTCCGGGGACGCCCGCGGCGCGCGCTTGTCAGTCGGCACCATGTATGCTTCCTGCGCGCGCGGGAAACAAATGAGTCAGCTGGATGTTGAATTTATAAAGAAAATGAAGGTGTCATCGTCGACATCGATGGTTTTACCTTGCAGATAGCCATGAAGTCGTGGTCGCTTTCGCGGTCGCCGAGCCCGACGTCCGGCATATCCCCGCCAGCAAATAGCTTCTCCACCACCTCCCTCTTCCTCTTGCCGACGAGCACGGCCTTGATCCGCCCCGTGAAGCGCTTCCCTCCCGCGAAGGTCTCGAGCTCCGTCCCGGCCACCTCGGCGCCCAGGAACTCCCGCACGAACTCGCCCACCATGACGGCCGGGGACGCGGTGACCACGACCCGCCGCTCCGCGCCCGCGCCGCGGAACACCTCCCACGTGTCGGCGCGCACCCCGGCGGCGTAGTGCCGCGGGAGTACGCCGCGCGCCACGGCCTCGACGTCGCGCGCGCGGAGGCCAGCGAAGGTGATGAAGACGAGGAGCGCGATGGCGGCGGCCTCGGAGACGCCGACGTAGAGGACCAGGAGGAGCGGCGAGACGAGCAGGAGCGCCAGCGCGCGGAAGTAGCTCCCGGCCTCGAGCGCCACGAGGAAGTAGTATGGGAACGCCGAGGAGGAGGCGAGCAGCGTGCCGTCGAGGTCCGCAGCGGCCGTGCGTCGCGTCCGCAGCGACGTGTCGTAGGCCGTGACCGGCGGGAACCTCGGTGCCATGACCGTGTCGGAGTCCTTTCGCGGTCGCGTGGGTGCACGGCGAGATGGAGGTGCAACCTAGAGGGGCTTTCCGCTGATTATATACTTACACCACGAAGTTGGTTTCTTTGCTGGTTGACATGCTGAGCAGACATGGATGGCGATGTCGACGATTTGGTCTCGTTTGGTGAGCTGCTCAACACATCAAGATAAAAGCAGAGTGCCCGCAGTCCCCTGTTTATATCGATCAATCTACCAGCCAACCACACAGATTCGTAATTAAATCCTAATCGTAGTAGAAGAGTGAAGCAGCGTCGGACTAGAATTATCATCACAAAGAGATTAGTCTCGGTTCCGAGTAGCAACAGCTTCATCTATCTCGATTACTTGACCGCTAATTACTCTGAAGATGCGTTCGTACAGACTTCGAACATCTATTCCTGCCTAACTCTGGAAATCGGGCATGAAGGGAACGTGAAGGAGAAAACATCATTTTTTTATAGAAATGGGAGCTGAGTCGCAGCATCAAAATGATGCACACGATCTTTTTTCATTAAATAAACATCCAAAGTGTGCAAAGGTACCTCTTATTACAACTCACTGATCACACTGTGTTGAAACATAAATAAGCTAGAAAAACACATGAAAAAAAGCATCTAGTCTTTTAGCATGACGTCACCCATTTTGGTAGAAGATAGTCCGAATAACCGCCATCATTCGAGTACATCCGTAGTAAATAAGTTCCCGCTGGATGACGGTGAGGAGAAGCGACCACGATTGGATCCAGTAATGGCCCTGTTGACAACCTGCAAAAAATGAGAGGTTTTAATTTTTTAAAAGACAATGTCGTTTCGACAATTCCATATTGACCAAAGAAAGGCCGCAATGCCTATATGTATTCAAGCCTTAGTCTGTTTTTCCACCCCATTTAACCATATTCCAAACATATTAGTGACGGTAGTTGGTGGTGTTTTGTTAAAAGTAAAATGAATCAATCTCCAAATATTTTTAAAAAATTGGCAAGATATAAAAGATGTTCAACGCACACTCTTCCGTATCACAAAACATATTTTTTACACCCCGTCCACCGCCTTCTAGCCAGGTTGTTTTTAGTTAGCAAAACACGCCTATGCTGAAACCATAAGAAGATCTTTATCTTCAGCGGAATTTTTAGTTTTCATAGGTAATTACCCAGAAACCTAGCTAGTATGCCCATTCATGTAATTCGTGTACAATGACTTGACAGAAAAAATCCCAGATGATGTTAACAACGTTTTGTCTATGATGTGACTCTTGTTAGGGTTGATCCAGCGGTTGTGAAGTTGGAAGAAAGGGCTGAATATGAAAGTTATGGTGGGTTCAGTTGGGCCACCAATGACGAAGGTTTACATGTAAACGCAGGCAGTCCATGCTTTGGTCAGTTTTGGCTGGGTTCGAAAATTGAGATGGACGCTGGAGCTCACCCCGGGCATAAAAACCCGAAACCGAAGACCGAAACCGAAAAAACCGGGACCGAACCCGAAATACCGGGTAATTCGGGCTTCGGTTATCTCTTCGGTTATGCAAATGAAGTGACCGAAACAATCGCGGGCTGTTCGGTTGTCTCTGCTGGGTGACCGATTTGCCCGGAATGCCCGAATTCATCTCTCCCGCGAGCAAATCAGAGAGAGAGCATACATCTCAGATTCGCAGCCTAGCTCTCCATTCCCCAGCTCATTACGTGACCAGTGAGGCAGAGGCAGTGACCTAGAGAGCAGGGACGGGCGCCGCGTCGCGCCGCCGCCAAATCTCAACTCCACCTCGCCTCGCCCCATCGCCGCTCCACGGCTCCACCGTCGTCTCCACTCCACCTCGCCACCTGCTGACCTGCAGGTCAACCTCGCCTCGCGCTCTCGCCCCATCGTCGTCGCCCCGGCCGGCGGCTGCATCTGAGATTCGCCGCCTTCAGCAACTTGTCTGCCCACGCCCACGGCTTCAAGACTTCACCCAGCTGGCCAGCTGCATCTGCGCATCTTCGACTCCGGCCGCCGGCTCCAGCAGCTTGTCCGCCGCCACATCTTTGAGCAGGTACGCATCTGCATCTTGACTAGTAGGTAGTAGCTTTGTTTCCTGCACTCTGTTTCAGTACACGCAGCTGGTAATCCCGATTATGTTGGATGGATTATGTTGCATCGCATGTGTGATTAGTGTGATTTTTGAGATATCTTCATTGTCTTCTCTTTGGTAATCCCGATGATTTCTTTGCGGTTCAAGTTCAACTAAAGAATCGTTTAGCATCTGTGCACTAACGGTGTTCGGTAAAATGCCTATGTGGAAAAATATTTCATATGATTCTTGGGTTGTTGAGCTTGAGCTTGGGACAACAAAGTACACGCAGCAGCCCGCAGGACAGCAGGAATACTAACGGAAGGCTGCTAGCTATTTTCATTTGTACAAGTAGAACCGAATGATCCATGTACCAGCTAATACTTGCTTACAGTTTAATATATGCCTGAAATGATCATAGTTTTGTGCTGCTGTTTCATCTATTTCGTAGCTATTTGGTCTATTTTGTGCTGCTATTTTCGTTTGTATTTACTATTTAGATATTTGTAAGACTGCTAGCTATTTTCATTTGGAATAAGAGATTTTCTTGTTGTTTTCTTTGCTGTAGATGACATCTGAGGATGACCTGGTGAAATATAACCACGAGAATGAGCTTGCACGTACGCTTGATAGTGTAAATGGCAGCAGTAAATCTAATTGCGAACAGATTGAGGCAGCAAAGTAATAGTGTAAATGGCAGCAGTAAATCCGAGCTTGATAAATACCTAGCTGAAGATTGTGAAGATCCTGAGACAACACTTGACATCCTAGCATGGTGGAAAGTGAATGCATCAAGGTTTCCAACCTTGGCGAAGATGGCTCGTGCTATCTTGGCTATTCCGATCTCAACCGTGGCTTCAGAGTCTTCCTTTAGCACAAGTGGGCGTATACTTGATGATTTCAGGACATCTCTCACTCCATTCATGGTACAAGCTTTAGTCTGTACACAAGACTGGCTGAGACGGTCCACTGATCCCGTCGACATCAAGGAGAACTTGGAGGAATTAGAAGTGCTAGAAAAAGGTAATTTCTTATTTGCTACTGCTACATGTTTGTTGCTGCTACAACCATCCATATTATTCTTATGTATGCTTCATATGCAGAGTTGCTTGAAGAACTGGATGAAAAAAAGAACGGGAAGCGCAAGGCTGCTGCTGCATCATCCCTGGCCACGGCCAAGTCAAGCAAGCACAACAATCCATGAAGAGTTGTACACTGTCCAGTGTCCAACACCTTTCTGTGACATATATGCACTTTGCTTCTGGTCAATGTGTTGTGAGTTGAGACTATGTGATATTCAGACTTAATGTTGGCTATGTTTGTGACATTTTACTTTGTGTGTGTGAGACAGTAACATATGGATATTTGCTTTGGATTATCGACTATTATTTGTGCTAGATTGTGCTACCATACAACCATCGTGAGGTGTTGTGCTGTCTTTTTGCTATATATCTGTGCAAATGTGCTGGTTTGTGCTGCATTGCTGCCACATAAAATTATTTGTGCTGCCATTTTTTGTGCTGGCAATGGCATTGTTGTACACTTGTACTGTTGTACATATGAGTGCAAGTTGTGTTGCCAACTTGCCATTTTGTTCTTGTTTGAGCTGCCACTGTCATTTTTTGTGCTGCTATTTTTTGTGCTGCCATTTCTTATTTGGTCTATATGGTCATGACCGAACACCGGACCGAACAGACCGAACACCAAATACAGAATAACCGAAAAGACCGAAGGTAATATGGGTAGCATTTCTGGATGACCGAAATTCTCAATGACCGAAAAGACCGGACCGAGCAAACCGAACAGACCGAACGCCCGGGGTGAGCTGGAGCTGAAGGTGGTGGCTGCTGGCTGAATCAATGGATTGGCTCGCATTTTCGGAGTTGGATCCACCAGATTAGGACATAAGCCTAAGCGCCCGATATTATATCGATGCGATATCCACTCACATCATTATCGACTATTTTGCTCAAAGATTCTTTTATTGGGAATATATTAATATCAAAAGGATAGCAAATACATCCACCCTATGCAACAAGCCAGCAACATAATGCTTAAAGCAAAGTCTAGTCAGATAGACACAGCCAAAAAAAAAAACCATCGAAACAATTAGTAGACAATCTATTACCCGTCTTAAATTCTCCAGGCTAATTCACAATAGATAATAACATATTATACGGAATTATTTCACAGAGACAATTCAATGGGTCTTTGAACAAGGTGGTGAAGCTCGTGCTTCTCCGTGGCTCAACAAGAGTGGATTTTTAAGTGTGAACAACAGTGGAGGGGGTATTTATCTTTTTATCCCGTAACAACTCCTGGACGTTTAGCTAGTTAAAAGGTACTCCTCTGTCCAGAAATAGTTGATTTAGATTTGACCAAATTCGGATGTATATACACCCTAAAACATGTCTAAATACATTACTCCTCCGTTCCAAATTAGATGACTTCCATTTGTCTATATACGGATATCTAGACAAATAGAAGTCATCTATTTTAGAACGGAGGGAATACTATTTAGTCAAATCCCTAACAAAGACCACTCGGAAAAAAAACCTGACAAATATTTTCGGACGGAGAGAGTAGTAGCAGCTTGATTACAGCCACAACCATTGACCGAGCCCATCACGGGGCGCATAATCTCTCTGAATTTAATTGTAGGGTGTTCGTCGGAGTTTCAGGGTTCAGTTATTCTCTTCCACGCACATTGTTTACTCTGATCCATCCACCCCTTTGCGGCTCCGATTTCACCACTTCTGAAGTGTGATTTGTACTTTGGGAGCTTATACTAGCAAAGTAATTCCTCTGATGATAAGTTTTAACATTCCATCACGGGCTGAACAGTGCTTGTCTGATGCAAATGATTTCTACAGCACATAAGTAATTAAATAACAGTAGAATAACTCATCAACAACATAAGATAGCTTGTCTCTGATGATAAGTTTTAACATTCCAGACGAGCAAAGTTCAACCAGGGCACACCAGACGAACATACAGTACAGTACATTACATGGAATAAGCTAAACGGAATCAGCGAAGCAGGAAATAGCTCATGAATATATCTGGCTGCAGGCATCACGCAACACATTCAGCAGAAACTGTGAGTCCTAACATGATCAACAACAAGCCAATGCTAAATAAACAAACCATACATGAGTGCATTTGAGCAATAGTTTGTCTTTTGCATCGACTTTCTGAAGGTCGTCATGCACCAGGAACTCTGACCAAAAAACACAAGCCAATGATCCAAAACAGTGCCTTTCATTGCATGTAGGGACTGCAAGTCTGCAACAGAGGGCTAACCATGTGTATCCCTACTAGAGTAAGCTGATCACCCGATGAACTTGAAAGGGCCCCTGGTAGAAAACCTAAAACCTCCTTCCAATCTTCAGTAAACACCGGCCCTTCTCCTTAGAAGTTGCACCCGCCAAGAGCAGCGGTGTGCGCAAAGGGGTCCCTCGTAGAGAAATCAGATCCTGTCTTGAAGTTAAGCAGCCACTTGTCTTCACCTGCTCGAAATGCAGTCTCCATGAGCAACAGTGAGCAGTCTCGGCTGGCCCATTTTGCAGCGAACAAGGGTTTCACTTTGGAGTTTGCCTCCGTCACTGAAGTGAAGCTTCCCTTGTTATACACGATCACCAGCTTCGTCAGCACCCGTGCACTCTCCAGGAAGAACTTGAGGAAGGAAAGCTCGCCCCGCTCGCTCCCTCGGAAGCCATAGAAGACCATCAGTTTGATGTGTGACTGCACACATTTGATGGCACCGGCCTCTTGCCAGAACTTGCTGCTCAGCTTGCCAGTGGTCTGATAAGTGTCCTTGGACTGTACATTGGTTAAAACAGTTGGAAATTTCAGCTCATCTCAAACAAAAAGTAAAAACTTTGGCTCCACATGGAAGCATTAGCAATAGATATCGATGATCCTAGTGCACAAAGATGAAAGATGGAAATTGATGGCAAGCTAAGCGAGTGTGGTGTGACCTCAAGATGAAGCGTCTCGACATTGGGAAAGCATCTGAGGAAGCTGGGCAGCATTTTAGCATTGTTGCGTATTGCAAAGTACACTCTTAAGCCGAGGATTTTGACGCTAGGCACCATGGTGCTTCGACTCGCCCTTGTCCCAACCTGCAAAATGCACACAGTTTTGTGAGACGAGTTCACATGTAAACATAATATTGTGAAATTGAACAAATAGAGACATTGATGACCAACCTTGATGACAGTGTTGCCGACCTCTAGCGTGTGTTGCGTCGGGTCCAAATAGCCAATTACGCTTAGCGTGGGGGCATGGCCAATCTTGAGCAACCTGGGCAAGTTATCACGGACCGTTGATGACCAGACGATGAGCCTCTCGAGGAGTGGGGCATCCTTGACTGCGATGTTCAGATCCATTGCTTCGATGACCTGCACGCACCGGAGGCTGCGGCTGACAACGTCCAAGTGCTTGAACAGCATATTCACCTGGATGCATAAGATCTCCAGCACAGGGCTCCTTGCAAGGATGAAGTCCATGTCTTGTCGCCTCGGCAAGGGCACGCAGCAGAGGCCGAGCTCGCGGAGGCTCGAGAATACTGTGGTGCGCGGGAGGCCGGTCGTGTCAGGAAACTTAAAAATGCCAAGGTACAGGCGGGTGAGGGTTGCCATGTCGAAGAAGGTGCGCGGGAGGGGCATGTCGAGCGGCCACGGGCGGTTGACGAGGACGAGTTCCTGGACGCCCTTGTTGGCGAGGAGCTTGAGCCAGCACGCGAGACGGTCGGGATAGTCCTGCAGGTAGCTGCAGACGAGGTGGACGCAGCGGAAGGGCCCCGGGGTGAGCGGCGAGGATGCTGGAGACGGCGTCCGCGACCCGGCGCGCACCAGCACGCTCGACCTGCAGGCTCGAGCCGCTTGCGACGGGGAGGAGGTCGGAGTCGATGAGGACGAGCGGGGCGGAGCGCCAGACGCCGCGCCAGCGGCAGGAGAGCACGGAGGTGCGCGCGCCGTCCTTGGCGGGGAGGCGGGAAACGATGTCGCGGAGGATCTTGTCCGGGAGGTCGCTGATGCGGTCGCCGCCGTCGTGGGGTGGGGGCAGAAGGGCGGCGCGGTTGGAGACGACGGGCGGAGAGGGGAGGACGGAGTGGACCAAGGAGAGCAGGGTGGCGACGTGCGCGTCGGTCGTGTCCACGCCGTTCTCCCGCATCCAGGCCTCCGACGCGGCGCCCATGGGGAAGGCCCTCACGCGGCTGTCCAAGGCCGCCGCCGCAAGGCCTCCGTTGGGCGGCGCTCCGCCACACAGGGGCCCATGGGTGCACCTGCACTGAGGTGGATGCGCGCGGTACATTGGGGACTGGTGGTCGTCGCCGCCGCCGCCGCAGTCCCTGCCGGAGTGGTAGGGTTTGGGATTTGGGGATTTTTTTTTTCACCTGAAATGCCACAACGAATTTCTCTCTCTGTCTCGGTTATTTCGTGGTTAAAGTTTAATCACATATTTGACGTACGTGCCACTTTTTTACATTATCAAACTTGTATTATAAAAAGGTTTACAATAATTTAACTTTAGGACACATACATAACTAATATTGTTGATCAAATTAGTGGTTTCAACTGGACAGTGCTAGGCGAGCATCCTGAGCTATGATCTTCCACATCCTGAGCCGTTAGATCGAACCTCAAAAGTTGTTGGGTTAAAGTTGGTCATGTCGGTTTCCCCTTCTCATGTTTATATTCTTCCTACTTTGTCTCCCCCATCCCACCTTTCATAGCTCGTGACATCTTTGTGCTGCCCAAAACTTTAACGACGAGTTCTTTGACGGCTGACAGCAGCACATGTGTCTCTTCGCAACACCGCCCCCTCAAATCGAAAAGAACCAAGGCCGTCCGGTCTGATTTCGACTAGCAACAGATCTGCATCAAGCTTCGTCACCCTCATTGACAGTATCTCCCTTAGCCGCTCGTAGCTTTGCCGCCCCTCCCGTGGCAGCACCTCCATTGGCCAATCGCAGCTTCGTCACCCTACCTTGGCAACATCTCCCCTAGCCGCTCGCCGCTCTGCTGCCACTCTTGGAAACCCCTTCGTCCTTCCTTCGCAACACTGTCGTCCTCCCCTGGCAGCTCCGTCGCACACCACTTTCGACACCACCACTCTCCATGGCAGCTCCGCTGCAAAAACCTCTGGTAGCACTGCCGCCCTCACTTTGCAACATCAACATCCACAACATGCAGCTCTGCCTCTATTCTTTTGCCGAAGGTTTACATGGAAACGCAGGCAGTCCATGGTTTGGTCTGTTTTGGCTGTGTTCAAAAATTGAGATGGACGCTGAAACTGAAGGTGGTGGCCACAGGCTGAATCAATGGACTGGCTCCCATTTTCGGAGTTGGATACACTAGATTAGGAAATAAGCCTAAGCACCCGATATACATCGATGGGATATCCACTCATCATCATTACTGTCCATTTTGCTCAAAGATTTTTTTTGTGCGAAACACAGTACAAACGCAGACACTCACATACGCGTGCACACACTCACCCTATGAACGCACGCACACACACCCTACCCCTATGAGCACCTTCGAAATACTGAGCCGGCGGGTCAAGTCTTGAGATTGACAAATTATTTTTGTGGCGCATTGCCAGTTTGGTGCGCCACAAAAAGTCGTTCCATAGAAAGGCACTTCCCTACTAGTGTCACCACAGGGGCCTCGCTGTCGACGGGAACGTCGCCTCCCACTGAAAAATATTCCGCCTAGATGAGAAACACCATTGTCAAACCTGGGGTTTGAACTCTTGTGGGCTGGGGTACAACCACCCTCCTAACCATCTTTATAAAGATTTTTCTTTATAAAGAGAATATAATAATATCAAAAGAATAGCAAATACATCTAGCCTATGCAACAACATAATATTTAAACCAAAGTCTAGTCACTAAGGATGGACACAACCAAAAAACAGAAAAAAAGAAAGACCAAGTCAAAACAATTAGAATCTCGCAGTAGCAAGAGCACCACCAGTGATGGCAACACCGAGACTCCGAAAGGTTCTCAGAAACGACGTCCTAGGAAGGTATCAGTGCACATACGTCGTCGTCTGGTCTAACTAGCCAAGTCAGCTCTTGTTATTGTCCATGGTGGTCGGGGTCTAAACTAATAGCGATGTGTGGTTGCTTTCCGCCCCCTGACTATTGAGGTCATCTGCCCGGTCTTCGATGACAGAGGCGACAGGTGACACATGGCGTCGAGGCTGTAGTGAAGATTCGGTGCATGAGCAAAGCAGTGTTGATGGTGCCGCCATGTTTCTGCTCCATGCTGTCGTTGTGTTTCTTCCCTCTTTCTCCTACCAGAGGATTCTGCACGGTACATACTATGGCCCGTAGAAGTTCTGAGAGGGAACCACACAGAAATGGGGAAGACAAAAATCCTAAGGGCTCACTTGGATTCTCGGATGATTTCTCGGTTTCAAAATCTTTTCTGCCCCCCACGCCGGAATTAGTGGGAGCTTTTGTGATCCCTGAAATTTTCTGACCGTTTTAGTTATTATACGTTGAACCAATCGGGCCCTGAAACGATGAACCAAGGGAAGGAGTGAATGTTGCTCAGTTTCTTGGTTGCAACCGAGTGATAATTCAATCCGATAACTCCCAGGTAATTGACAAAATGAAAGAGGGAGGTTTTTCAGCTACTTCTTCTGCAGCGATATTTGATGATTGCAGACTTCTTGCAATAGGTTTTAAAGAGATTACCTTTGAGCATTGTAATAGGGAAGCTAATGAGGCAGCTCATGAGTTGGCTAGGCATAGTTTTAAAGATCATATTGATTGTATTTGGGACGATAATCCCCCTAGCTTTTTATTTCCCAAACTCATAAACGATATAACTATATTTGAAAATCAATAAAGCATGCCAAATGACTTTCCTTCAAAAAAAACTATCAGATGATTATCTAGCGTCCTTTCGCTACAGCTTATTTCGGTCGCTAACAAAAACACTTAGCGCTAATCAAACAGACTTATACAGATGAAAGAAAAGGCTAAGCGTTAGACGCCTAACTTTTGCATCGACGCAACAAGAGATCCTAGGATCGGGTGGGATTGAGGTCTAACGGCCGGGAATTCCAGACTAGTGCCTATCGTTAGCGTCCACGATGTACGTGCCCTAATTAGCCTTGAGAATTTAAGAGGGGGAATTGTGTTGCTATTTTAATTTACCTGATGAATTGAAATGTCTCTGTTGAAATAATTCCGTACAATATGTTATTATGTGTTGTGAAATAGCCTCGAGAATTTAAGACGGGTAATAGATTGTCAGTTTGTGAAATTAAAGTGTGAACAACAGTGGAGGTCAGCATGTGCACGAAGCATGTGCACGATTTGGTCCAAACCAGCTAAACCGGGAAACCCAGCCCGCACCACACCGTAAAGACAGTTTAGCACGGTTTCACCAGTTTGTAGACACAAACCGCATGTCGATAGAGTTTTGCTGGTTTGAGACCTCTCGAACCGGATGAAACCGTTCAAACCGTCGCGCTCCAGGTCAATAGAAGCCCACGCCGACGTGGGAGGAAGCGGGCCACGGTAGCGATGGGAGCGAGGACGCAGCCCGCGCCGGTGCTGCGGAAGCACTCGTACCAGCAGCTGCACCGCGCCACGGGGAGCTTCGCGGCGGGGGCAAGCTGGAGCAGGGCGGATTCGGCCCCGTCTTCCGCGGCGCGCTGCCCAGGTCGGGCCAGCCCGTGGCCGTCAAGGTCATAAACGCCGCCAGTCCCGCCGGAACTGCGTGCCGCCGGCGACCCGACCCCGGCGGCCGGCGCGGGGAGCGCGGCGTGTCCAGCACCCCGGCGACTCGATCCCGGCGACGTGGGGAGCGCGGCGTCCAACTTCCCGGCGACCTGATCCCGGTGGCTCGGGAGCGCGGCGTGTCCAGCACCCCGGCGATCCGACCTCGGCGACGTGGGGAGCGCGGCGTCCAGCTTCCCGGTGACCTGATCCCGGCGGCTCGGGGAGCGCGGCGTGTCCAGCACCCCGGGGACCCGACCTCGGCGACGTGGGGAGCGCGGCGTCTAGCTTCCCGGCGGCTCGGGGAGCGCGGCGTGTCTAGCACCCTGGCGACCCGACCGCGGCGGCACGGGGAGCGCGCTTCCAGCTTCCCGGCTACCCGACCCCGGCGGCGCGGCGTCCAGCTTCCCGGCGACCCGGCCCGGCGTCCAGCCTACTGGTGCCAAACCATTTACACCGTGCAAACCAGACCAGACCACACCGTATCTCACGTCCTATCTATACAGTTTAAACCGCCTCAAACCGTTTCAAACCGTGGCATACGGTTTGGTTTCAGGAAACCGCAGAAACCAGGGTAAACCGGGAATGCACAGGGTTAAGTGGAGGCAACTGTTCAAACAAGGGGTGAAGCCCGTGCTTGTCCGTGGCTCAAGAAGAGTAGATTCTTCAAAAAAAGAAAAACCAAGGCACAAAAATTGCGGATTTGTGTAGGGTGCCAGATAAGACAGAAAATACATTTGTTGGGGACAATTGTATTTTTATCCAAATACACATGTTGGTGGCCATTAAACAGTACCATCATGATTAAACATGTTGGTGGCCATTAGGATGATGATTAAACAGTACCATTAGACAGAGCGGGTAATACACATGTTGTGCCATTGTACTTGCGTGTACCACCACCTCGAAGATTAGGTTTCTCATAAAACATTAGATAGAACCGCGTGAAAGAAGGAGAGTAGTTGATGCGCCAAAAGTTATCCAAATGTTGACATTGTCTTTATGGCCACGAAACAAAAAAAAAATACAAAGAAATTACTCCCTCCTTTTTTTTGCGATTTAATGAGCTTTATTGATCACGTAATAGGATTACAATCACTCCTAAGAGTATCAGCGAGGAAACCTGGGTTATAGTTGATCCAGCTAGCTAAAGCTCTCTTGATCTCTCTAATCTCCTGACAGATTGCCGTACTCCCTCCGATACGTTAAAATTGTCTTCAGAAAACAACGTCATGCGTGCAACTCATACGCACAGCTTGTAACGTTTTTTTGGGTAGGAAGGAGTATTATATTTTTATCCCGTAACAACACCTGAATCTTTAGGTACTTAAAAAATACTCCTCGGTCAAGAAATAGTTGATTTAAACTTCTCCAAATTCGGATGTATGTACCCTAAAACATGTATAAATACATTTATATTTAGTCAAATCCCTAACAAAGACCACTCGAAAAAAAACCTGACAAATATTTTCAGACGGAGAGAGTAGTCACTACAGGAAACCAAATCTTTGCTGAGTACAAAATGTACACGGCGAAGACCAAAAAATACCCGGCAAAGTCTTTGCCGGGTATTCCACCCGTCAAAGCCTAACCGGCAACCGGCATCTTTTGACTCGGCAAAGTTTCTTTGCCGGGTGTATTTTTCACGGTACACGGCAAAGATTCTTTGTCGTGTGTATTCGCGTGGCACATGGCTAAGGAAAATGTAGTGTCGTTTCCTCACCCGTTAACGGCGCGCGCATGGCAAAAGCTTCTCGCACGACCCGTTGCCACGTCGCACTCTCTTTGCCGGGTGCCAAAACACGTTGTACACCGCAAAGTGGTACTCTTTGTCGAGTGCCACGTGGCACGTGACTTCACCGAGTGCCATGTGGAGACACTCGGCACAGATGACTTTGTCGTATGTGTTTCATTGCCGGGTGTATTTTTTAGGATTTGCCGTGTCTGTTTTGTTCACCGAGTGCACGTACTCTGCAGAGATTTCTTTGTTGTGTACGGCAATTTAGCACCAGGCAAAGACGATCTTTGCCGGTGCTCGATATTTAGCACCAGGCAAAGACTGCTATACTCAGCAAAGATCCGTTTTCCTCTAGTGAGTAGCAGCTGGATTACAGCCACAAGCATGACCGCATCACGTGGCGCATAATCATCTCTGAATTTAATTGTAGGGTGCGGGGTTCGGCAGAGTTTCAGCCTTTCAGGGTTCAATTATTCTCTTCCACGTACATTGTTTACTCTGATCCATCCACCCCTTTGCGGCTCCGATTTCACCACTTTGAATTGTGATCTGTACTTGCAGGTTTGGGAGCTTGCTAAAGATTTGTACTTCCAAAAGAAAAAGTTTACACACCGGTGCACAAAAATAGCGACGTAACGTCCGATTCTGGTTCAGTATGAGCTAGCGTTCGATTTTGGCAAGCCAATGATCGACACCTTGTCGGAATCGGACCGGGAAGACGCCCACCAAGGAAGCCATAAATAAGGAGCTCTGCTATCCACAGATCTCAGCCGAATCGATCGAGTTCGACTGACTGAACGAACGATGAGACGACCACGAGGACGTCGGGAGCTACCTGAAGCTGGCAGCAGGCACATCCCGACGGAGATGGTGCAGGAGATTTTGCTGAAGCTGCCGACCAGGGACGTGGCCCGCTCCTCCTGCCTCTCCAAGCAGTGGCGCAGCGTCGTGAAGGACCCCTCCTTCCCCAAGCTCCACGACACGGAGCACGCCGTGCCCTCGCCCGGCGGCAGCGCGGAGGCGTTGCTGGTGACGGTGAACCGCGTGCCCGGCGGTAGCCTCCAGCCCAGTATCTACAGCGTCACCTCATCGAAGCGCATGTGCCGCCTTCTGACCGACTCCATGAGCTCGAGCTACGTCGCCACCAACGTCTGCAACGGCTTCATCTGCTTCGGGCCCGCCGCTGACGGCGAGTCCCCCCCGGTGCTGTGCAACCCGGCAACCGGCGAGACGCTGGCGCTGCCCCAGGCACCTCCGATCTCCTTCAAAGAAATGGACGGGTACCTCTTCCTTCTGGGGTTCAGCCGGCCCACCGGCGAGTACAAGTTGTTCCGGCTCTCCTTCCTGGAACACGTACGAGACGATAGTGGCCACTACCACTACGTCACGGCAAGGATTTAAGGGCACTTCAAAGTGCCCCGAAAATTCAGATAAATGCCCTAAAAACTTATTAGGGCACTTTAAAAAGTGCCCAATATACTAGTGATTGGAAAAGTATTTAGGGCACTTTGAAAAAATGCCCCAAAAGGTTAAACCTTTTAGGGCACTTCTCCAAAGTGCCCCGAATAGATTTTAGGGCATTTTGAAAAATTACCCCGTAAACATATTAGGGCACTTCTCCAAAGTGCCCCAAATAGTTTTTAGGGCATTTTGATTAAGTGCCCCCAAAACTTTTCGGGGCACTTTAGAGAAGTGCCCTAAAAAACCTACAAGGGGACACATTATATTATTACCCTAATATATTTTTGAGCCATTGTTCAAAAAATCTCCAGATTTACATTATAATATTAGACACAATTTATCACAGATACAATCAAAACAGGAAATCATCCAAATGGGCTGTAAGATTTGCAATCGGGTGTTACAGGGACATGTAAAATAGACAAAGGTACTGCCAGTTGAGCATGATAAAATATGGAACATGTAGATTACAGGGACATGTACTACTGCCTGCCATTATGAGATATTATCAAACTTGCAATATTTTGCAACATCTAGGAAGTGAAGAACTCCTCAGTCTCACCGTGGCTCCTGTTTGAAAGAAAGGCATATAGGTAAGAAGATACACACAGAGCGAACAACAAAAACAGACTGGACCAATGGTCAATTCCAAGCCACTGATAATAGTGTGAAGTTAAGATTACTTACAGCAGCTCCTGCATTTTAGAATCATAGTTCTTGGCGTCAAACTGGGAACCTTCTGGTGCCATTCCTACCATGGTTGTAGCAGAAAAAATATATTAGCTATAGAAAGGCAATGGCGCCAATAACCAGGAGGTAGCTTTAAGTTGACAAAAAAAATATGTAGACAAGTCTTGTGTACACATCCATTTTTCGTAGATAACTCAAACAACATCATACAACTTATTTAATATCAAATTAAATCATACATACACTAGATAACCCTAATACCAGATTGGGTGATCTAAGAGTCAATAAAGAATAAATATGATAACAGAACCAGGTCTAGAACTTCATGAATTAACCATTAATCCACTAAAACATACCAGATCAGTATTGCCCTTTTCAAATAATAATGCAAGAACCAAATTGAACATATACTTGATTGCAGCAACATGAGTATAAACTATAGGGAGACAACAACCGGATCATGTATTCATTTAGACAGTAGCTTCACAACAACTTGATTGCAGCAACATGAGTACCAGCAAAAAATATCCTCAGCCTTTTGAAACAAGCTGACATAATTATTTCAGTTTACAAATGTTAATTACATAGATTTCTTTCACTAACCATTACTAGAGGAATAGTAATGCGAATTACACAGATTTCTTGTTTCAATGTCACTAGTCAGTGTCACTACTAGAAGAACAGAATGCGAATTACATAGATTTTCATGCTGAAAACTAACTCTCATATGTCAGACTACTAGGTAGATTTCCATGCTGAAAACTAACTTCCATATGTCAGACTACTAGAGGTAGATTTTCATGCTGGAAACTAACTTCCATATGTCAGACTACTAGAGGGGACCTTGCATCCAGAGGTCACTATGATTCAGAACCTTGACGAACAATCCAATCTGCTACTGATTAAAGAAGCACACACAGTCCAGGTTCCAGAAAGTGAAACTTTAAACCCAGAGCACAAAAGTAGAGGTAGACACAGAAGAAATAACCCCATCATTAACAAAACAACAATCACTAACCTAGGCCATATGGTGGTAGCAAAAGCATAACTGGACAAACGTTATGAATTACGTAATTTGCTTACTTACTATTCTCCCTGACCAAGTACTAATTCAATCCAAAGAAACAAAAAAAGAAAAAGTCTGAACAAACGTAAGAGCAGAGCAGATGAACAGAGCAAACAACTTACGAATTACGACATGGGGGTATCCCTTCTCAACTTACGAATTACGAATTAATTAATTTTTGCAGCATTCTACTATGCACCTCATTGTTCTTTATTTCTTTCTTTACATCCCTCACCCAGTTATATATTCTCAACATAGATGTGGTCGGTTGCACAGTTTAATTAATTCTCAGCCAACTGAGAATTACCAAATCCCGGATATTGTAGACAGTACTCACACATCAGTAAAAGGATTATTAATACTAAACATTTTTCTGTCTTCTTTATGGACCCACTTGCACCCAAGATATCACCAATATCAATAAATGCCTTCAGTTGCTCAAACTGCTCCTCCGTAAGGCTATCTTTCTCACAGTAAAGCTATCAATTGCCAAAAGGGAAACTATAAAAACATATATCTAATGCACAAAATAGCTTCAATAATTAATAAGATAAATACAAATTTTAACATCTACTAGTTACAACAAAGACAAACAAAAAGTGCAGCACAAGATCTATCACACTTCATTAGTCTTTGGAAGAACCCGAACTCCAATGGCAGGAATAAGTTTCTTCTGAACAGTTCACATCATAAACTTGCATATACACTTTGACCTGATGACCTTTTACCAATGGGTTTGGTGGCCTGTTCAGCGACTACATGAAATTGGTTCACAAGTGCAACACTATCAATTAGAACATGCGCTAAGAAAATGTCAGATGGTTCCATACTGGGCTAACAAGAATATCAAAGAGCACTCAAATATTTGACATTGTACTCACATGAAATGCAGCAAACCATTGTAACACCTTAAGATGAATGAACTATATGAGATAGTAAATTAAGTTCGGAGGTAGTTGAGAAAATATTATTTGGATGTAAGCAAATCACCGTATTGCTCGGTAGTTTTGTGACAACAACTAGCACAAATGTGACCTTTGTTGTGCAAACAGATATTTGTTAGGGTTAAAAACTGAGTATGGTCAATAGTAAGTGGGATCGAAGTTTAACATCAAGCATAGTTTCATTATATCAACTTCTCTAATCAATAATATTTCAGCAACCCTATGCTGGGAAAAGAAAATATCATCTTTGTAAGTTTTGTAATGGCATCATCTTAACATAAAATTAGATAGTTGTTGTTTCTGAATGCACTAATGCAGCATAAAGAACCGGTAGCTTCACCTGTATGCACAATTAATAAATGTTCAATAACATTCCTGAAGATGTTGAGTATAATTGTAAAGTTCTATATCACTGAGTACAGAGCTCACCTCGCAAAGGTAGCGCATGAGAATATTTGCTCCAAGTAATCTGCCATGCTAACCTAGAACAAAGTGTAATATTGGCATTTCATGCGGAGCCAGTTTGATCTCTATCCTAGAAACCAAACACAACAAGAGAAGGCAGCGGAATTAACTAAACCATTTCTACAGTGAATGATTAACTAATCAAAACTGAACTAAACAACCTTATACTATCAAGTATCAACTACAAGAGAATTTAGTTTTACACCTATTCAACTGAAAAAGGAAACAACACCTTATTGAAGAGGAAGGCAGGTAAGGTAAACTAACTGTGACCCCATCAATTTAACCTTGCCCAGGCTGCCCAGAATAAAATAGAAAGGAGTGCAAGTAGCAGAAATAACTATGTAGGTCCTTTCTGTATGTGTGACACTGTCTCTAGATGCAATATTTCTATAAAATCGTTAGAAGCATTGCTTGCAGGCCGTGTTTCTAAGAACACAATCCAGGTCCTTTCAAATCCGTGTAGGTCCTTTCAAAAGCTAGCACAACCTGAATTGGTTATTGGAGCTGTAGAACTGGTTACTTTCGTGCCTAACTCAGAATGGCAATAAGATGTATGCGACAAATTTGGTTAACTCTATTCCCCAGTCAGAATATCCAAACCTTCTCGAGCTGCTTGAGCTCGGCCTTCAGGTTGCTCCATCTTGAGCCCGATGGACTGGTGGAGCGTGTCGGCGACCGCAGCGGCAGGCAGGACACTGGACAGCAGCGCGTCAAGGCGCCAAGGGCTTCGTCACTGAATCGTGCGCATCGGGAGGTGGGTGGCGTGGAAGGCGTCAAGGCGCATCATCAGGCGCTGCGACCTGCCTGCTCATCCCCTCCTCCTCCTCGCTTCCGCCCCCCTCAGCTTCCGGCACGTACGCCGCTCGGGGCGGAGCGTCCTCTGGCGTGTCGCTCCCCTCCATCGCCTCGTTGATGAACGCCTGCGCCGCCTGCACGACGCTGGAGTCGTTGAGGCTGCGGTCGGAGAGGCACATCATGTCGGCGGCGGAGACGGTGCGCACGCGCACGTCCACGGAGTCGGCCTCGAGGCGCGCGAAGACGAGAGCAGCACCTGCGCGAGCGCGAGCTTGGCGCTCCGGCCGCTGGCGCTGCCGAGGTAGAGGTTGTAGCAGGCCTTGACCATGTGGCCGAGGCAGTCCCCGCGGACGGAGACCGCGGGGCAGCGCGCGAAGGCGACGAGCACGTGGAGCGCGGCGAGCTCGAGCGCGTCGTCGCCGAGGCCGCCGCAGGCGAGGGACACGGCGAAGAGCTTGGAGAGCGGGGAGGGGGAGGAGGAGGCGACGTCGCCGAGGAGGAGGCGGAGGGAGAGGAGCGTGGAGAGGCAGTCGAGGGCGGGCTCCGCGACCTTCGGGGAGCCGGGATCGAGCGCGAGGAGCAGCGCCTGGAGCGCCGCCTCGGCGACGGGGGCGGGGAGGCCCGGGATGGGGGAAGGTGGGGCCCAGGATCGAGCGCGAGGAGCAGCGCCTGGAGCGCCGCCTCGGCAATGGGGGGGGGAGGCCCGGGATGGGGGAAGGTGGGGATGGCTCGGGGCGTTTTTGCAAAGAGGTTATGCTAGTACCGCACAAGCATGTTCATCCGGATGAACAAAGCACACAACACTACTATCACCAAACCTAGATACCAGAGCACAGCATCCTCTCTCTCACACACACACAAGTTCATTACTAGGATAATCTGCAGCAGAACCACAACCTAATTCCAAACCAAATCCTCACGGATCGCCATAATACAGAGACCACACGATCACCACAGCCATTTCAGAGCAAGAGGGAGGAGGAGCTAGAGAGTAGGAGACCGGAGAGCTCACATCGAGAAGTTGTAGCCGGGGCAGGGCTTGGCGAAGCTGCAGATTATCCTAGTAATGAACTTGTGTATAAAATGGGTGGATTTGAAAGGCATTTAATTTTTTGAATTATTCAAATGTATATGACATGTACGTGTGGTAGAATTCAAATTTGGAAGTGTCCAAATTTAAAACTTGTTCGGATTTAAATTTATTGGGATTTAGAAAAAAATTACATTTGTAAGTTATTCAAATTTCAAAAAATGTTAAAATTCGGAAGTTATTCATATTTGCATTATGTTGACGTTGGATATGTTGTTTAGATTTTTCGGAATTTTGACCATATGCCATAAATAGCCAGCACTTATTTTTGTGATGATTTTGATATATTGTTTATATGTTTCCGTTGGATATGTTTAAATTCATTGATTTTTGTATTTTTTTTTATTTTTTCGTTAGTTATATTTAAAGTTATCGATTTTGCAGCATTTAACAGTTTTTAAAAATTGTTCAAATAAATTTGGGTCCACCTGTCAGGAATTTAGTTTTTTTTAGTCAGCACTTATTTTTGTGATGATTATGATATATTGTTTAAATTTTTCCGTTGGATATGTTTAAAGTCATTGATTTTATATTTTTTTCATTGGATATATTTAAAGTTATCGATTTTGTAACATTTAGCAGTTTTTTAAAAATTGTTCAAATAAATTTGGGCCCCTTGTCAGGAATTTTTTTTAAAAAAAAAATCGAAAAAGGGAAAAAATCTGACAGACCGGCCCACTGTGACGTCGTGATGACGTCAGCAGTGGCCGGCGACGACCACGCCGGCGTCGCGCCACCGCGAGCTGGGAGACGTGCATAGGCGCGTTGGACGCTCGCGAATGCGGGGTACCCAGAAGTGGCGGCGCCGCCTCTTCTGGGTCGCCGGAGCGGCGGCTACGGCCTGCGGACGCGGCGGAGGTAGCAGTGGCACGGCGGCGTCGATTCCGGCGACGGCGCGGCGTTCCAGCACGCGAAACTCGGCGGGGAGGGAGAGGCGACGACGGCGGAGCCCGCCGTGTCCGTAGATTTGAACGGGGAGGGCCGGAGCGGCGAGGGAGCGCGTCGGCGGCGCCGGCGACTCCGGCGTCGCGCGGGGAGAGGAAAAGAGGAAGAGTGAGTTGTGCTGATGTTTTTGCATGAAAGTCCCTGCCATTTTCGGAATTTGCACATCAGTCCTTTGCGGGGGGTTTCCTGTAAAAAGTTGCGTCAAAATTCGTGCGAGAGGAGTGACCGGCTGGGAACCGGTTCCACCGGCGACGACCGGATGACGTGGCGTCGTCTGATTGGTGCGGGCGCGCGGGAACTGTTGCCAGGAACAGTGCCGCGATTTGGGGACGACGAGGCTCGATCCTGATCGCCCGTTCCTTCGATCGGACGGTCAGAAAAAAAGTGGTGACGTGGCACGTGTGAGAGGGGGTTGAGATGGCCCCTTTATATATAAGGTTATTGAACTCGTTCTGAGAATTAGCTATCTTTTGGGATCTGAAACTGAAGCCACATCGATGAAGAACTTGAAGGTCAAACTGAGGTCAAATTTGTAACGATGGAAGCTATCAATTGAAGCCAAGAGGATCAAGCAGCTAGCCACTGGGCGACGCTAGGTTTGTGATTGAATCAGAAACGTATAGCACATGAAGAAAAGCAGAATTAGTGTTTAGTTTATTTTGGCTGCTGTTAAGAGATCGGTAATCTTAGCCCTTTATTTCCTTGCTGATGGGCAACACTGACCTCATGATGTGTTATTCACCCCGTTTCATTTGCTTGCTATTTACTTTTAATTTTTTTTTTTTGAGAGCAATTACCGTAGGGGAGAACCCTACGGTTAGGGATTTTCAATTAGAAAACGGAGCCGAGTTACAAAACAGAACCACAGTCTATGGAGGTTTGAAAGAAAAGAAGGGTGACATAATACAAAGAGATGCTCTCAAAAAAAAAAAATTAAGAAATAGAAAAATTTCTAGTCCACTCCAAAAGTGGCTGAACCAACGTGTCCTTGACCCTATGTTGATGGAGTAGCAGGTCTCCTTGAAAGTTAATCTTCCATCTTGCCCAGTTCGGCTGCACATCTCTGAAAATTAGATCATTACGAGTCTTCCAAATATTCCATGTCCCACACGCAAACACCTCCATGAAACATGACCCATTAAAACTCTGTTTGGCAGTGGTCATCCGATGATATATGTCAGGGCTGTCATTCCAGTTTAGTCCAATTGCTTCCCAACACATCTTGGCAAATGCACATTCAAAAAACAAATGATCTCTGGTCTCCAAAGTGTCCAGATTACATAGTACGCAGTTTGGGCCATCCTCATTATGCCAGTTTTTTCTGAGCATCAAGTCTTTGGTGTTTAGTCTGTCACGCAAGAGCAGCCAAGCAAGCACCCTAAGCTTTGGAAGACATCTAGACTTCCAGATGGATTGGAGAGTGGGATTCGTTGGGCTACCAGCAAAAATAAATTCATAGTACTTGGCAGAAGTATAGGTCTTGTTGCCCCAAGCAAAGACATGAGAATCATCATTGTTAGACTCATGGTCTACGCTATTCAGAATTTGGAGAATTTGAGCCCGTTCATCAAAGGCTTCAACAGAAAGAGGGAGCACAAAGTGCTGGTTTGGTGAGTGATCAGATGCCATTTCAGCCACCGATTCATCTTCATTCAGAACATATGAATATAGGTGGGGAAATTTATCACATAGCAGCTCATTGTCACACCAAAAATCCTTCCAAAAGAGAGTCATTTGTCCATTATTAACCTCTGACCTCGTGATACTTCTATAGATGTTGACCATTTTGAAAATGTCACGCCACCAAAATGATCCTCTAGGGCTCTGGGAATGTGGAGGGGAGTCCCCATATAAAGACCATACCAGCTTCACCCATGGAACATCTGCCTTACAGAAGAATTTGTGAAGCTGTTTGAGCAGGAGGGCACAATTTTGAATTTCCAAATTCAGTATTCCAAGTCCACCATGTTTTTTGGGTCTGCACACCATAGGCCAGGCTGCAAGAGAGAGAGACGAACGAGTGGTCTCATTTTTACCCAAAGACATTGCCTTCTTCCTCGATCAAAAATTTTTATAGCAGATTTTGAAAGTTTCAGAGATGCCAAGTAGTGCATGGGGAGGGACGAAAGCACTGAATTAACCAGTGTTAGTCTTCCTCCAGAATCTAGAAATCTCGCAGTCGCATTGAGTCTTCTCTCTAACTGATCAGCGAGAGCTAGACATCGTCCATCAGCATCACATTTACATCTTTTAATGGATGCCGAGCAGGAGCTAGACATCGTCCATCAGCATCACATTTACATCCAGCACGTCCTTTTCGTCGCATGGATGCACTTACATGAATATCTCAATTCTCAATGCACAAGATATGCAACCAGATTCTGTCAAGTAGTACCTTTTTTTTCCCGTTACTTAAGGTAGTTAGTACTCTGTTTTTCTGCTGGTTGTACCATGTTTAGTTTAAAAGGAGTCATCTCCTAGCTTTCGTTCAGCATATAGTCATTTTCCTTAGCTTTCATTTTAGCATAGTCATTTTCCTGGCTAATGATGGATGCACTCATGTGCGCATCTCTTTCGAGCAAAAAAACGTCGTGCTCATGGGAGATTACAAACAATCCTGAAATTAAGAACTCATCCATCCATGCACAATTGCAGACGGAGCGGCAGCCATCGTGAATAGCCGAATGCGGTTTAGACTCCGCGGTCAGCACGGCCCGGATTTATTAGCAGAGATTTTGCTCGATCGGCACATGCGCCGCGTATCCCTGGCTAATGATTTTGCTCGATTCACATTTACATCAAATATGAGAAATTTTATTACAATTATTATTTGAATCTTTAAAAAATACATTTAGAGCCATTTTGCCAAATTGCCCCAATAGGTATGACATTTGGGGGCACTTTATCAAAGTGCCCCAATAGCTCATGACCTTTTGAGACACTTTGCCAAATTGTCTCAATATGTATGACATTTGGAGACAGTTTGACAAAGTGCCCGAAAAGGTCATATCTATTGAGGCACTTTGACAAAGTGCCCCTAATTGGAACTTTTTGGGGCACTTTAAAAAGTGCCTCAACCAAAATGCCCCAAAATGTATGCCGTGGTGTAGTGTACGTGGACGTGTGCACCTTAGGCGACAGTCGCGGGTGGCGGAAGAACCGCTACCTCGTCCCGTTCCGCCCGATTTACGGCGTGCCGCCGGTGCTTGTGGATGGCACGTTGTACCTGCTGACCGGCCCATGGCAGTTCGCCGGGAACCCCGAGGGGATACTGGTGGTCGACGTGGCCAGCGAGGCGCACTGCACTTACCGCCTCCCGAGAGGGTACGAAAAGCTCAGGGGCCAGGCGCTGATGAACGTCTTCGAGCTGCACGGCCGGCTCTGCCTCGCCGTGAACCACGTCCTCATCTCTCCGGAACGCCCCAAGGTCGAGTTCTGGGTAATATCGCGGTTGGGACGGCTCGACGGCAAGAACAACGGGCGGCTGAAGTGGGAGCTGCGCTACACCTTCTTCGTCGACGTCGACCATGCCCGTAGAAATGCTGCCGCGTCGCCGTACGCTTGGAGCCGCCAGTACTACAAGAATCGGCCGAGGGCCGCCTGGGTCGACGAGGACGATATGCTGTGCTACATGCTGGGCGATTGCTTATACAAGTACAACACGAACGGGTACTGTAGGCCGGATGGTTTTGTGCCATGGCACCAGAAGGTCCAGCTCCCAGCGACTTCGTCGCCATCAAACCGGCGGTGGAACATCTATGGGGGCTACCGCCCCAGCCTACTCTCACCTCTTGCTTTCGCATTGCCGTCATCCCAGGACGACGAGGACAGTGAAGTGCATGCCATTGCCACCTTACACACACTGCGGCGCCATGACTCAAAACGTCGACCTTCAAACGGTAGCACTAGTGACGGGCCAGGACGCAAGAGGATTTGCCACGGAACAAACTTTCAAAAAAGATAACGGTTGGACTATGGCGCGCCAAGTCCACAAGAGCGACGCTAGGACAGCAGTCCGCGTAGTCCTCCACTCAGCATACCGCTCCATCACGCTGCACACAGCACACTTGATCATTGATGTCTTTTTTTTTTCTGGTACTTGATCATTGATGTCCGGCCTCCTCCCATTTTACGATTGAAAAATTCATAGTACGTACACACGAACTATGAAAGTTTACATAAGCATATACTGGTCAGTAATTGAAAAAGAAGATCTACAAGCAATATATACCTACTAGTTAAGTGTCCAAGCGTTGCAACGGATTCTAAGTAATAGTCTAGGCAGTCTCTAGAAATTTGGCCCGAAGCAAAATGCAAAGTAGGCTCTTATTTGTTTTTGAATCATATAATAAACTACCCCGAAAAAAAAAGAATCATATAATAAACTAATATAACTACGATTCATTTACCATTGTTGGTATCGATCAATGAATGGATTGTGAATCGGTGAACCGGGCAGTGGGGTGATTCCATTCCCGATATCAACAGCTCCACCGACGGCTTCGGCCTCTAAGAAGAGAGTCAGGGTGTCAGCTAAACCGAGGAACGCTGAAACTGGGCAACCTGCAGGCAGGGTCGAGGGCTTGGGGTGAACACCAAAACGTTACCACTTCATCGATGAGTCTGTTTTTGAAAGGGATTTGTTCCGCAAAAAATTACCAATGTATGTACGAGTGGAGATTTTTGACTCCCGAGTTTCATTGATCCCATAAAAAAAATGAAAATTTACAAGTTTCTTAGAAATATGAAAATGCTCTTAAATGTTCTCAATAATGTATCACACAAATATGCAAAATCTGATTTTTAAATACTTTTTATTTTGAGCTACAAAAAAATGAGAAATGTACAGATCGGTGTATAGTGAAAAATGTACATTTTCAAATCTCTAAATTTCTAAGATTTTGGTTATTTTTGTGTTGTCCATAGTATGTCCAGATTTTTTTAAAAAAATTTATAGTTTTCTTTTGAAAATTTAAAACAAAGGGATCACTGGCTCTCGGGATCATATATACCACTTGCATGATGTGCCATCTCACGACTAAAAACGTCCATTGGAACGTTTTTTTTTGGTAAGTGAACTTTTTTCATCTAGTAAAGTCTTCATATTTTAAAATTAATCTACAAAATATGTAAATGAATATAAATTTCTAATATGTAATAAGAAAATAAAAACACCATACCTGTTAAATGGGCCAAACTAAATATAGCCCATGAATAAACGTGTCAAGCAGAGCTTGCCATATTTGCCTGCGCAAATCCTATTTGCCACCCGTTGAGACGCGGGAGGCTCGCGTCGCACACCCCCCCGTAGTTGTAAAGGTCCTGCCCATTTCTGTTGTTTTTTCTTTCTCTTTTTTCTTATTTTTCTTGTTTTAATTTAATGATCTTGAAAGTGTTTCAGAGTTGAAAATGTTCAAACTACTAAAAATATTTAAATTTAAAAGTCAAAATTTGAAAATGTTCAAATTTAAAATGTTTAGATTTTAATATTCTTCATATTTTGAAAAATATTCAGATCTGAAAATATTTACTTTTATAAATGTTTATATTTATAAAATGTCCATAGTATATATATAAAATATTCATCTTTTGCAGAAAATCAGATTTGAAAAATATTTAGGTTTTGATAGATGTTCAGATTTAAAACAGAAATCACTTATGCCCTCGTTGCTCAACGGCACACTCGTGCGCGTCTTTAAATCGGTATATTCCGTTTGCATGTGGCAGATCCGTTGATGTGTACTGGTTAATGGTCATGTTTGTCGTGAAGTTCCTGCATTTCCAAACCAACATTCAACGAGTTTAGCATATGATGGTTGTCTGGTAGATAATTAAGGTTAACATTGAGGCCTCGTTTGGCGCAAGTGTTTTGAAGTGTTTTTTTGTGTAATTTCCCGGACCAGATTTATACACGTGAAACCACTGCCGGGCCGTTCGGCCGGCCGGTCTTAGCTGGGCTAACCCCCAGAAAACTCTACAAAACACTACTAAACACGTAGGGTTGGAGTGTTTTCAAAACGCTCGACCCCACTCGGGTTTTGAGCATGCAGCGTTGGACGCTCGCCGCGACACTCCGGCCCGTCCGATTTCAACGCCCCAGCCAAACAACGTGACTTTTAGAAAAGGGATGATTAGGGAGGGGATTGAGAGGAGGGAAGGGGACTGGGTGTAAGAGGTGTTTTCACCAAAACTCTGGTGTATAATACACAACAATACCCCTCAATACACTGCTGCCAAACGAGGCCTGACGGTGGCAATGTGGTTCCGGCCGTGTGACATGGCCTCATGGGTATCTGATTATCACAAGATTTCCTCGCACGGTCACAAGATGATTGCCATAATTTGCAAAGTAGCACAAACACACACACCGATTGCGCACCCGATTCTGATCTGATCTGATCTGATCTGATCTGGGAAAGAGGGTATACGTTGACCCTACCACACGGAGAGGAGAGGCTCGACCGATCGAAGGTTCGCGCCACCTCATGCAAAATCAACGGGACATGCCCAAAAACGACGGGAGACTGACAAAACCAGATCGCTCGGCTCATGTGTACCACGTCCAACACGTTTCGGAGACGTTTCGGAGTACTAGCCTACTAGTGCAGTAATTTCAGGTGACTGGGACGTCCGTGTCCACCACGACTATTGCTCAAACTATCCCGTTGTCCCAGAACCCACTTATCCCGTATACAAAAAGTTTTGATGGGCTTTTATGGGATGTCCCAGTTGTCCCGTCAAATCCCGTGTATGTAGTTGTTTCTCTGTTTTAAAACAGTACCTGGCAGCTACGCCGGATCGATTCGATCACAAATACTCATATAGCTGAACGTAGTTGTTTCTCTGTACACTGAATATTCATAAGCAACACCAGGCAGCTGCATATGCGTCTACAAACTGCATGATAAATCACAGGCTTCAGGTAATTTAGATCCTTCAAAGGTACGGTATGGGTTACAGGCCATTAAAAGTCCAGTGCCAAACTGCCAATCATGTAAGAAACATTACACTGGATTCATGCGGATCAAACTAAAGTCCACAATGTAGCATTACACTGGATTCTTGCAGGATTTGTTGAAGTTTGATTTGATGTAATTAAGCACGATGGACTTGTTGCCCGACGAAAAGTAACAAGGAGCAGTAAGAAAAGAAAGAGATGATTAGTTAAAATTCAGTACAACACTTAGCATTGTAACAATCCACAAGAAGTGCCATCTTTTCCATCAGGGAATGAAGGTAAAGTAAGCAGTGCCATCTTTTCCATCAGGGAATGAAGGTAAAGTATGCAGCGTCCTCGCCACGGGCTTGACTTGTCTCCGCCGGCGAAGCAGAGAAGAACGGTGAGGCCGGCGGCGGCGCTAGGGAGCTGGCCATCGGGTCGATTCGGTCACGCAGGGAGGCCTAGGGTGAGGGACAAGTTCTTCCGGCGACGGCGGCCGAGATGTAGGGTGGCGGCGATGACAGAGGCCTCCCACCTCCGGTCGAGGAAATGCGGCTCTGATTGGGGTTTGGGATGAGCTTGCTGTAGGCTGCAGAAGAATAGGGATACGTGGACTGTACATGGGTTAGGTGGGCTCAACCCATTTATCCCGTACGGGATTAGTGGGCTCTTTTAGCGGGATAAGCGGGATTTATATGGTGGGCTGACGGGATTGGTGGGAAATCCCATCCCACCTGAAATTTTTGTCCACAATCTCTCATAAATCTCTTTAACCCGGGTGTTTCATGTTATAATTTGGTTACAGATAATTTATGTTGTCTATACTATGTTTGTGTAGTTTCTTTTTGTCTTATGTTTGAATTATCAAATATTTTTAGTTTAATCGAGTCATATTTTGATATGGTACAGTCCTATGGTGCCCATCATATGTTCATGTGCGCAATAGATAACATCATAGGATTGGTTTGTAGTATGTTGAGAAAACTGGAAGGTTGCGCTGTCGGAGTGATAGAAACACAATCATCTTTCTAGTTTTTGATCTTATGGTATGAAGGAGGACCAATTTACCTTAAAGTTATGGTTGGGTATTTTTACCTTAATTATTTTCTAGTATTTATGGATTTTTGCTAAAGTTCCAATCCTATAGTACATGTAATCGTACCCACTGAGAGCATGTATGCAGGGGCGGCTCCCACATAAAAACTTTATCGAGAACATTAAATTTGTAACTTCATTAATTAATTATTGACAATTTCCTCACGCTTTCCACCATTATTCCACACTCATGGTTATGTCACTTTATGTTATTTATCGTTGTAGTAACTAACTTTACTTTCCTGTTCTTTATTATCTTACAAAACTACTCTTTCATAACCTCAAAACTTTTTCTAGTTTTATTTACTACTTGAAGCAAACGTTCGATGTGCGTATAATTGTTTCATTAGTTGATAGAACTTGAGATAATACTAATCCTACCTTTATCTGCTCGTTGTGTTTGACACTCTTACTTATCAAAAAGGGTACAACTGATGCCCTACACATGTGGGTTATCGGGGGGGGGGGGGGGGGGGGGAATGTCCCCGCGCCCTAATTTTTCCTTAAGTACCCAATATAATCTAGGTTTTGGTAGTGAAAAAATAGGTAAATGGCCTTCAGCCGCCCGCCTTACACATATCAAAGAGCACACCCCCAATACTGCCGGAGCGCCCAAGGGCAACGGAGCCGAAGCCTAGAACGCCGACAGCCTCCAATGCTGCCGTCGCCGGACCCAACGCTGCCGTCGCATCCAATTTCATCCATTTGATTCGACTTAGCATCAGTGCCTCACATCCCGAGAGGTCACTAGTACGGATCATCATCGTGCACTTTTAAAAATCGAGCATTTTTACACGGTTTATTGAAGCGCCACTGTGACGCGGGAGTTGGCGATGGGCCATGTTGGCAGTTGCACACGATTCATGAACATAGTGCGAGAGGGAGGTCCATCGCACACGATTAATAAAATGAGAACACTTACGGTACAAGATCCATCGCACAAGATTCTCTTTAGACGAGTCGTGCGTTTATGGAAGATCACGCACGCTTAAACATATGTACTCGTGTGTATTAGATGTATCATCACACATGGTTAATTAGATAAACCCAACTATGTGGGATAGGTGAACCAATATCGACAATACATGCATTGCACATACACGGCAACTATCTTCTTAGGGCACATACCATTAAACTGACGAAAGTGGTAGTATTGGGGCTAGTGTAAGATTTACAGAATACTTGAAGCTCGTAATTGTTGAGAGGTGTATGAGCATCTTGCCATAATTTGAGTGGAATGTAATTTTCTTATACGCACGAGCCTCGTTATTCCTTGGGTTGAGCCTCAACATCCTAGCCATAAATCGCTAGCGCTTCATGCTAAAAGGCCTAAGCGAGAATACTAACACAGGCATAGTCTTGTACGCAGATAGCAAAGGTTCTCGTTCCTCGGAAACCCTATTTTCCAGTCTTAGCGACCACTAGGGCAAGCTAAAGAAACGTATTGGGGACCGGCCCAATAAGGTTTGTGTGTTTTACATCGTTCTTTTTCTTTTGTCTATTGTTTTTGTTTTCGTTTTTCCTTTTGTGTCTTGTGTGTTTACTTATTTTTTCTTTCTTTATATTTTCATATATTTTATTTCCTTTTCTTTTTGACATGCATAAACAAAAGATTCCCCTTTTCTCACATGAACATATATCCGAATATTCACGAATTTTTTTTCTTCGATATGAACATTCCTTCGACTAGCAGTGAAAAATATTTTATTATAAATAAACATTTATTTTGAACTTATTTACTAACACTATTTTTAAATTTTCCTTTATTTCTATGAACATTTATTTTGAAATACATGAACAAATATTCATATAGGAGAACAATTATTTTGTCGTACATGAACATTTTTTCATCTGCTAACATTCTTCATATTTATAAATTAATCTATAAAACATATAAAGAATATAAATTCCGAGATATATAAAAGAAAGAAGAAAACAACACAATACCTGTTGGGTGTGACTAGGTCTCAGCTGACTGAGAATTAAGTTAGGTGATGTCACTTTTATCCATCCAGAACAATTTCGTAACCAATCGATTGAGCGTTCGAGGCAGCGGTACGTAATTCATTATTTTCTTAGAAACAGCCATACGTAAACTGACCTAAGCTTTTAACGTGGGCAGCGACCTAGACTTTAACGTGGGCTGAGTTTGTCTGGTTTGTTTTCTATTTTGCTTGTTGGGCCTTATAAATGTATGGGTAATTTTTCTTTTTTTCTTTTATTGGCTTGATATTATTTTTTTAGCTTAAACCGGTTGATATTCATCGAATAGATAGAATTGATGACCCAATTTATAAGAAAAACCGGGTAAAAAGCCATACAAACTTCATAATGCCCTTTTTATGATCGAAAACAGGGACAAAAGAGCGCACAAGCGAGACGACCCGCCGCCCACACGACGCAAGTCGACCAAGCGCCACAAACACACACCTCTGACTCCGGGGCCGCTGCCCTGACATACACCACCCGACACCAAGACCGCACACGAGCCGCGACGCCGCATGGAGCCGCCCAACCGACTGCCAGTAAACCTCGGACGTCGCGCCAATCTGGGGCCGCCGCCCCGGCGCAACAACCAGATCGACCTTTGCATGGCCCGATAGATCCATATGATTCGACGAACTCGATGCCCACACAACAACAGGTCGCCACCCAGAAACCACGCAAGGCCATGACCCTACCCCATGGGGCCGCCGCCTTGACACAACACCACCGTCCGAAGCCACCGCCCCGACATCTGCTTCCCCGACCACAACGCCATCTAGAAGAAAAATCTTAATTACAACCCCACTTGGAACTAGAAAAATATTTTAGTCACAACCCCACTAGCAACTAGAAATTATCTCAGTTACAGCTCCACTTGCAACTGAAAAAAAAATCTCTTGCAACTGAAAAAATTCTTAGTTACAACTCCACATGCAACTTGAAAAAAATATCTCTATTGCAACCACACTTGCAACTAGAAAAAATTATCTTAATTTCAACTCCACTTGTAAATGGAAAAATATATCTCAATTGCAACCGCACTTGTAACTGGAAAAGATATCTCAGTTACAACTCCACTTGCAACTGGAAGAACTATCACAGTTGCGACCGCACTTGCAACTGAAAAAAAACTCCGTTGCAAGTATAGTTGCAACTTTCTTTCCACACGCGAGAAAATCTCAGTTGCAATTGCAGTTGTAACTGGTAAAAAAAAATCAGTTGCAAGTGTCTTATAGACTCGAGAAAATCTCAGTTGTAAGTGCAGTTACAACTGGCCAAAAAAAACTCAGTTGCAAGTGAAGTTGCAACTGGCTTCTAGACAAAAAACAAAAACAAATAATTAATAAGTAAAAATAACAAAAATAATAATTAAATAATATATAAAAAATAAAAAAAATAAAACACAAAAGTGAAAAAGATCTCAGTTGAAAAACTGTCTTCCAAACTTGGAGAGTCTCAGTTGCAACTGGCTCAAAACAAAACCCCAGTTGCATGTCCAGTTGCAACTGACTTTCCACACGCGAGAAACCTCCAGTTGCAAGCGCAGTTGTAACTGGCTCAAGTGAAACTCGGTTACAAGTGCAGTTATAACTGGCTTCGAGACAAAAAAACAAAAAATAAATAAAGAATAATAAAAAATAACAAAAATAATAATTATAATAACAATATAAAAATAAAGCATAAACACACAAAAGAGAAAAATATCTCAGTGAAAAATAATCTCAATTTAGTTGCAACTGGCTTTCCACACGCGAGAAAATCTCAGTTGCAAGTGCAGTTGCAACTGGTCCAAAAAAATAAGTTACAAGTGCAGTTGCAAGTGGCTTATAGACTCGAGAAAATCTCAGTTGCAAGTGCAGTTGCAACTGGCCCAAAAAATACTCAGTTGCAAGTGCAGGTGCAACTGGCTTATAGCGTCGAGGAAATCTCAGTTGCAAGTGCAGTTGAAAAACTGGCTTCCAAACTCGGAGAATCTCAGTTGCAACTATAGTTGCAACTGGCTCAAAATAAAACCCCAGTTGCATGTCCAGTTGCAACTGGTTTTCCACACACGAGAAACCTTCAGTTGCAAGTGCAGTTGCAACTGGATCAAATAAAAACTCAGATGCAAATGCAGTTGCAACTTGCTTATAGAGTCGAGAAAATCTGAGTTGCAAATGCAGTTGCAACTGGCCCAAAAAAAACTCCGTTGCAAGTGAAGTTGTAACTGGCTTCCAGACAAAAAACAGAAAACAAAAACAAACAAATAATAATTAAAAATAACAAAAAATAGTTTTTTCACCCAATATTAGTGAAAATTTTATAAAAATATAATGTTAAAATCTATAATTAAAAACTTTGTTGCAACCCAGCTTACAACTGAAAAAATGATAGTTCCTACCCCATTTCTAACTGAAAGGATGTCTAAGATGCAACCCCAGTTACAACTAGAAAAATATCTCGGTTGCAACCGCACTTGTAACTGGAAATTATATCTCAGTTACAACTCCACTTGCAACTGGAAGAACTATCACAGTTGCGACCGCACTTGCAACTAGAAACAACATCCCATTTACAACTCCACTTGCAACTGGAAAAAAAATATCTCACTTGCAACCGCACTTGCAACTCGAAAAAATTTCTTAGTTGCAACTTCACTTGAAACTGGGAAAAATATCTAAGTTACAACTCCACTTGCAACTGGAAAAAAAATATATCTCAGTTACAACTCCGCTTGCAACTGGAAAAATATCTCAGTTGCAACCGTACTTGCAACTGTTGGGTATTTGGACCCTAGACGCCCGTGTGGTGGTTGAGACCCTTGTGTGGTCACTTGTAGCTGTTCGGGAGCCCCCAATCCGTTGTGGGTTGCGCCCCGGATCGTTGTTGAAAGGCTCCGGATTTCCGCCTCGAAGGATTCCGATAGTGGAAGGTGAACCAAACCTTTGTGGTGCGGTTCATCGGAGAAGAAGGTGAAACCTTTGTGGTTGTTGAACCATTGTGTTGGTTCACACCTCTCCAACGAGACGTACTCCCCTAAAAAAGAGGAACTCAGAAATACATCCTCGTCTCCGCGTGCCTCGGTTATTTCTATACCCGAGCTCTTTACTTATGCACTTTACATTGTGATAGCCTTCGTGCTTGAAGTATTCTATATTGCTATCACCTTGTTGCTTGTCTTGCTTAGCATAAGTTGTTGGTGCACATATGTGAGCCTAGTTTATCTAGGTTGTTCGCTTGTTAATTTAAACATCTAGTTTTATTCCGCAATTATCAAGCCAAAATCAGAAAAGTTTTAATCGCCTATTCACCCTCCCCTCTAGGCGACATCATTGTCCTTTCAGTAACTGAAAAAATATCTCAGTTGCAACTGGGAAAATAAATCTCAGTTGCAACCGGACTTTCAACCGAAAAAAGCGGATACATAGCAATTTCATGTAACTGCATAGCTAAAACCGAAAATGATGGTCGGTACAAAGCAAAATAATAACTTTTGCCTCCGTACCAAAAAAACAAAAGCCAACAATGGACTCGCACGAATTAGGTGGCCTAGATCTAAAAGCCATGAAGTTGACTGAGTTTTAATTAATTCTTATATGATTACGAATTAGTAATTCCAAATAAACTGAAAATATATAGTAAAAATAATCATAAATAACCAATATCTAATAATGTCGCACCCTCTATATAAACAAATAAGAGCATTGTTTAAGACACTCAATACTAATGTAGATATAAATTAGGACACATGATTTACGAGGGAAATGAAAAAAAGATTTAAAAATAGTACATGGAAAATATAAATCAAAACCTATATTTTTCTTTTGAGAATAAACAAAAATCCGCAACACAATAAAAAGCCCATACGCGGGTATAGTGTCAATTTTGTATGCAAACTAGAAAGAAGAAAATCCCATTATACAAACTTCACCAGTCGGTAGACAAACAAAATAGCTTGCAGCTAGCTACAAGACATGTACTCAAAACGAAAAAAAAAACTAGCAACGACCGACGAGACCAGCGACAACTCACACAAATCTTAGAGAAAATAATCAGACGGTTTTTTAATGGACTGAGCGCTACAAAAAAATAGCACCTTGCCAAACCCCCACATGAGATGTAGTAAAGGAAATGGAAAAGTATAATGAGAAAAAAATAAGTACAAGAAACAAAACAATAATAAAAATAATAAAATAAGACTACCCCTCTCCCTTTTAAAAGAGAAACGACAGTATTTTTTTTCTGAGAACTAAGAGAAACAACGGTGAAATAAAAAGTCCACTAGTGCATAGGGCCCAACTTTGTAGATAAAAAAACAAAAGCCCATTACGTATGAGATGGTTAGTGAGTAGACAAAACGAAACAACAACAGGCCCAGACAACGTACGTGCGCACAGATCGGTGTAGATCGTAGACAAATGACAGCTTATGCTAAAAAAACAAAAACAAATGACAGCTTAACAATACGAATCTCAATGCAAAAAGTGGATGGTTAGTAAGTTGACTGAGCACTAAGTTAATTCTCAGCTAGCTGAGAATTAGCAAAACCGATACCTGTTACGGGCCACACCAAATACAGCCCATGAAGAAACGTTTCAGTCGGAGCTTGCCTTATATGCCGTTTCTCGTCGGTGCATCGCGTTTCATTCATTTCCTGAATCAGAGGCTTCTCTTTCTGCTGTTAATTAACGGTGACTGCTAAGTTTAAGTTCCTTTCTGTCATCACTAAGAGCGTACGGTCGCCGTATTTAAAACGTTGGTCGTGTTCGAGTTTGAGACACGAGGCGAGCGATTCCGATTCGCAAACTACCTCGCTGATGACGCCATCAAGTGCGACTCTGCATCGGCTATTAATTCGATACTCAGGGCGCTATAGCTTTGACGGAGACGGCGTACTTGCAGTTCAACTCTGATCGCTCCCGGAGCGGCACATGTCGATAGGGACACTGTTTCTGTGCACAATTACACTGCTGCCGAATTTGGTTGCGGGACAATGACACGAAAGATTGGCTGGCCCATCACCTACTCCCTCTTCCCTCCGTCCCAAATTAACCTGCGTTTTAGGATTAGTCAAAATCAAACTTTGTAAATTATTACTAAGCATGTAGAAAAAAATATCAACATTTATAATATGAAATGTATACAATACGAAAATATATTTTGTGATGATTCTAGTAATATTTATTTTATATTTTATATTTTTTCTTACATGCTTAGTCAAAGTTTACAAAGTTTGACTTTGACTAATCCCAAAACGCAGGGTAATTTGGGACAGAGGGAGTATGAAAGGATCGAGTAGATTGACTAGAGGGGGGTGAATAGGCAACTACAAATTTTCTTTTTCTTTTAATCAAATTGAGGAATTGCTCAAATATAAGTTCTCTAGATATGCAACTAGGTGAACAAATCTATATGATGAGCAATAAACAAGCTAGCAAGATATTCTAACCAAGTTAAGCTAGCAACACAAGTAAAGGAAGGATAAGAGATAACCACACGGTGACGCGGAGATGATTCCGAAGTTCACTTCCCAATGGAAGCTACGTCTTCGTTGGAGCGGTGCGGGTCACAATGAGGCCCGAATAGCCTTGATATGGCACACCGTATCTCCCTCGTGTTATCCTCCAATGAGGAGTTTCACGAGTCACTATATGATGCCCTCGAGGTCGGCAATGAACCTTTACAAGGATGAGGCACACTCCACAACCGAATTGGAGGCTCTCACCAAATTCCCGCGGCTCTCAAACCCACAAGAATCACAAGGCCAAGGCACTCATCAACAACTCAATTGGAGGCTCTTGGCTTTTCCCCGCGGCTCCCAAAGTCACGAAGAACACAACTTCCGTCTAGGGTTCAACGAACCCAAGAGGTAACAAGATCCGCTAGGGATTAGTGGGGGGAATCGAAATTGCTTTGGTGGAAGTGTAGATCAAGACCTCCTTCGTCACTCCTCAAAGTATGAAAGTGTTTGGACCGATGGAGTGGGAGATCTTGTATGTTGAAGCTTTGCAACAATGGTGGAGAGAGATTTTCAAAGCTTAGCTTCTTTGGAGAAGAAGACTAGTATATATATGGCTCCACACAAAAAATGGCCGTTGGCCAGTTTTCTACAGACGCGCGGTACTACCGGGCCTACTACCGAACGGCAGAAAGCGGCAGTCAACAGATATTTTGACCAGGCGACGCGAGCGCCCGGTACTACCGGAGTTTCCACCGGTACTACCGGAAAGCACAGGATCGGTACTACGAACATTTTCCGGTACTACCGCTTAGGAATTACCCCGAGTCCAATAGCGTTTTGGCGTTCGCCGGTACCTGGCTCGGTACCAAGTCCGGTACTACCGAGCGAGCTCGGTACTACCGGGCCATTTCATCCGGTACTACCGGAGCCAGAAAAATGTGCCAAACACGTATTTCAGGGAATGGGATGGCTGTGGTGTGCATATTTGGTTTGTGCAAAATATGTAAACAAGATTAATTCCGCCCAAACCTCCACAGCGGATCCCCTTTGATAGTACGGTTTTCCTATAAGGTAAAACCTAGGAAAACTACAACTTCTCGCTTGACGCTTGTATAGGAGAAATCCCACCATCATGTGTGAATATATAAGATGGACCTGTAAATCTTTTAGCACATAATTAGTCTGCTTATTGTGTTGTCAACAAACATCAAAACATATAGGGATAGAAATGTCCTTTCAGAGTATGTCCTGTTGCTCAACACGGCACACTCGTGCGCGTCTTAAATCGGCGTATATTCCGTTTGCACGTGGCAGATCCTATGGAGTACTCTTCTTGTTATGTCTGTCGTGATGATGTTCCTGCATTTCCAAACCAACTTTCAACTGAGTTTAGTATATTTGATGGTTATCTAGGAGACGAAGTTTGAGGGTGTTATTTCACGGTATAACGCGTGATCAGATCTCGTGTGTAAGAGCATCTCTAACAGATTCCGGAAAACGCGTCGATAGAAACCGTAATTTTTTGTGATACGAGTTTAGGACACCTGTTCTGCCCGAACGCGCCTGGCACCGCAAACCAGTTTTTATTTACACATGCATTTGAGCAACAGAGTTATTTTTCGGCCTGGGACGTTTTTCGGGATCTGTTACACAGGCTCTAAGCGAACAATAGTACAAGGCATAAAAATGATTTTCACAATATTTTCTCACACCGTTGACACACGAATGATTGCCGTAATCTGCAAAGTAGTACAAACACACCCATCACGCACGCGATCCTGACATGGGAGTATGTTGACCACACGGAGAGGAGAAGCTCGAACGATCGAAGGTTCGCGTTGGCCGCGTCATGCGAATCTCCGTGGGAATATTGTGCCCAAAAACGACGGGAGACCGACCAACCACATCGATCAGCATACACGCTTAACCAACTAACAACAGTCAGGCTCTATCGGCTCATGTGTAGCACGTCCAACACGTTTCGGAGACGTCGGTGCGTGCGCGCCGCGCGGGCCATGGAAAGCAACCTTTAAACTTGTAGACAAAAGCTAAATCGAATCCTGAACTTTGAATTTCGAAAATTGACAATCTAAACTAGCAAATCCCGGTCTATTTTAATCAATGAACCTGTTCGGCCCATCGGAAAAAAATATCCCGACCGGGAATACCCACTCTCACTGATTAAACGGGCTCACTGTCAGAAGTTAAGTGGCCCATCAACACACGAGGAGCAGTTCTATCGGCATCCTCGCCGTGGACGAAAGTGTCTCGCCGCCCTGCTTCTATTCAACCTCGTTGCCATCGCCCGCCCCCTCTAGTCTGCCGTCTGTCCTCAGCTGCGTCGGGCAGGAGCGGGGTGGAGTATGCCGCAGATGGGAGCGGCTTCCATGGCGCCGGAGGTTGGTCGGGACGGCTCTGAGCAGGAGCAAGTGGAGAAGAGCGTGGTGGGTAAGAGCAAGCTGGATGCGGCAGACAGGAGTAGGGGCCGCCAAAACTGTGCTCCACGCCGAGAACCATGCCGACCCTCCGGGTGCCGACGTACACACTGCGAGAGCGCCGTCATGATTTTCGCGATCTCCGGTGAGTTCCCTCCACAGCAAACATGTCTCCGAGGTTCCCCTCACTCCCCTTCTCTCACCGACGTTTCTCCCAGTCGAATTTGTGAGTAAATCTCCAGAACGTCGTCATCTTCCCCGCCTCCGGAGGAGGGACAACACCTTGCGTGTCGATCTCATCACCTTTGTCCTCTTCAGGTGCCCTAGTGACTGGCCACGCACCACCGCTGATGCGCATGGCGGGGGGTACCACCGCTGCTTGAGATTGGAGTCTCCGTCGTGTGCACCTTCCTAGATTAGAGAGAGATTAACTCGGGAGAGAGACCTGATGTGGAAGATTCATATGACAAGTTGGCCTTCTTTGTAAGCGAGAGGAACAAATTTTCACACCCAAATAGATACATGGTTGAAAATAGATAAGGTTTTGATAGTTCAGAGTGCCAATTTGCGGATCCAAATTTCAGGGTTTATTTAGCTTCGTCTACAAGTGTTTAAGATTTGTTTTGAACTTTTTCCGCGGTGACTGAGCTAGCAGTCCTGTAGTAATTTTTTTTTTTGATTTGTCCTGTAGTAAATTACTACTACTAGTAATCAATCCGACATGCCTTTGCTGGTTAGCTAGCCTTGCATGCAACTTGGAGGATGGATCTTCTACCGCCCACCGCGACCAAACCTGCCATTCCATGCCAACAATGCTGGAATTTTCCATGACGCCAACACGTCCAGAGCCAGAGGTCAACGACTCGTACGTAGTCCGTCGCAGGCCTGCAAGCCAAGCCGCGGCCAGTTGCAGCCACAGATCGAGCAAGTGGATTGCAGAGGAGAATAATTGTCGATTGACCGTGTGCTATGTGTGGAACAGAGTTGTGTAGACCGGAGAACAGCAGCCGTCTGTTAAATACAATCCAACTATTATTATTATTATTATTATTGTTTCGTGGAAATAGAAAGAATGTGCAGGTAGGATACAGCTTCATAATAATTTCCGGTGCTCAGACAGGAGGAGACAAACAGCATTGCGAAAGCCTCTTGGCCTCTTTCTTATATTCATATACACACAGAGAGATTCGATTGTATATATAATATAAAGAGGAAGAAAAATCCAGGATAATCCAGGAAAGGCCATTCTTGTAGTCGCAGCCATGCACTGATGAATATGGCTCCACCGTTTGGGGTGTCGGTCAAATGGTCGCCTAAAACCTGTACTGCTGCTGCTGCTGTGCCTGTACATACCCACAACAGTCCTTTATTCTCACAGTATTATTGCGAGGGTTGTGCGGCTTGTGCCTATTTGTCTACTGCTTCCATTTTTACATATTTGTCTTGTGCTACGAGACGTCAAAATTAAACACGCGTGCGCTTCCGTTTATACACGAAAACACGTCGAATAAAACAAAGACATTCGACCTAACGAAGCAGTAACCACTATGAATGAAGAGAACAACCCATGGTCCCACGAGTTGTGAACGCAATCTCCTCGTCCCTTAATTTTTGTTGGTAAAGAGGCGTGTCCTCGTGCCCACAACATGAATGCGCGTACGCCACGGAAAGGATGATATGCGGAAACAAAACTATGGATGTGCAAACGTGCACTCTGGTTGCACTAGCAAGAAGGCATGCAAAATTATGGAATACAATGTGCTGTACATAAGTATGACTCAGTACATAGAGGACTAGCTTATCGAAAATACGTTGTGGATCATGGCGACGACGCCTCCTGAAATCCGACCATCCCGTTCGACCTTCATTACCTTCCCACACTCACGATTCTTCGGCCCACCGTATCGCAATCCTCTCTTTTCGTATTTGATTCTGAACCGATCGCGTATTTCGTTCGTATCCCGCCGTCCAGGCCCACCTAGTGTCGTAAGCCCAGTTTATTGCGGTGAGTCGTTATCCCCGTTAATCCTTTCTTCTCCAGTACTACTCCACCTTATTTCCCCATCTTCGTTCTTCTCTCTTATGTGTTCTGTGTGTTTCTGTTCTTCCCCAAACCTATTGCCCCCTCACGATCTGTTCCGACATGTCCCTCTCCCACACTACATGCTAATGGAGAACTGCACGTTGTCTGGTGTCGCATCGAACCACGGTACCCAACAGGACATCGTCCCTGTGCCTCTCATCCGCTGGCCCTGGGTTCAATCAAGGTTTCACGGAGTGGTACATTTACAGCACATCCAAGAACCCGGCAGGCACTTCTACACGTGTCAGTACCAAGGAGTAAGCGTTCTTTACTTAATCAGGACACATCGTGTTTTATTACAAATCTCGATCCCCCTTTTCACAGTAACTCATCTTCATTTCCGCTACAAACTGGTGCTTGCAGTTTTTTTTAGTGCGCATATATATTAGAACATGCATGTTATCATTTTCACCTATATCCATAAAGAACATGTGAAGGTACGAAGTGATATTTAGCGTATCACGGTCATTTTGAGAGACTGAAAATTATTATATGTTAATATAAAAAATCTCAACTTAATTGTGAGAAGGTATGACTAAGGGCAGAATCTTGTTTTCAGTCGCCACCTGATGGTCAACTAACAGTCAACTTTCATACGTGTAAAATTTGTACGCCATGCAAACTTTTTAGTGGTATATTTTTCTTCTTTCTTTAGTATATATCATCTAACCCGACAAAAAAATATGCTTGTCACCACTAATAAATGATGTTTTTTGAAGAAGAAAAATAGAAGATCTAGACCACTTGCGTAGATGGGGTCACGTTATAATTGTGTATGTGTTTTGCGAGGATATAAACAGTGTAAAAGTTATTACTAGGAAGATAAGTTCCACACAAATAATGACACAATGAAAGAAACCCTAACCACCACCCTATAGACTAACCATTCGCAACCTAGCCGCACATGTCGAACCTCTATCCCGCGACTGTCGCTTTGGGTTGTTGGATAGAGGAGGAGGATTATTTTCCCTCATCTATTGTATAGTAAGATCTTCGAAAGTGACGATGATGTTGTCTTGAGCAAAATTTATCGTCACCAATCTCGTATTCGTGGGGCTTCGTCCAGCGTTGCCGATAAGTTTTGGTAGTTTTTGACCCGGTTTGTATGGGCAACGGTTTGTTATTTGTGTTATCGGTAGACATAACCCATGGACATAATCGAAGACATCATCTTCTTCAGTAGCTTCTTTTTTCGAGACTTTGTGAGGAAGGTCGGAGGGTGCCCCAGCTGATATGCTTGGCACAATTGCCGACCTCGGCCGTTGTTGCTACAACTCAACTAGGTTTGGTCGAATACACATGTCTTTGCAGGTGCTTAATGAGTGACCCAGGTTCCCAATATTGACCATCGCTGACTTAATAACGATTAGTCCGGCTGCCCCTCTGGTAAGAATTTTGAGGCATAAAGTCTTAATTAATTGTAGTCTCTCCTTTGTTACAATCGTTTTTGTGTTTAATTACCGAACTACTTTTTATTTTGTCGGATGTTTTTCTTTGATCCAGTATAAAATAGATTTATTTAAAACTGAAAACGTTGTAAGAATTACATATACAAACAACAAATCTACTCTACCCACGCAAATCACACCGGTCACTCTGTTAGACCTTCGAAATATCTTATTCAATTTTGAAATGGGCCTGGGCCCTGGAGTAAAGAAAAGGAAACAAGCATAACCGTGTGTTTTTTCAAAATAAGAGGAAAGAAACAAAAATTACGCAAAAGGGCCCACAACATGAACTCTCCAAAAAGGACAAGGGTATTCGTGTAATATTTCCCATTTAAAACCCCCATCCTCCCCACATCCCTGCCCCAAGTTCGCAACCTTGGTCGTTCGTTGCCAACCGAGACTGCACGAGCAAACGGCCACCCTCTCCTTCCTTCCTTGCTTGGTCTGGCCCTGACCTGACCCAACCCAACCCTTCCTCCCCACGCGCACGACGCCAAGAACCCAACCGCCGAGCGGCCGCGATCTCCGCCGTCACCGCCATGACGACGGAGTCGCCCCGCGCGCCGTCCGGCTGCGCGATGTTCGGCATGTTCCGCCGCCGCCGCGCCGCGTCCATGTCCTCCCTCTCTCGGATCAATGAGACCCCACAGGTCGCCGCCGATGCCGAAGTTGGGGCCTTGCCCGCGCCGGTGAGCTCGGCGAAGGCCGGCGTCCACGAAGATTCCTCCCTCGTGCCCCGCCCGAAGGCCATGCCTTTGCAGCCGCAGATCAACGGCGCAGCTCCCTACGCGCGGCGGCCTTCGAGCGACAAGATCAAGCCGTCCAGGACGACGAACGGCATGGCGAGGACTTCGGCGGCATCACCGGCCGCAGAGTACACCGGCCTGGCGGCGGAGCTCGACAAGATGATCCAAGACCACCAGCGCGTCAAGGGCACCACGCAGATGATGCGCGCCACCTCCGGCAACATGATGATGCACCGCAACCTCGGCAACCTCAACGCCGGCGGCGCGTCCGCCCGCAGCTCGGTGGACCGCAGCGGCAACCCCAAGCAGGCGCCGGCGAGCAACGGGTACGCGTTCAAGGGCATGGGGAACATCGTCGGCAAGGCGGCGGGAGACCCGCTGTGCCGGGCGCTGTCGCACCGGACGGACCCGGAGAAGCTCAAGGAGCTGGGCAACGAGGAGTTCCGGGAGGGGCACTACGCGGAGGCGGTGGCGCTCTACGACCAGGCCATCATCATGGACCCGACGCGGCCGGCGTACTGGGGCAACAAGGCCGCCGCGCTCGTCGCGCTCGGCCGCCTCATCGAGGCCGTTGCCGACTGCAGGGAAGCCGTTCGGATCGATCCCTCCTACGCCCGCGCGCACCACCGCCTCGGCGGATTGTATCTCAGGTACTTACCTAACTTACGTACACGCAGGGCTTTTAATTTCGCCATCGTCGTCATCATCATCACTACTACTCCATAATTTGTTGCAATAATTTGTGCGTGTCTGTTTTGAGCTGGTAATTATTATCGCCATAATTTGTGCCATCAAATGGTGAATTAGTTATAGTAGGTTTTACAGAGATTCATCGTGGTCGCCAGGATGGGCGTAATTAACTGAACTGAAATTAGGGAACTTAGCTGTAAACATGTGAGCTGAATTGAACTATTACGCACGTATATGGTCTTAGTCATTGTGCCGAATTCGCGTCATTGATTTTTTCGTTGACAATTTGATTGTTCAAGTTGCCTTCGGATGTTTCGTGGAGAACCACGATATATATGTACATGGTAGCTAGCAACCAAATGTTTAATAATCCTTAACGAACATGCTGGAGAGTTAGATGATGGCGTGGCTGCTTTGCATACCCTGATACACATCGCCGTCGGATTTGGTTAATCAGTTCAGCGCGGGGTAGTGCTGTGAGCAGTATTGTTATTCCTTGGAAACCTCTAATCGTTCTCCGTAAGGAATGGAAAATCACCTTTTGATGATTAGGGCCTGGGTGCCTAGCTTGATCTGTAATCTACACGTGTTGCTTAATTTATATGAACATTTGATCACTAGTTAGTTTATACGGTCTAGCAGAACCTCCTTCCTTAAATCACTCTAGTGCTAAGGACGACGACGATGTCGATTTACAGGAAGGTTTGGACTGTAATTTTGTTTTTCGTGGGGACCTTTCTGTAATTGCTGAATTTCCATTCAGCCCCTTGTACCCGCAAAAAAAAAAAAAAAAAAAAAATCACTCTAGTGCTTTTAGTAGCCAATCACTTCCTCAACAAGCATTCCTGCACATCTTTTTCAAGATAATGATTGCAGCGAATTAAAAGAACAAGTCCACCATCGTTTCTACCATAGTCTAGTAGCTCTACATATACATTTTACAATCATCTCAGTTCCCAACAATTTTTGCCAATGATGTCACTTGACCTGTCAGTGAAGACCCTTGTGGCGATTGAGAAGATCATTCGTGGTTTTCTTTGGGCTGGGCGCAAGGACGCCCGTGGAGGTCACTGCCTGGTGGCGTGGGAGAGGATTTGCATGCCCAAGCACCTGGTAGGACTCGAGATTCCTAACCTGAGATTTATGAACCACGCTCTCAGGGCTAGATGGTTTTGACTTAGCAGGACAGACAACTCTAAATCCTGGAGTGAGTTCAGCATCCAGGTTCCCCGCATGGTCCGACAGCTGTTTGAGGCAGCCACCACCTCAGTTGTGGGTGATGGAGCCTCCACTTTCTTCTGGGTAGACAGGTGGCTGCCGGAGGGCGTGTGAAGGAGTTGGCACCAAACCTCCTCCGGAGAGTGCCCAAGAGCGCCCGATGTTGCCGCTGAGTCAGAGAAGGACTCGCAGGTGGTTGGCTGGACGATGTCCCGCCGGACTTGGGGACGCACGAGAGATTCGCGAGTTGCTGTCCTTGGCTGACAGTGTGGCGGATTTCGCCTTGACCGAGGGGGTCGTGGATGAGTTCAGGTTGAACTGGGAGGGCCACCGCAAGTACTCAGCTCGCTCGGCCTACAGAGCGTTCGTTGAGGGCAAGATTGGGTTGGACGGGTCTCAACAGATTTGGTGTTCCCAAGCTCCGAACAAATGCAAGTTCTTCCTCTGGCTGGCGTTGAAGAACAGATGTTGGACTGCAGACCGTTTAGGGCGAAGAGGGCTGCCTAGACCGGCCTCCTTCCCGTTGTGCGACCAAGTGGAAGAAGACATAGATCACCTTCTCCTTGGTTGTGTCCTCTCCAGAGAGGTTTGGCACTTTTTCCTCAGCAGGTGGGGTAGAGCAGACTGGGTTCCTGCCCATGATGATCACCTAGTGGATTGGTTACCAGCCAAGACCCCGGGAGGTAACGATGAGAAGGACTTGTGGACGTCGATCAACTTGATCTGCTGGAGCTTATGAAGACATAGGAATGGTGTGGTTTTCGAGAGTCACAGACCTTCAGGGGAAACTGCCATTAGGATGATGCACTAGCGGAGCTCCAACCAAAATGTTAGGCGGGCCAGCCCAAAGAAGATAACAGTTTTTCTTTTCTTTCGTGGGCCAAATTTTCTATAATTGTTCAGTGTTTTGGCTTGGGCTGGGCGGGCCACGGCCAGTTTGGCTTCAATGGAGCTCCGCCACTGGGATGGTGGAGGCCGAAGCTGACCTGTGGCGGGCAGCGAGAATGTTTAGTGGTAGCCTAGTACCCGTAGACAGGTAGAGGGTTGGCGAGTAATCTCCTTTTTCTTTGGATGAGTAGCGTTTTTTTGGCGCATGTGACTAAACGCGTTGTCGGTCTCTTGGCCTCTCCTTTTTGAAACCGATACGTCTGTTTGGACGTATCCTTAAAGTTCCCAACAATTTTCTTACGGGGTGTATGTGTGCTAATTAACTGAACCAGAAATTCTCTTGTCATGTCACTAATAAACCGTTACGTGCTGGTTTTCAGATTAGGAGAACCTGACAAGGCCATAAACTACATGAAGCAATCGTCCAAGGACTCGACGAGCGCGGACGTTTCACGCGCACACTCGGTGAAGAGCCGCATCGCCAAGTGCAACGACGCGCGCAAGCTCAAGGACTGGATCACCGTGCTCCGGGAATCGCAGGCCGCCGTCGCCGACGGCGCCGAATCCGCCCCTCAGGTCAGTGCCAGGGAACACGCTATCGTACATAGTGGCATCGACGTCGCACGACCAGCACGGAAAATAATAATTAACATGTACGAACGTGTCTGCCACGACGCACTCCGTGCGACAGGTAATGGCGCTGCAAGCCGAGGCTCTGCTGAAGCTCCAGCGGCACGACGAGGCGGACGCGGCGCTGCGCGCCGCGCCGAGGTTTGGCGTCGACGAGTCCGCCAAGTTCTTTGGCACCACGGCCCACGCCTACGTGCTCATGGTCCGCTCCCAGGTCGACATGGCCGCGGGACGGTTCGAGGAGGCAGTGGCCACGGTGCAGACGGCGTGCCAGTTGGATCCAGCCAGCCGGGAGGCCGCAGCCGTGCACCGGCGCGCCAAGGCGGTGGCGTCGGCGCGGCTGCGCGGCAACGACCTCTTCAGAGCATCCAAGTTCGCGGAGGCGTGCGCGGCCTACGGCGAGGGCCTCAGCGGCGGTGGTGAGGCCGGCAGCGCCGTGCTGCTCTGCAACCGCGCCGCGTGCCACGCCAAGCTGGGGCGGCACGAGAAGGCCGTCGAGGACTGCAGCGGCGCGCTCGCCGTGCGACCCGGGTACAGCAAGGCACGTCTCCGGAGAGCCGACTGCAACGTCAAGGTGTTCACCATGCTCTTGCTGCATTGCATGATCGATCTCTTTTTGTCGTCAGATTTCTTGACTGCTTTTTGGTCTGTTGGTGATCAGTTGGAGAGGTGGGAGGCGTCGTTGAAAGATTACCAGGTTCTGATCCAGGAACTCCAGGAGAACGAGGACGTGAAGAAGGCGCTCGCCGAGGTCGAGGCCAAGATCAAGAGCCAAAGGAATTAATATGGTGATATATCTCACTCGGCATTGACTCCAGGTAATTGCAGGCTGCAGCTTCTACTGGCTGTTCATGCTTAATCATCTGCTAGCTGTCAGCCGGTGGACTTAGCCATAGTCCTAAAGAAACAATGCACTGAATACTGATTTTTGTGTAATTACAAACAAAAAAAATTGTTCTTACAGATTGAGGAAATCAGTCTTACAGAACTTAGATCCCTAAATAGACTGTTAAACAGACATGATGCATATTGTTATTTGTATACTGAATAAAAAATATTATATTGCGTACTTGCTGCACCAAGGTCTTCAAGTAGTACCAATCATCTAAGTGTCGGCTATAACAAATAGCATACTTCGGTACCTTTATCCTCACTAATTTTAGCTGGCTAGTTTAGGTGTTAGGGCATCGGTTGATGACCACACGCAGATAAAGAAACCAAAAGTGGTTTGAAAATCAGGCAGATTCCTTGCCTGTGCTTATTCTTTAGCATCACAAAGCATCGGCATGCTGATCATAACACTCACACTTATTCTTCTTGGCAGGTTTGTTTGTTCTGTCGGCTACCGGAGAAATCAACGGCAAGTTCTGAAGAGGACAAGGGTTTCGACGAAACAAGTCTGCGAACACCGTTGAACAGTTTGCGAACACCAAAACTGTATGCTTTTCCTTTTTGTTAAACATACACCAAACTACAGAAGAGAATGAAGTGATGGAACTGTACATAATACTTGCTCCAGTGTGATGATGTATAGTTAGTTAAATTATTTGGTTGTGGGTTGCCAACCTGAATAGCTCAAGATCCACCTCTCCCCACGAGGGACCTCATCATGAAGCCATTGATCAGTAAAAAAAATAGGCTATTGCATGTCCAATCTCAATGGCCACGCAAGCAGAGATCCGTTGCAGGTCAACGCGATGACACAAAGTTAGAATTCCTATCCAAGGTCTATCGGCAGGATCCCATTCTAATCATGGCGAAAAAAAGCTAAGCGATCGACCATAGGCCCATATCTCCTTAATGACCAGCCCACTAGCCCATTCAAGAGAACTAAATTCTCTTCCAATTAATCAAACATTTCCATCCATGAGCTTCATCATCAGTGTTCATAAAAGGTTTCTTCGCATCTAATCAACCTTCTTAACAAACCAGCCATTTGGGGCAAAAGATGTTAGGAAATATGTGGTTGTATAAGTGAGGACTGAATTAAGTAACATGAGATGACTTGGTCGATAGATTAATTTCCCTTGCCGGGCCTTGGGCCTCACAAGCTTGTTCGAAATTGGTTGAAGCATCACGCTTCTCAGTTTCCTGCCACTTAGAGACAAACCGAGATAAGTGCAAGGAACCATGCCCACTGATCCACCAATAATATGATAAATACCTTTAAGGATCAAGTTGTCACGAGAAATACGGTAAGATACACATTTTGTAGAATTGATTCACAGGCCTAAAAAATCACCAATATCGGAGAGGAATCTCTGAACATTAGTAATCTCAGATTGGATAGTGTTGTCAAAAAGGGTAGCATCATTTGCTTAAAAGCATCGTTCAGAGAGAGAGAGAGAGAGAGAGGATGGTCTGGTAAGTATATCGTGAAGGATTTTCTTAAAGGCGCCATTGCGAGAATAAATCATGAAGTGGTGGGGTCTCTTCGCCGCAAACCTGTCATGTGCTTAAAGTGGGACCAAGGAGAGACATTCAGGAAAACCCTAGAAGTAGGGACCAAGAAAATGCAGATAAGCCCCTCCACCTCTGACAAAAGCTAAAGATCACAAACACCCAAAGAAAATAACCTCACTGCACAAAATAAAATGCCTTGGAATTTTGGCAATGTCTAACGTTAGAAAGTACAGAGACTTCGTGTGGACTTCTTTGATAATATTCTGCACATTAAGAAAATTTGAATTGACGTCACTTTTAGAAAAGAAACTTTGGTTGGCTGAAATAAGATGCCTCAAATGAGAGGCAACCTATTTGCATGGATCTTGCAAGCGTTCTTTGCCACCATATGAATCAAGGTCAAATGTGTACAAAATTGCATCTCCCTTCATATAATTAGGTTAATGTTGGATGCAATAAGTGAGTTACAACCCCTCCCTCTCAAATAAAACAACGGCATGATCGCTCTAATCAAATAATTTTTAACTAGCACCATATATTTTTCCTCCAATGAGTGCATCTGCCCGAGGTGCCATTTCACCATGTAAATCAAATATTAGCGCACAATAATAGAGCGATTTGTGTAGCTGATAAAGCTATTTTACTGGTACAAAGTACTTTTATAAAAGAGAGATTTATTCTTGACGGGGTTGTAGATTTGCATGAGGTGATGCATGAAATTCAAAAAAGTAAAGTAGATGTTGATCTTTTCAAATTAGCTTTGAGAAGGCTTGCGATATGATTAGTTGGTCTTTCTTAGAAGAAGTAATGATTAAAAAAAAGGCTTCCCTATAAAATTTGTTAACTGGGTGCTGAAAATTATAAATGGTAAATTGGAAGTCATGGTAAATGATCGACTAGGTCCTTACTCTAAAACTAAAAAAGGTCTGCGATAAGGGGACACCACGTCTCCCATTTTCATTTTATTGTCTTATAGACACTCTAACTCTTATAGTTTGAAAAGATACCAAGATGATTTGGAGAGTGCCAAAATTTAAAGTTTATTTTGTGCCTTCTAAACAAATGTTTCGGTTAAAATTAATACTCATATGAGTGACTCTAGGAGTACTTTGGGATAGGTGATAGAACTTTAATGAAAAAGTTTCCAAGATTGTACAATTTAACTTCTAATTTTAATATTAGTGTTGCAAAAGGTGTGGGTTCTGTGTTAGACTTAGAGGGAACTTATGGGGGGTGGGGGGAGAAGCGAGCCCAGCTCACTTAGTTACGGAAGTGGACGTATAACCCAATCACCCAGGTTCAAGTTCTCACGGAAGAAGATTTGGGTTCTTATTATTATTAGAAACAACCTGGTTTTTAATGGAAAAACATGGTTAAATATGAAACAGGTTTGGAGCTTGGTGCTATCATACCTAAGAAACTAGAAGGTACCCTTCAAGGAGCTAGAAGGAGGAGGTGTCTCTCATTTCATGGAGCTGATGATGGTGAAGCTAAGAAAGCCTTTCAGCATGGAGTGGGGGTGAAGAGGTGTTCCAGCTTCGAATGGGTTTCATCCTGGGTGGCGAGTGCCGGTTCAGCGTGTCGGGGACGTGCAACTCTGGCGTACCTGTAGGAGCATCTGGGGGAGGATTCGAGCATCCACGTCATGATGTGATGCTCCCAGGAAAAGCGGCAGAGGAGGACGTTTCTGCGAATGGTAGAGATGTAGAAGATGGAAGTGTTTTGGTGCTAGATAGTGTAGGTAATCTAGAGTGCTTTTGATCCGCTTGATCTCGCAGCGTTGGGGCTGGCCGCTTGTTGGTCGTTTCAGTGAAAACTTGTCACCTCTCTGTAATAGAACCAGTTGACTTTCACGCACTTTTACTTTCCTGAACCAGATTCAATCAGGTGTTGTTGTGAACGCTATGGTTTTGTTATGATTAATGGAACCTAGGAGAGAATCCCTGAGAAACTAAAAAAAACCATTGTTGGGGCTTCCCCTACCGTATTCCTACTACAACTGAGTGATGATGTTAGCCTTAATGATGTGGAATGGACTCCGACTAAGACTTATTGGTTTTTTTCTATGCAATCCATGTACTTAATTAGATGTAAAAGTCGCTCAGGTAAAATGCATGGCCTCATAGGAAGTTGTGGAATGTGAGAGTTCCCTTAAGGTGAAGGTGTTCTTATGGCTAAAGGTTGATAACAACATTCTAACTAAGGATAATGTGATCCATAGAGGGTAGAATAGCAAATACATTAAATGCATGTTCTGTGATACTGTAGAGACCGTAGATCCTTTCTTCTAGTGTGATCTTGCTAGGTACTTGTGGTGTGTGCTTACATGTTATTTTTATTTGAAAAGTGCATCGACTAATTTTTTAGAGATTATTAGTGAATGGATCTGGGATTTACTAGCAAAGTGAGGCTTTAATATGGAATGTATGGAAAACTAGAAATGCGGCTGGCTTTGAATATGTTTTCCCTAATGATCCTTGTAGTACTGTTTACAAGTGAAGGGGTTCGTAGCAGAAAACAATAATTTTTCTAACTGTCGCAACATCGAAACTAGCCAGGATCTATCTATCTAGTAATGCGGTAACGGAGAAGTCATCGGAAACATACCCTTGTAGACCGATAGCGGGAATTACGCTCCCGCACAAGCGTTGCCGATGAAGACGTACGTAGCCGACCTCAAGGTCGCGGAGAACTTGGCGCGACGAAGAAGAAGGAGACGCAGCGATGAAGAAGCTCCTAGTGCCGAACTCGTGAGAGAGCAGCACCTCTGAGTACTCGCACACGTACGGACCTTGACGATGACCTCCGGGCTCCCCGATCCAGCCGGAATAGCGGAAGCGAGAACTTTGGGTGGAAACCCGCAACACAACGGTGTGCTGCGGTTTATAGGTCTCCCATATACGCTGTCCAGACTTGGGACCGCGCACGTCGAGAGATGGGGAGGGAGGAATTGGACTAGGGAGAAGCCTGGGCCAACCGGAATTAATTCCTGAATTTTCTGTGTATTTTTCCAATTAATCCGGGTCCCTATTTATTGAAGGAAAAGGGTGTGCAACTCTCCTCAACAAACCATGTGGGACTAAAGGGAGGAGAGGGGTGGTGCGGCTGCCTCCTTGGTCCCAGCCGCACCCCATGGTGGCGCATGTGCCCCAAGGGCCCAGCCGCACCCCTCACATGGGGGGGAACCTTCCCCTCATGGGCCCTATGGCCCATTAAGGTGAGCAGCCCCAATTTTCTCCTTTTCTTTAATATTAAATTAATAAATAAATATATATAATTCATTAATTAATATATTTACATATTATTTAATCTCCCATGACTCCGAAACATTTTCCGGATCATTCCGAACTCACTTCGGTCTCCCCGGAACTCTTCCGGTCTTCCCCGGAACTCTTCCGTTCTTGCCGGAACTTTTCCGAAACCTCCTATCTCTATACCTAAGCCACTCCGATGTTTCCAAAACGTTCTCCTAGCGTCGTCAAGACCTTAAGTGTGTTACCCTCGGTTCGAGAATACTCCGGACATGGTCGAGACCCTCCCGCCAATGACCGTCAGGGAGCCCTGGATGACTATGACGGCCCCCGTGCATTCTAGAATAAATCATCCTTGAATCATCTTTGAACCGTTAACATGATATGATCATTCCCTTTGTTCGTTGATACTTCCTTGTCCGAGATACGATCGTCAACATCCGATGTTGTGTTTTATCTCGTTACCGACAAGGTTGCTTTACTCGTTCCCATGAAATTATATCTTCAATGACCTAGTCATATGCTGCGCAGCTTTACAGATATAATCTCACCGAGTGGGCCCAGCATATCAATCCGTCACACGGATGAACAAATCCCGCTCTTGATTACTCGCCCCGACTACTTCCTTCCAATACCCGAAAGTGTCACCTTTATTGTCAGCTTATGAGGCATGACGTTTGATGCGATCAGCCATATCTTTCAGAAGCAGCGACTTGATGTAATCTCACGGTCCAAGGAATAAGCTACCACGTTCTAATCCTATTGCAGTGTTGAACTATGTGATACGATCCTAACTGCAATACTTGGGTAATGTCCATCAAATCATTCTCCCAATAAAATGACTCCACCATCAACTGTTAATGCAATATGATCGGGAAATCACGATCATCCATTGACTGATGGACTAGTTTATCTAGAGGCTTAACTAGGGACTCTGGTTTGTTTACATACCACACGTGTATTAACAATTCCGATTAATACAGTTATAGCATGGTACAAAAGTATTTATAAACTTAAAGAGATAATGCAATAAATCTTATTATTTATTTGCCTCTAGGGCATATCTCCAACAATCTCCCACTGCACTAGAATACAAATACACTAGCTGCATTTTCTATACCAATCATACAACCTTATCTTTTATAAGTGTTTATGATAATGCTCGCTCGTGGAAGAGGTTTCCTTCGGCCTGAACCTTTCATAACCATAAGCTCTTTGCAAACCATTGATATCACCTTATTTGATATCAACATGCTATCTTAATAACAAATATACATATTTGGCAACTAAGTGAGACTTTTGTTTCCCTGCGCTTACTCTGATCCAATATCAGTTAATTGCATTAAACACACTCAGTTTTAGAGAATACCTTTTCTCCACCAATCCTATGTAATTTCACAGTATCTATATACTTTTATATTTACCTAAGTAGATCCTGACATTCTATTGCCAGCCTAATGCCTTTTAGTTTATCCTATAACGACTTGATCCTTATTTCTTTCTGTCATTTAGGTTGATCCTTTTAACACAACATTTGTTAAACTCATCATCCTTTACAGATTTGAAATAACCACATATCCTTAGTTTCTTTTAAACTATGAAGGATAATTTTGGTTCCACTAATAATGAATCACAAATTCATCTCAGCGCTTATTCTTCTTGTAAGAATACTAATCATATCTTTTCGAGTATATAATATGGTTAATATGCTGCCACCTTATCATGGCATAGAAGTGCAGCATATTTTACAACCATGATTACTTTATCCAGATTTACAAGGACTAATTCCTCGTTACGTCTTATTCTGACATATCAGAATCTAATCTGGAAAAACACCTCGACTTCCTTTAAAATAATCTATTCAAAACAGATGCTCATATTTTAAAACATATATGATTTTCTTGTAATTCCATAATTACTTCTAATTCATTTTCCTAGTACCATCTATTATATGTCATTTACATATAAACACCTGACTTAGCTCCCACTCAGAAATGTCAGACACATTTCATATTGTGTAGCCCACAAGCTCCCACTTAACAATATGTCACTTACATATTATTCCGGTAAGCTGTCCTACTCCCACTTAAATTATACGGATATAATTTCCTTCGATATTTCGGTCATAACCGAAATCCTTGATCATGTATCAATTCGAAAATTCCAAATACGATGTATTTACTTGTTAATGCAAATCCAAAAGACTTAGGCATGTCTACATCCAATGTAGTCAAAACAATTTTGATTTTGTCAAAGACATTCTTCATGACAAAATTAGCTTTATGTCCTTCTCACAGTTTCATTCTTTTCACACAACTTGTCATGTGAAAAATCAAGTAACCCTTTTACTTAATAAGATTCAAGCAACATTTACTAATATAATCTTGAATGCAACCTTTTGGATTTATGACTCATAGTCACAATTCGAATTTGGTTCACCCAATTTCTTTGTATTTCGTAGGTATCCCTTGTTCTAGTAACAAGCTCATTAAATCATGAATATTAATCTGTGACCAGACAGAAAATATTCTTTAATGCCTACTATTTATAAAAGCTCCTTGCATGAAAACACCATGATCAAATATCATCATTTTTCATTTCATTTGTGGAGTTTTGTTGTCGGATCAAATTCCGAAAACAATATTTCTCTCACAAATCGAGTGAGGTCAATTACCCCTTTTAAGCTTTTCTTTATTTCATATCCTTTCTTGAAACTTGTTTTCAATGAATCACCAAGTTAGCAATACTAGTTTTGCCCTTGTTGGTGTTTACCATATGAAACATATATTCATTCCTATGAATATTTTACAAAGAACTATTTCGTACACAGTTTCGTATTATCATATAATCTATAAACCATGACCACAACTTATTGTCGTTCATACGAATTTTGGGTGAAGCTTCAAAATAGGGAGTTTACTAATTCTAACGGAAAAACCTTCTACGTGATTTCTAAAATACTAAGAGATGATTTTAGGACTATACTTTATTCAAAATAGAGTATGATCATAATGTCTACATCAACATGTTTGATAATAGCATCATAATTTTGTGAACCGAATTTCACAAGTCCTTTTGTGAACCGAATTTTCACAAACCTTCATGATAAAATAAATCTTTAAAATCCTTGCTATTATAATCCAATTACAATGACTTGATTTTTATCCTCCTTTTCTATCCGAAAAATCTTTCTTGATCAAATCAAATAATTTCAGATAATTGTATCTTTTAGTAAATACTTATTATTTACTTAGACATACAACAAAGGTTTCAATAATAATTTCCACTACACAATTTAATTTAACAATCATCTTGCATGATCTCAAATCAAATTTCTTCTCATATTGACTTATCAATATTTTTCAATCATCATGTCTCATTAGACATCACGCATGCAAATACACAAGATCAAAATATCCAAAATATTTGCAACAATAATATGATTAAATATTTCGGTAGTGCTATTTTATTATTGATTAGGATATTTATTTTAACATTCAAATCCACTTTGCTATCAAAAAGATTAATACATGAATAACTTATTCATAATCGAAATATGATCATAAGAAAACTTTATTCATAATAAAACAACTTGCTTGTCTCTTACAAATATGAATAACTTGTCTCATCGAATATAAGACATACTTATTACAATCACTCTCAAATTCGACTACAAAACTCTTATTCAAAACTACTAATCAAAACTTGATAACTATGGGCGTGAAACTCCTTGGCCATCAACTACTTTGCCTTGCCATCATTCCGCAGCATCATGTCGAACTCTGCAATTTTCCTGTTATATTCTGGTGCTGTTTCAATAAAACAGAACATAAGTATCAAATACTTTAATATCAACAAGTGTAAGAAATAACAATTATAACTTTGTATATCAAATATACCTTGCGTGTCATCTATTTCTCCTTCGATGGGTTCCACCTCCACGTCTTTGATTTCAACCAGGAAATCATTGAAGAGGAGGAAATCACTTTTAAGTATATACTCATCGACAAGCTCCTCATAGCTAGGAGGTAGAGAACGCAACACCGCCTGTATTGCAAAAGTATCCGCCATCCAGTAATCGCATGTGTTTGTGAGATCATCGTGAATGTCAAACATCTTACACAAATGTGTCTCCAAGCAGGTATGTTCTTCCATCTTGAGTGAAAGAAACTTGTCCAGCTGCTTGTACTGCTCATGCTTCATTCGGTTCAAGAACCGAACTTTAAGAGCACCTATCATCACAGCGGGTTCCATATGGCGAAACTCATTTTTCAGCTCATGATCCATGCAGACATACATCGTGATTGAACACTTCTCCAAATCTCACGACGCTGACGAAAATCCTCTTTCGCCTCTGCACTTGCGGAGTCTCCTGGTTTATCTCCTAACAATTCTCCTATCACGTAAGAAATGTCGTTCTGGTAGAGGACGTCTTTCAGGTTTCTGTACCACGTCATGAAGTTGGATCCATCGTTCCGGAGACTTTCTTTTCTAATAAAATGGTTGAACTCAAGACTTTCTTCCTTAGGATAAGGCATGATCTACAGAGATAATTTGCAAAGACTAGAAGGCTAAGTTTATAAAAATATGAGTTTATTTTATAATCACATTATCAAAATACACTCCACTAAGAAATTCATCCCAAACAAAATAACTTAGTGATTACACGATCCTAATCCATTATACTACCCCCATCGATCAGGCGGATAGAATAATTTCAAAGGTAGGCAACGAATTACCAATCGCAACAATCATGCGACTCATGCTCGATCTTTCGATCTTCCCGTGTTCCGAGGCTATGTCTGTACATACTAGGCTCGCCAATCTGACCTTAGTGTATCTGCGTGTGCAACGTGGCTTACACCCACTGTATGCGAACGAAGAGACGAGTGTAACCGTAAGCGGCGTACCCCGTAACGTAGAACTTTATTGGTGGTGCACACTAAGGGCGAACACAATTTTGGCATTAATTTGGGATCATCCTAATATTGCTACCGTTGTATATATACTTAATATATAAGCAATCAAATAGGATGCACACACAACAAACACCTCCGGCAGTGCTCCGAGTCTACGGTGCCACCTTTTTGCCTCCGATAACATAAAACTTACCGTAACCATGTCATATTAAAAACCCCACTGCAAAACAAAGTTAGACGCTCTCTACTTTATCTTTTGCATGTTTTACGTGGCTTCTAGGGCTTTCGTAAAAGAACCGATTCTTACCTACGAACGTAGAACCACAACATCGATTAAATAATTGTCTCTATTACACCCTTTTCAGGGCCCTCCATTGAAAATGCCATGCCGTCTAAAGAGAGAGAGACAGACACCCGCTAGCCGCATATATGGTACAAGCCATATGTTAGTTGCGGAACCAGTCTCGCGTAAGCGTACGCGTGAGGTCGGTCCGGGCCGCTTCATCAACTCGATGCCGACAACATTAGCAAGTGCACGCGAGAGGGTAACAATTACAGAATCGATGCCCACATTCAACATGTGTTCTAACCGTACCAGCAATACTACGCATAGATCGGGTCTGATACCACTGAAGGGGTTTGTAGCAGAAAACAATAATTTTTCTAACTGTCGCAACACCGAAACTAGCCAGGATCTATCTATCTAGTAATGCGGTAACGGAGAAGTCATCGGAAACATACCCTTGTAGACCGATAGCGGGAATTACGCTCCCGCACAAGCGTTGCCGATGAAGACGTACGTAGCCGACCTCAAGGTCGCGGAGAACTTGGCGCGACGAAGAAGAAGGAGACGCAGCGATGAAGAAGCTCCTAGTGCCAAACTCGTGACAGAGCAGCACCTCCGAGTACTCGCACACGTACGGACCTTGACGATGACCTCCGGGCTCCCCGATCCAGCCGGAATAGCGGAAGCGAGAACTTTGGGTGGAAACCCGCAACACAACGGTGTGCTGCGGTTTATAGGTCTCCCGTATACGCTGTCCAGACTTGGGACCGCGCACGTCGAGAGATGGGGAGGGAGGAATTGGACTAGGGAGAAGCCTGGGCCAACCGGAATTAATTCCTGAATTTTCTGTGTATTTTTCCAATTAATCCGGGTCCCTATTTATTGAAGGAAAAGGGTGTGCAACTCTCCTCAACAAACCATGTGGGACTAAAGGGAGGAGAGGGGTGGTGCGGCTGCCTCCTTGGGCCCAGCCGCACCCCATGGTGGCGCATGGGCCCCAAGGGCCCAGCCGCACCCCTCACATGGGGGGGAACCTTCCCCTCATGGGCCCTATGGCCCATTAAGGTGAGCAGCCCCAATTTTCTCCTTTTCTTTAATATTAAATTAATAATAAATATATATAATTCATTAATTAATATATTTACATATTATTTAATCTCCCATGACTCCGAAACATTTTCCGGATCATTCCGAACTCACTTCGGTCTCCCGGAACTCTTCCGGTCTTCCCCGGAACTCTTCCGTTCTTGCCGGAACTTTTCCGAAACCTCCTATCTCTATACCTAAGCCACTCCAATGTTTCCAAAACGTTCTCCTAGCGTCGTCAAGACCTTAAGTGTGTTACCCTCGGTTCGAGAGTACTCCGGACATGGTCGAGACACTCCCGCCAATGACCGTCAGGGAGCCCTGGATGACTATGACGGCCCCCGTGCATTCTAGAATAAATCATCCTTGAATCATCTTTGAACCGTTAACATGATATGATCATTCCCTTTGTTCGTTGATACTGTCGTGTGATGACGTGAAACACACGTTCGTTGGGAGACCCCAAGAGGAAGGTATGATGTAGTCAGCAGCAAGTTTTCCCTCAGAAAGAAACCAAGGTTATCGAACCAGTAGGAGCAGCAACTCTTCAGAAGGTTGTCAACGGCGCCAGAAAAATAGTGTTGTTGATGGGAGTCTGGACTGTTGACGTGGAATCTGCACACAACACAATCAAACTACTTTGCCCCAACGAAACAGTGAGGTTGTCAATCTCACTGGCTTGCTGAAAACAAAGGATTAAACGTATGGTGTGGAAAATGAGTATTAAATTGCAGAGAATGAAAAAGGAACAGTTTGCAGTTTGTGGTTGTTTAATCAGTGTAAAAGAATGGACCGGGGTCCACAGTTCACTAGTGGTGTCTCTCCATAAAAGATAACTAACATGTTGGGTGAACAAATTACAGCTAGACAATTGACGACTAGTGAGCGCATGACAATGCATATACATGACATGTTGACTACTATGATATTTAATTGGGCATTACGACATAATACATAGATCGTTATCCAACAGCATCTATGACTAATAATCCACCGCCGGGTTGTCATCCGAGTTCCCCATTGGTATTAAGTTGCAAGCAACGGATAATTTCATTAAGTAAAGTGCGTAATGTAAACAAACACATATGTCCGTGGACATAGCATCGTTAGGTTATCCCTAGTGGCAACAGCACATCCACAACCTTAGAACTTTCTGTCACTGTCCCAGGTTAAACGGAGACATGAACCCACTATCTAGCATAAATACTCTCTCTTGGAGTTACAAGCATCTACTTGGCCAAAGCATCTACGAGTAACGGAAAGCATGCAAGATCTTAAATAACATATAAGATAGATTGATAATCAACTTGACATAATATTCAATATTCATCGGATCCCAGCAAACACAACATGTAGCATTACAATAATATGATCTTGATCATGTCGGGCAGCTCACAAGATCTAAACATGATGGCACAGTGGAGAGACAACCATCTAGCTACTGCTATGGACCCGTAGTCCAAGGATGAACTATTCACGCATCACTCCGGAGGCAGGCATGGCGATGTAGAAGCCTCCGGTGACGATTCCCCTCTCCGGCAGGGTGCCGGGAAGAGGTTCTGAACCCTCCCGAGCTAGGGTTGACGACGGCAGCGTCTCTGGAACTTTTCGTGGATATTGGCTCCGGCACTTAGGGTTTTCGCGTCGGGGGGAATAAGTAGGCGAAAGGGCGGCGGCTGACGACCCCCGAGGGGCCCACACCACCCTAGGTCGCGACAGAGGGGGGAACCGCGCCCTAGTGGCGTGTGGGGCCCTGGTGGCCCTCCTCTGTTGCTCCTTTGCTCTGTCAGGTGTGCTCTGGTAAAATAGGGACTCCCGTGTAGTTTCGTCCAATTCTGAGAATATTTCCAGACTAGCTTTTCTGGAATACAAAAACAACAGAAAACAGGAACTGGCACTTCGGCATCTTATTAATTGGTTAGTCCCAAAAAATGTATAAAATTGATATAAAGTAGATGCAAAACATGTAGCAATTGGTATAAAACAAGCATGGAACATCAAAAATTATAGATACGATTGAGACGTATCATCGTGTCTCGTTGCACGGACACCGAGAGTATAGGATACCCCTTTTAGGTTCGGCACGGGGCGCGAAGGAGGCTGAGAATCGTCTTCTTGGGCGGAGTATAGATCTAGCTCTCATCTCCACGATCAAAGCATGCAACCAAAGGGACACAAGGAGCTACCCAGGTTCAGGCCGCCCGGAGGCTAAAAGCCCTACTCCTGCATGTCTGGATTGATGAGTTCTTCATAGTGTGGCTTACAATGGAACCTCCCGGGCAGGGTACCCGGAAGGGTTTTGGCCCGAGGTAGAAGAAGGACAGATCCTGACCCGGAGGAGATCACCTTCCTCTCTACCTCCGCAGCCCTAATCTAGTCTTGCTCTGGTTCTAGCTTGTCTTCGTCCTTGGTCCGACCTTTTTCTCCTCCGTGCCTTGGTCCTCCTTTTATAGGCTAAGGGGTTGCCACAGGGTCACGTGAGGGGCGTGAGAGTCCTTCGGGGTGAAGGACCCTCCTCATCTAGTTTAGGGGGAGACGTGGCCTCTCCTCAGCCTAGCGTCTCCCTTGGGTTAGGTGGGAGCGTCCGCCTTGGGGGTGGACAGGAGCTGACACCACCACGGGGCGTGCTTCCCACCCGCGCTGCCTTCGCCTTGCTTCCCAAGTCTTCCGTGGTGAGGTGGAGTGCTTATCCACAGGTACGTAGGAGGTACCCGGGAGGGAGCCTGGCCTCCTGCCGGGAACTCGGGCTCTCGGGTCCTTCCTGGCCTTCTTGCTTGATTCGGGGACCCGGAAGGTCCCCAGGACCGGAGCCCTTAGTCGATGCAGGCCTTGCGTGTCTTGACGGTGAACCCGCCAGCTTGACTTGAGTCTTGGTCTTGTCCATCTTCAACTTGGGCCCACATGGGGTGGACCCACTTTGGCAGTACTAGGGGAACCCCATGTTCCACTGTTGCGACAGTTACTTCTTTGTCCGAGATACGATCGTCAACATCCGATGTTGTGTTTTATCTCGTTACCGACAAGGTTGCTTTACTCGTTCCCATGAAATTATATCTTCAATGACCTAGTCATATGCTGCGCAGCTTTACAGATATAATCTCACCGAGTGGGCCCAGCATATCAATCCGTCACACGGATGAACAAATCACGCTCTTGATTACTCGCCCCGACTACTTCCTTCCAATACCCGAAAGTGTCACATTTATTGTCAGCTTATGAGGCATGACGTTTGATGCGATCAGCCATATCTTTCAGAAGCAGCGACTTGATGTAATCTCACGGTCCAAGGAATAAGCTACCACGTTCTAATCCTATTGCAGTGTTGAACTATGTGATACGATCCTAACTGCAATACCTTGGGTAATGTCCATCAAATCATTCTCCCAATAAAATGACTCCACCATCAACTGTTAATGCAATATGATCGGAAAATCACGATCATCCATTGACTGATGGACTAGTTTATCTAGAGGCTTAACTAGGGACTCTGGTTTGTTTACATGCCACACGTGTATTAACAATTCCGATTAATACAGTTATAGCATGGTACAAAACTATTTACAAACTTAAAGAGATAATGCAATAAATCTTATTATTTATTTGCCTCTAGGGCATATCTCCAACAACAAGTTATCGTATTGGATGACTAATAAGAAGTCGTGTATGCAGATCGTAAATGATCGTCAACTTCAAGTCACCATAATGCAACTGTTGCCTAGAGTGGCATCTGAAGTTTTCAATGTTCGTCGGGGATGGGCGCCTTCGAGAAGGAGAATTGAAATCAGCTAGCACAAGCTATGGGAAAGCTTTGGTGAGGAAGTTGTGCTGGAATAGAAACTTGTTTAGTTTGAAGCATGTTTTGTGATATTGTAACTCGGCTCATTTCTATGTTGTGTTGATAGTCCGCGAGTAGTACCTAGGTTATTAGTTTGAGGTTGTGCATGTTGTCGGACTAGTTGTAGATGTGAGACTTAGATATCATTTTGGTTTTCTAGGTGCTTTTGATGGACCAACAAGAGAGCGAGGTATTATAGGTCTCAATTTTCGGAATGATATCTGGAGCTCGGGCTCCTCGATAAAAAAAAAACTATAGTAAACTCTTTTATTATACAAGACTCTTGATTATTCAACTTTTACTAGAATTTTCTTAGCAAAATAGAAAACATTGCAGTGATAAATTAATATTGAAGTTAAATTCACCTATACGGTTGGTAAGTTTTAGCCACAAATTCTTATTTCTTATTATCCTTTAATTAATCCTCTGCACTATATTAAGTTATTTTCTCGAGAAGAGGAATGCCACAACCTATGCATCGATTAATACACGCAACTATATTTATCGCGGAGTTTTAGAATAAGTTATACAAGAAAGTCAGAAAGGATAAAAGGTACAACAAAATTCAAAAGAAAATTTAGTGCTAATTTATTGAGTGGTAAATTATTGCTAAGTTTGGTGCTACCATAATAGCTAGGTTATGTCAAGTTTAAGTTGATTCAAAAATAAGATGGCTGGGTGGAAGCAGCCTTAGTAATCATCTCAACATATAAAAGCGGGAAGTTAATTATGTGCTCAATAGAAATAGTACAACAAAACAAAGGAAACAACGTGAATAAAGCTAACAGCAGTGACACAATAAGAAATAACGAATGGCTGAACATGAACAAATAAATGAAGTTGGCACCACTCTAGCGTCATTTTTAAGGCGGGAACGTTGGGGGATTTTGCTTAAGGCACGACATGATTTTGTGCCGTTGATCGACGCCAGCGGTCATGCACGTGCATGTGATGTGATGGCACCCTAAAGCCATCTCCTCCGGTGCCCCATAAAAGTGTCCGGCACACCCGAAACAGAGTCTGGTTTGAGGGGTGTCAGACACTTATCTAGATGGCGTCCCATTTTTTTTAAAATTGAGTACCCAAATTTAATTGTTAAAATTGTATAGAGATTTAAACGAAATGTAAAAAACACTAAGCTAAACCCTATATCTTATTTCGAGACAAAGTTAGATCCATTACAGAAGTCCACATGATGTACAAGGGATGCCAAACATAATAGAAATTACACTGAAATTGAAATCCTTGTACCTGCTAACGACCACTACCGCTGCCCGAACGAGCCACCGACGCACCGTTGTCGCTGCTTCGCTACTCGATCTGGCCTGACTTTGTTGATAACAAACGGAAAGTCTTCGTCCACGTGCGCGGAATATTCGCCATTGAACTTTTTTATCGATTGAAACTTCTAATCCAAATATGTAACACACGTAGATCTAACGAGGTCCACCACTCCAAGATAGAAGCAAACATACGATACCCCACCCTTCTCAACGCCACTGGTGAAATCACCGCTGACGCGGTGGATGAGGAAATGGTTATTTTTATTGTTGTTTCGCACAACGCCTCCATAGCCACCATATAACATCGTTGTCAGTTGACCAAACTATTTTAGGGACCTAACTATGACGCCGAGCACGTGTCCGAGGTCCCCACTCCCTCCCTCCGCCAGAGCGACAAGTAGAGGAGATGGGGACCCGTCGAGTCCTGGCCGAAGACAAAGGAGATGGGGCGGATGACAGCCACAACTAGGGTTGAAACCTTAGGTCCCTTTCCTTAGCTCCATGGTAGAAAACGTTTAAAACCAAACCCTACATCTAATCCTTTCCACTGAAGATGTTGAAAGGGCATGTGTTTCCCCATGCGTGGTTTTGGTAATTAATGACAATCCTTATGGACTAATGTTTGCATTGAGATATTCTTGTAGATCTTGTCCATAAGAAAAGATTGGAGTTCATGTGTTGGACTCTAGAAGATTACATGATGATCAATGCTCTATTCAAGGGTTTATATGAAGAATGGTCATATGTAGAGTTGAGCATATTGCAAGTATGTCTTGAAGGATTCAAGACATCATCTTGGTGAAACGGAGCTTAGCGAGGCTCTCCCATAATGGAGTATGGGGGAACATTTGGAGAAGTCTTCATCAAGCATGTGCTAGCAAGCACAATCAAGAAAGGTGTTCCAACTTGAGGGAGTCAAGATCGTCATCATCTAGCTCAAGTGGAATGCGCAAGGTAAAGGTATGATCTTGATAGGGTTTCTATTTTACCGGTCTCGTGGTGTTAGTGGGAGACCGGGTTATAGGATAGACGGTGTACTATCAAGAGGGGCTCTCAAGTGAGTAACTTGATCGCATCTTTGTGGAGAGCTCAAACCTTTGCATATTTGGCATATCATCTTTCTTGGTTCTTATTTGGCTTTTATCCATGTGTGAATTTAGAGCTTGTGTTCATCTCCATACCAAGCTCAAGTTCATCAAAAATGGATTTCATTTGAATATCTTGAGGTGTTTTTGATGTTGGAGGTTTTACCGGTTTATCTCTTGTAGAGAGGTCAAACTCTCCTCTTGTGTTATCCTCCTCACATGATGGACTATGATGTGTATATGCATGATCTTGTAGAGCTTGTGATTATCTTCGAAACAAGCCCAAGATCATAGAAAACAGAGTCCGGATGAAAAACTTATTGCGTTTTCGTGTTGGAAATATTATCGGTTTATCATTGAGGAAAGTTCCACACCTTCCCATGTGTGTCAACTTAACTCTATTTATGGTTCTTAATATTTCCAACGAGAAAGTTATTGCATTTCAGGTTTTGCGGATTTGCTGCTGTTTTGCCTAGGCCGGAGTCTCCGGCCTCAGGGGTGCTCAGGGGCCGGAGTCTCCGGCCCATCAAGTTTTGGAGCGAAGAGCTTCACAAGTCGGCGCTCTCTGCCTTCGGTCCGGAGTTGGTCCGGAGTGACCCCGGAGTCTCTGGTTGGGGCCGGAGTCTCTGCCCCCTTGGGGTCCGGAGTCTCCGGCCCTCCTGGACCGGAGTCTCCGGTGTAAGTTTCCTGCAACGGCTCTTTTTCTGGGGACCTATAAAAAGGCCCCCTTCTTCCCCAAAGGGTCAGCTCTTCCAAGCACGAAATTTCCCCCTTTCTCACCTCCATTGTTGACCTTGGAAAGCTTGCCTCTCTCTCAATTCCTCCTATGATTCTTGCACATCTTTGAGGGATTTGAGAGAGGAGATCTAGATCTACAATTCCACCAATCCATTCCTCTCTAAGTGAGGGGAACCTAGTAGATCTTGATCTTGGAGTTCCATTTTTTGAGTTCTTCTTTGTTCTTCCTCTCTTTTCCCCCCACAAGCATTAGTTGCTTTTGGTGAGATTTGAGAGTGAAAGACTTGAGCACTTCTTGTGTTCTTGCCATTGATTTTGTGCATCGGTTTGTGCTCTCCACGAGGATTCGTGGAAATGAAAGTTCGTGAGCTTGTTACTCTTGGGTTTTTGGACCCTAGACGCCTTTTGTGGTGGTTGAGGCCTTTTGTGGCCACTTGGGAGCTCCCAATCCTTTTGTGGGTTGTGCCTCAATAGTGTTGTAAGGGACTCGATTTTCGCCCAAAAGGGAAATCAATAGTGGAAGGTGAACCGAGCTTTCGGGCAAGGTTCATCGGAGAATAGGGTGAGGCCATTTGTGGCGTCTTGTGTTTGAAACTCACACCCCTCCAACGAGACGTACTCCCCTAAAAAGGAGGAACTCGGGAATACATCGTTGTCTCCGCTTGCCTCGGTTATTTCTATATCCGAGCTCTTTACTTATGCACTTTACATTGTGATAGCCTTCGTGCTTGAAGCTTTACATCTTGCTATCACCTTGTTGCTTGTCTTGCTTAGCATAAGTTGTTGGTGCACATAGGTGAGCCTAGTATATTTAGATTGTTGGCTTGTTAATTTAAACATCAAGTTTTATTCCGCAATTATCAAGCCTAAACCGGAAAAGTTTTTTAAATCGCCTATTCACCCCCCCTCTAGGCGACATCCTTGTCCTTTCAGATGTAGATGATACCAACTCTGTTGGGTCGGTGCTGCCGTTCCGACGACGTTTAATGTGACGACCCGCAGGGAAGCAGCACCGCCGCCACGTGGGGAAGCAGAGCAACGCCCCGTCGAGGTGGTTGGGCTGCACCATTAAATAAGGTTAACTTGTCATTGTGTCCCTGACACGTTGGACCCACCTATCGGAGGGTGTGTCCGGTACCGCCCGAGCCGGCACCGAAATTTGGAGGCCGATAAGAGGATGATGGGCAGATTTTCAGACAATCCTGACGGACGTAGGGCACCGCTGAGGGCTTTTTTTTTTATCCAGACCTCGTTGAGTCGATGGAAAGGTCTATTAGGAGCACCGGTGCACATGCTATGACATGGAGCTGAGATGGTGAAGCCGCGACATCCCGCTGAAATTCCGTCGCGGGAGGGTGGTTTCCCTAATCTAATTAACTTCTAAATAAACTTCCCTGAAACGATATCGAGCTATTTGCTTTCATATCTTCAACCTCCTTTTCGATTTTTCTTTCTTTTGCTTTCATATCCATCAGATAACACAATGAGAGTGATTGCACTTGCCCATACACAACGTACTGTCACAGAACCTGGACTTTTCTATCGGTTGTACTTTCAGAAACAAAGAAAGTTGTCCCGAAATCCGACATGCGGCGCCATAAGAACACAGCCGTTTCTTTTTCTCACAGCTAATATGAGGTGAGCGGTGTCACTCGGTGACAGCGAATTGTTCCAAGTACATAAACAGGAAAAAAAATATCCTGAATAGTTAATCATGGAGAGGAGATTCCAATCATGCATGAGCAAGTGTAAGGTTTTTTCTTCCAAAAAGGAATAAACAGGAGTCAAGCACTAGAGAATTTTATCTCATATCAATTACACATTGGCAGGGTGTTTATACATTTCACCTTATATTCCTCCTCACATATCACAAGTACTACTATTCACCATGTACGTCGGTAAAATACAGCAAGGGGTCTGTATTACAGCAATATCTACAGAGCAGGATTTGTTTTACTGAGAGACCTACATGCTGGCCTACTCGAAACCAATCTGCCACATGCTGATCGATCCTTTACGAGATCCATACACAAATAAGAAATTATAGTAACTCTCCTCTCAAATAGGGAATCGGCAGAGAGAAGCAAAGAGAGGCGAATTCGAGTAGTAAAAGTTGGAAAACACACACATACATTGTTCACAGAACGAGATCGAGGATGGATCATCACTTCTTCCAGCTCCGGCAGCGTAAGATGGAGTCGTCGCCGCCGACGACCCACGTTTCCTTGGCGATGTCGACGGACACCTGGAAGAAGTCCGGCGGGTATCTCATCACCACCAGATTCTCCTTCACCTCCTCTTCTTCCTCCCTTGCCTTCTTGGCATCCTCCCCTGCATCTCCTCCTCCTAGCCTCCTCGCCAACCCCTTCGCCGGCGCCGATCGGCACCGCATCAGCATCAGCGCGTTCGCGGGCGGCGCCGCGTCTTCCTCCTCATCCTGCGGTAGGTCTTGTTCCTGCTGCTTCTTTCTAGGAACTCTCTTCCCTTCCTCCAGCACCATGAACCACTTGGTCAATGCGTCACCGTGCTCTGCTGCCTTCCCCGAGCGCACCACCTGCTCCTCCTCTTCCTCGTCCTCCTCCTCGGAGCTGTACTCCACGACGGCGCCGGGGAACCGGCCGAAGCAGCCGGAGACGTTGAGCCGGAACGCGCCGTGGAAGGCGTTCAGGAACGGCAACGCGTCCTTCTTGATCCCGAGCGCCTGCATCCACGTGGTGGACTTCTTGGCCACCTTGCCGGCGCCGCCCTTGGGCTTGGCCGACCGGGAGACCTTGATCTGGCCCGCGCACCCCACCTTGGGCGACGACGGCTCGTTGTCCACGCCGACGTCCACCGCGGCTAGGCGACGGCTCCTGTTGGCCGCAGCCGCCCTGTGGTGTGCGCCGGACAACGACGGCCGGCCGCTCGTGCTGTGGCGGCGCTCAGAGGAGGCGGACGGCCGCGATGGGCTGCAGACCGTCTTGGGTGGCATCAGGGCCAGGTGCGCCCGCGGCGGGAAGCACACGAGGAAGTCGGCGGCCGTGCCACTGCTCCCCCTCCGCCGTCCCCTCATCACGACTGTTGGTAGTGTCTGCTTGCTGTGAAGCTTCGTCTTCGTCCTCCTCCACCTCTGCTCCTAGCTAGTGTCCGTGTCTGCCTGTTGTGAAGCTTGAGGCTGTGATGAGTGATCGATCTGTCTGTTTAGGTGTGGCAGTTTTAAAAGCCCGGAGCATTCCACCTTTAGGTTGGCGCTGGCGCCAAAAGAAAGCTTAATTAGGCCGAAATAAACAAAGCATGGCAACATGGAACAAGAAAAGATTAGCCCAAAAATGGTACCATCAGCAGTACACGGTGTCGTGCTGTTTGGCCATATGTTTGAGCTAAGATTAGTGTGCGGCGCTTGCTTGGTGATTGCGGTAGTTGATCACGGGCATCTTTTAAGAAGTGGTCCTCAACTGAAACTTTTTTATGGGTGTACTTGAAACCTCTTTTATGGGTGTAATCTACTTGGGTGTTTGTGAAGCAACAGTAGTCCACCACCTTATTCAGAACTTGATCCAGTCGAAAAGAATATCTGCGTGATCTACTGTTGCATAGAGGGGAATTTATTTATGCGCACCATCATGAGTGCTACTATTCTGTTCATTAAGCGGTTCGATCTTTTTAATTGTTTTAGGAAAAGTTAAGAGCTCGATCGCCTTTGTGTTATACTACTGGTATCGTTAGGAGCGCATGGTTTTAAAAAGTAGGCAAGGATGGCTTAACCGGCTTAACCGGCCTATTGCTGCACAAAACTACAAACATATACCAATCGAGGTGCATATGCACTGCTAAGATGGCATACACATTGTAGATTTGTATTAGTAAACCTCACAACTAGTATTGACATGATCTTGCCTAGATTTGTTTCAGGCAGAATGTGTACTGCATTTGCTGCTATTCCTCTTGGACAAGACTCGTGGCAACCTTTTGTATGAGTCAAGCATAATTAGGGCCAAAGCCTTGTGACTGAGAAACAAACTTAACTAAAACTTTTCCCAACTTCAAATTAACCAGGCCTATATGTAGCTATTTAAAAAAAATCTAGTTCATAATAAAAAGAGAACATCGATACAACCACATAAGGGGGTAACTAAACCACATACACCGACAAAAGACCCTACACAAAAAGAGAAACTACAGCAACGACCCTAGGTCTCAAATTTCTATCCGAACTCGGCGTCGTTTCGTTACAATTATGTTGTCGGCGATGGACAACTCAGAGAAATTCAGCCATATAAATACCTAAAAGAGCAGTAAAGTACTAAATCTCGGTGAATCACCGCAATAGTGGACCATAACATACTACGGAAATTGCAATCTTGCCAAGCATATCGATGGTGGCATTACCCTGATCTAGACATACAGCTGCGCCAACATTGTGGATCAAGCCGATGACCTTTCCAAATGCTCGAAAAAAATAGTTGTTGAAGAAGAGGACATTGTTGCCAACAATGCCCAAGGATTCATGCCAACATACGACAACAAGAGCCAACTTGTCGCCCTTGAACACCGAATAGGACACAAACTCACTAGTTCCTTGGCAATGTCGGACCAAGCGCCGTCAAGAGAGGGTTGGGGGTAAGATGACATAGAAGCAACACTGCCATCACCCACCAAAACCACCATACAGAAGAAAGCTTACTCCAAAACCGGACAAGAGACGAGAATCTCTCCCCTCTGCCTATGGTGATGGAATGACAGCGATTGTATATGGAGGGCATATGTTGGAATTTGTGGGTTTAGGACCATGAACAAAATACATTTGTGAAAAAATCTCAACGGCTCACTCATACCTGGAAAGAGGTAGATCTATGTTTAGTCTCACAATGCTAGTGGCGAGGGAGGTTGACCAACAAGCATCCGTAGGAGCTTGAGAAAATGATGTATAGATGTGCGCATCTCCACCGCCCGATACACACATGAACAAGCCGAGACGGTTTAGACCCATGCTGAGTTTGCATTTATTTGTTTTACTATGTGGAAATAATTGATGCTGATTAGTTTTGATTAATGATAATTGGTTTTGTCAATCGACTAGAATTACGCGAACACGGGACCAGAGTTATAGTTCCTTTTGTCGTGCTATTTTCAGCTTTTGTACCCTAACAACCGCATGCACAATCACAAGACAAAACAGGGTAAGGGATGTTAACGTTTTTAGGAATGTCTCGGGGCGGCTGCTCGCATCTTATCGACTATTTTGACCACGCCATCTTCATCATCGAAATTACCACCATGGGCGACAACATTGTCTACGACGTCACCAACTCTGTGGCTGTCTTTTTTCGAGAACCCGCAGCAGAGCCTGCGCGTTATTGTATTAAGCTTAAAGAGAGGAAACACGATTGATCCAGTTTATAAGGTAAACCGGATCCAAAACCCGAACAACCCGACACCTACAACGACATTGCACGACTCAACTTGCTCGATCTCAAGCCAACAATGGCGAAGATCACAACACAAAGCATTAAGGTCGCGTCACTACCAAAGCCAGTAGCCTCCGGAGAACAACCAAGCCAAGCAGCTCGGAGCGACGTACCCTCCACCCATATGTGCCTAGAAGATCAGCGAGTGGATGGCAGGATCCGACCGAACCTGAAGAGGATGTCGCCGGGAAGCATCGACGGGGAGTACATTGCGCCCTGAATGCCAAAGCTCTAGACGGAGACCAAGTCTAGCCGCTACGGAGACCCCTCGAGTAGCTCAGACGACGCCTCCAAGGAGGGAACGACGCCAAAGCACCGCCGCCGCTTGGTCCGGCAAGCCGGACCTAGGGTTTCCCCTGCTGCTCGAGGAAGGGTGCGGCACAGTCCTCCAGCTATAACGACGCCTTCAAGAAGGGGACGAAACCCGCAGGTGTCGCCGCCGTCAGCGCGAAGCGGGGATTTCTCCCAGACGTGACCGTCACCCCACAACGTCGAACACATCGGCGAATCGGGGACAGAGGCACACCAAACAGAGAGGAGATCTTGTGTGCAGTTGTCGAAAAAGAAGGGGAAGTTGGCACGCAGGCCTCACCACGGCCACCCGCAGCCAGATCGAGAGGTTCGATCTACCACGGCATGACCCCACCCTGCAGTCGGGGCACGACTAGAGCGGCCACCGGCAGCAGCTGCAGCCACCGGGCGCCACCACAAGTTGGCAAGGCCGCCGTAGCGCAGGAGACCGGCGTGGCCCGCACAGCCCAGATTGGCCCATCACAGCCCAGATTGGGCCTGCACGGCTGTCACGCCTCCGCTTCCGCGCCGAGGAAGACCGGCACCCTCCGTCGCTTGGGCGAGCACCGTCGCCACGTCGCGCCCGAGGAGGAAGCACCGACGAGAAATCGCGTCCACCGCAAGCTCCCCCTACCGCCTTTGTGGAGGAAGGGGGCCGCCGCCACCGCGGCGTGGCCGGCGGCAGCGGCGGCGACGAGACCGGCGAGAGGGGCTGTCGTGGTGTATGCTATTCTTACATTGGTGTTGGTAACCTTTTTGGTATTAATTCATATGCAACTGAGACAAACGTGCTTGGTTTTTACCTATTAATATGCCGCATGTCTAGTTTTTCTGTACTAGTTAGTCTGGCTCGAATTATCTCTACTATATAATATTGTTTGAGGAGGTGTTGGTGCGTTTTTCACTTTTCCGGTTTTACCCCTGTGTGGTATGAGATTTTACCCACCCTGCCATTGGTAAGTGACAAAAAAAAACGGTTCATGGAAAATAACCCGCACTCTGTACCTATCTTCTCTGTCAGAACACGAACAGATCAATGAACATGGAGCGGCTCCAGCCCACGCGCTCCGGCCCCAAATCCGCCGCCCTCGCGCCATCCTCCTCGTCCGGCGAGCTACGATTCCATGGTTATCACGCCCCGTTTTCCTCCAGCCCCACCGACGCCGCGGGAGCGGACGCGGACGAGGGGCGGCTGCCGCGGCAGTACACGCTGGAGGGGCAGGGCGTGAAGAAGGACATCTCGCCGCCGCTGGAGTGGTACGGCATGCCCGACGGCACGCGGTCGTTGGCGCTGGTGGTGCAGGACATCGACGCGCCGGAGCCAGAGGCGCCCGTCGTGCCGTGGACGCACTAGGTGGTCGCCAACATCTCGCCCGAGATCAAGGGCCTGCCCGAGGGGTTCTCCGGCGCTGGGGGCAACGCCAGCGCCGACAGCGGCGTCCAGGAAGGGATCACCCCCAGCGCCGACAGCGGCGTCCAGGAAGGGATCAACGACTGGAAGCAGCCCGGTGGCGCGGCCCCGTCCCGGAATCCCACGGCCACCGCATCCAGTTCAGGATCTTCGCGCTCGACGACATGCTCAGCCTCGGGAACAAGGTGAGTGCACCTGCAACTTTTAAGTGAACTCTGTTCTGTTCTGAACTCTCAACGTCTGGGTGCTGATTAGTTTTGCGATCTTGTTTGCAGGTGACTGTGGATAAGGTCATGGAGGCCATCGACGGGCATGTGCTGGCCGAGGCAGAGCTCACCGCCGTGTTCAGTGGATGATCATGATCTGTAGATTTTGACAACCGTGTCTCTTCTGTGTGTGCTGTGTGTGTCTGACCTGTTTGTTACTTCCTGTATCTCTTGCAAATTGCGCAAAAATCGAACTGCTCAAAACAAGGTCGCCGCCTTTTTCTGTACGTGGGTTGCCAAAAAAATGGAATAACAACGCCTTCCTCGCCTCCCACAGCCGCGGATGGTTCGCTGTATAGAACCTTGCCTCATTTTGCTTTTTTTTCTCCAGTGGCATTGAATAGTAACTTTGATTGTATCTGATTTTTTTTTTGCATCACTCTGCATTATTTGTTTATAATGCAGTTATTCGACAGTCAGTCGCATGTCAATGTCCAAACTAAACATAATCATTTGTTTATATCATCCAATGAAGTGGTGCGATCAACATGCACTAGCTAGCCTTCTTGCACATTCATGAAAAAGTATAGTTGCCACACGACTGTGACCAGAACATATAACTTAGCTCCTATGCAACTACAGTGGTTTATTGCAAGATTGAGCATGGTTGCAAGATGTTTTAGTGAAAGTGTGTTCTCTGATGGCCCGAGTCTCTATACATGTTTCAGTTAATGATTAATCTTTTAAAAGATCCATCGGTGTTTTCACTTGCATATCCATGACACAAGCAGAGAAGATTGATAATAACCGGTATTCTTTTTTCTTTTTCTTTTGTTTTTGTTTTTGTTTTTGTTTGGAGATTTTTTGGAATAATACTGGATTAAAATCTAAAATATTTTTAATTGTCTTCAGCCAAAATAAAATCGATTTTTCACAACTGTAAGCACGTATAAATTTCTTACCCGTTGCAACGCACGGGCATTTAGCTAGTTTGAACAGTATGTACAACTATTTTTGCTTTGTTTGCGGTCCTCTAATGCTATTAAGATAGCAGCATGGTACCGGTATGTAGATCCTCAACCATGTGAACTTGCACGTACGTACAGTTCACAACTCCGACTGGCAGTGGGGTACACGATTGACATCTACAGAGTTGTTGCCTCAAGAAGGCATCTCTATCAGGTATACTTTTCCATGCCGTGGTGGCCCAACGCCAACGGCGTGCATGTCCATAACTTGACCCCTTTGCTCGTGATGTTCACGCGCGCTAGCTCGATCTCCTAGGGCTCGGCCGGCCGGACGGCGCCTAACCTAATAATTCATCTGCGATCGGGTAGGATTTTTCTTCTTGAGAACGTGCATTGTTCGTACTGGTGCCGCGAGGAGGAGAAGAACACAAGTCCAATAGGTACACCATCGCACAGCGGCCGGAGGAGCTAAAACTAGCAGAGCACTTTCCATGAGCCACCAATGCTTACTTGTGTTTATAATTCTCCGCAATCATGGGATGAGATGAGCCTCACCTAATGATGAAGCTATCTTGAAGCATTAGCACTGACGAAGCACCAAGCTACACTACTAATGATCCATTTTTGCCGTGATTATAACATTTTAAATCCGCTTAGCAATGATAAGGGGGGGGGGGAGAAGGGTTGGTATGAGCACTTGTTTTTGGTTGAAAGCAAGTTGGTGGTGCAAAAGGATTAAAGGGGAGCTCGAATCCATTTAACAAAAAACGGGTGCCATTATGGGGGGATGCATCACGCACACTGTTGAGACTTTGTGAGGATGGATGGAAGGTTGGAGGTATGGAGGGGAGGAGTACATGAGTGGCTGGACCCTCCACCACGAGCCAAGATTTGGAGCCAGAGATTAGTTCGTTGCCATTTCCAAGTTGCATTGCTTTGCTCCGCACGCATAGCTAGCTAGCCAGCCGGGAAACCACCCTCTGTGAGCTGCCGCCGCCGCCGCTTTCTACAGTGTTCCGGTGGAGTGTCCATTTCCCGGACTTCAGAGAGCTTCGGGGTTCGGTGGAACTCCTGCAATCATGTGATCTCTTGTGGACCGCATGTGTTCTCGTTGCCCATTATTCTCGACAAATGGAGTGAGTATACTAGCAGTAACGAAATCCTGAGGGCAGTGTAAATATATGGCAGTGCGAATATCATCACGAATTCTTCGTCTAGAGCTGAATTGTAAAGCAAAGCTGATTTCTCAGTACATCAAATTTGTCACAATAGTCTGCGACAGAGCCTGTCTGACGCAGGGATCCTAACTGCCTACGGTACTACATATACTTGTTCTTACCAAACTAGGATCTATTTAGCCCAGAAAAAAGAAAAGAAAAAGAATGACTTCGCCGGAGACCTCGTCGGAAATTTCGTAGCAACAAAAATGTGCTACTGTAGCAAAATCGACTTCGCCGGAGACATCGACGAAGACTACATACCCAGCAGATATGAATTTTTTTTTTGAGGTATAAGGTGGTCGTATCCACCGCCCGAATAGATAGAAAGAGGTGACCCAGTTTATAAGGGAAACCGGTCCAAAAACCATACAATCTGTACAAAAGAATGACACAGACGAAGCGACCCGCCGTCCACACGACACAAGTCGAACAAACGCCACAAAACACACCACCCGCTTCGGGGCCGCCGCCCCGGCGTAACAACCAGATCGACCTTCGCATTGCCCGAAAGTGATCCAGTCATGGTCGACAAACCCTCTGCCCACGCAGTTTTCATCCAGGTTGCCACCAAAACCACCATGTACCGGGGCCGCCGCCCCGGAGTAGCAACCAGATCGATCTTCGCGTTGCCCGAAGATGATCCAGTCGGGTCGACGAACCCTCTGCCCGCGCAGTCTCCATCCAGGTCGCCACCCAGACCCCCGCTAGATAACGGCTCTGCCTCATAGAACCGTCGTAGCGTGGGAGACCGAGGCCGCCGCCTCGGCGTCCACCACCATCCAGGGCTGCCGCCCCGACATCCGCCTCCGCTGGCCACAAAGCTATCCTCCCTATCTGCAGTAGACCAGTCGCACCGTGAGGGCCAGGAACTCCAAGGCGACGCCTTCAAGAAGGTAGCGACGCGTCCGTCACCGTCACCCGCACCGAAGGAGCTTAGGTTTTCACCCGGAAGTCCTAGGACCACTCACGTCGGTCGAATGTCAAGACTCCACAATGACGCCATCAAGATGGGGAACGACGCCCGAGGGCGCCGCTGTCGTCGGCCCCGACCAAGGTCAGTGCAAGGCATTTGCCTGGAGAGATCGATTCGACCACGAAGCGATGGGAGCAACCAGACGAGTCCTCGAGCCTTGCCGCCAACCACCGAGCTCCTCCGCAAGCCGTGTCGGTCGCAGCACCTCAAGCCGCGACAAGCACGCTGCCTGCCGCCGAGGCGACCACTGGTCCGGGGCCGCTGCCCCGGCATCCTCGCTGCCCGGAACATCCACACGAGATGCCAAACCGGAACCGCAACCACCACACCCGCCTCCTCGCAGGACGCCTACGCAGCTCCGCCACATCACGGACGCGCTCCAGGACGCCGCGCCCCAGCAGGACGAGCCCCGCCCAGATGCGGCCCGCCCCTGGTGGCGCCGCCGCGCCCGTCAACCGAGCGACACGGCCGTGGCCCGCCCGGCCCAGATCGAGCCCGGGCCGGCCCGCGCAGCCCGCCGCCGGCTGCTGCTCCAGGACCGCGCCCCCTCCTCCGTCCGTGCGCCGGCAAGCGCCGCTCGCGACGGCCGCCGTCGTGCTCGCCAGCCACGCCGCGCCTGCGTGGTGGATCCCGAGCTGAAAAAGAAGAAAAATGGCCCCGCCTCCACCATCCTTGGACGCGGCCAGCTTTGCCGTCGCTTCCTCCGGCGGGGGCGGTGCGGTGGACGGCGGCGGGAGCCCCGGCGGCCGGCGGCGGCTAGGGTTCCCCCGAGTCGCCAGGCGCGGGCGACGCGGGGTGGGCGGGAGTGCAGATAGGAAATTTGCTATTCACTATCCTGTGTAGAAACATAATGCCCATTAGCTGTTTTCAGGACATTGTGAATCTCACTGAAAGAATGAAAAGTTGCAAAAGCATAGCCTTCATTGTCAATAGCTTTATGCAAGTTTGCGCTGCAATAGAGGGAAAAACTACGCTACCTTCCGAAATAGATCATCTTGACGTGGCCTGCCACACAATTTTGAATTTCTACTTGAGAGATCAAAGCAAAATGAAAACCAATCATCTTCGGGCTGTACATTTAATACCAGTCATAAGGGCAAGCATTCATAAAAAATTGATGGTACTATTGAGATAGGGGATTCGTGAGCATATGAGCAACAGTTCATCACACATTCGTCCATTTTCAAAATTCTATGTGATCGACAGCAGACATCAAAGTGCAGGCAACAATTAACTACTACTCCCTCCGTTTTTTTAATATAAGATGTTTTAGCATTTGTCCACATTCACATATATCTAGATGTATGTAGACATATTTTAGTGTGTATGTGCGCTCATATTAGTATGCATGTAGACAACATGTTGGATAGCTAAAACTTCTTATATTTATGGACGGAGGGAGTACATACCTGCATGCTCATTAACTCCAGGCCCGTGTGCATCTTCAAATCTGCATGACAAAAAAGGAAAATAAAGCTTATTAACACCTCACTTACAGGTAGCATTCACGACACGCAGGATCAAGAAATGGTTTTTTCCCTCCTTCACGAGATCCAAACAAGCAGAGGTTACTACAGGAAAAACAAAGGCTTCACTGGAACTTCATCGAATACATCACCCACACAGCCACACCCACAAGGCTGAAACATATGCAAGGATGGGCATGGCTAAACAATCCATTTGTCACTGAAATTTTGAATTATTGTACATGAACACATCCAGATCAACCATATCAATCCATTGTTCAATTCGATTTCCAACAAGCAGACATGGACAAATCCAGATCAGTGTAACCAATCCACTTGTTGCAAGAAAAAAGTGCACAGGCAGCGCTAGCATCGACAACGTGATGTCAACATCTGTAGCCATCTTAAAATTGCTTGTAAGCAGAACTTTATTTCGTTATTCTAACCTCGAAAAGGTTTAAATAAACTCTTAGACATCTCCACAGAGCTGTATCAGATACCCAAAAAAACCATAAGTGAAACAAGGTGCAGGATATCTCTGAGTAAATAAATAAGAACGGAATTTACTCATTCCTTCAATTCTGAATAAGGAAATAGAAATGCACATATGAACTTGGATATATACAAATTGAAAAGGCAACAGAGATCTCAATAGCCTAAAGTTTCATTTTACCAAATAACCTGACGGCTCAGATTCTGGCATTCTACATCATGTTATCAATAAAACAAGATGGTGTCCTTTCTTTGCAAAATATAATTGAATTATTCATTCATTGCTAATTTTATCTTTCCGTCAAGTATACGTAACCCTAACGTACCACAAATTTGTACCCAAAAGAGTGAATTCGGGATGTTCATCTGCCAAGAATTAACTAGCTAGTCAATTTGGTAAAAAAAAATGCTAATACTTTGGTAGAATAAGTGGGAGATATAAACCAGAGAAACACAACATGATGACTGACATGCCCTGCGCCCCTGCCTTCCACCTATCACATATTTAGCTATTACCACATTCTCCAATCTAGTATCAGTTAGTTTTGGAGGCAAGACAGTGGTGTTAAGTGGAAGAGATAAAGATTTTGAAGCATGTGTGTAATACCACGAGTCGTGGATGACTGTGCCTCTGCGATAATCTCTTGTACTTTGCCTGAAAAGGGCACAGTAACATTAGGACCCAAATAAAAGAATAGGAAACTTCCAGATGCTGACAGGCCTAACAATGTATACCTCAACAATCTCAGAACTTTCTTTTATATTATCAGACATCTTCTTATACTCCTTGTCAACTTCATCGATTAGCTACTGACAGGCATGATTTTGGGTCTGGAAAGAGAATTAAGATCTTACATATGTTAGAGCAAATAAAACACCAGAAGCACCGAAAATGCATTATATGTGTATTAACTACTTCTGCACATCATATGTGTTAACATTTTGAGGTGGAAAATGCATGAACTTCAAGTGAGGACAGTGAATAAAATCTATTTGACCATGTTACTGTGCCAATTGCAAATATATTTCAATTGATCACGTTCTTCAATTTTCACTGAAATGGAGAACTGTCCTCTGCAGTAAATTGGAAAAACAAATGTACATACATTGGTACTGAGAAGTTTAGAATATAAAGAAACTCGCCTTATTCAGTGCCATTTGATGCAACAACACTAGAAAACGTGAACTGTTGCCAACAAAAGTTACAAAACCCATGTATACTAATGCTGCAAGATAAAGGGAAGAGATCCAAATACACTAACACTACTCGTTTTCATGGATTCCAGTGGTAGAAACTCAGATACAGTAACTTCAATCCTCATATGCCAATTGTAGAAACTCAGATATAGTGACCTCATATATCAGATGTTGAGCGCAACAAAGAACTTTTCAGATATGCTTATAAGCAAAGTCTTGCTGAATCTACAAATCGACAGGGATGCATACAGCAAGCAAATGAACCAACCTAGTAGACATGATGATGAAATCTATAAATGACACGAAGGCAATTCATGTGACCAGGTTTATCTCCAGCCCTCCCCAGTCCCCACACACTAGTGCTCGATCTACGGCATCAACCAACAATCTGGAGCACTAGGTGTCTGTTGGCAGAAATCGGACGAAGCAAACCACGAAGCTCGAAATTGAACCCTAACGACGCGAGTGGGAGGGAAGCGGGGTGCGGGAGTGGCTCATGGCGGGCTCAACTTGATTCGCTGGGAGACGCGGGAGAAGGAGGCGTCGACGTCGGCATGTGCGCGGGAGTGGAGAGCGTCGAGGTGGCGCTTGAGGTCCTCCATCTGCGAGGCGACGACGCTCCTGAGGTCTCCGACGGTGGATACCCCAGCTCCAGCCCCAGCCGCTTCCGCCGCCGCCGGCGAAGACTGGGTATACGCGGCGTCGTGGGCGGGGGAGGCGACCGGCGTCGCGGCCGCGGACTGGAGTCGCGGGGTCGTCGCAGGCAGCGGGGGCGGCCTCGTTACTGTAGCGGAAGGACCGGAGTAGACCTATATCTGATTTCAGGAAAGACGGAGGGTCTTTCTGCAAAGCTGCACGCGGCTGTGACACGGACGGACGGACGCCCAATTCGGGCGACGTGGGCCGGTCCCCCGGCGCCGAAAGCCCCTATAAGAGAGGTCTCGATTATACCCTCGCCTCATCCAGACGCCAACCCTAGCAACCGAGAGAGCGGGGTACGTAGCGCACGGCGGCCACTGATTCGAGCAAGCAGGAGGCGGCGGCGAAGGAGGCGGCTCCTCTGGGGCGGAGTAGCGCGTCAAGGTGCTGCCCAAGCCCAAGGTCGACATGGAGAGGAATCTGGTGAGTAGGCTGCAGGATGACCTGTTTCCAAGTCTGGTGCTAGCAATTGCTATGTCAGTCGAGGAGCATGCCAGATTAGCACTAGGTTTATGGTAGTATTGGAAGATGATGAGTCAGCAACATGTTTCTGGCATGCTGACTCAGAACATATTCATTGTTGCACAACAGGTGCCATGTTCTATTTGCAGGTTTTTCTCTTCTTTTTATGACAGCAGTTTCTTCCTATTGGAAGCAACCATTATGACTGTTTTCGGAAGTTGTCATTATGATTAGAATTGTGATCTTGTCTGATGGCCTTGCTATTTTGATTAATGTCTGTTTTGAAATTTGACTAATGGTTTGTCACTCTGTTCAGGAGGATCTGTGGTGGTCTGCTTTTCCTGTTGGGACTGAGGTTTGTTCCCATCCTTTTTTTTCGTAATGTGTATGTTAGTCGTGCGCACTTGGACATATTATATAGCTTAAGCTGTACGCATTTCCTTGGCTTGAAAAACTTATAGAACTTGGCTTGTCATCTGCAGTGGGAAAACATTGATATGATAAAGGAATTCAATTGGAACTTCCAAAATTTAGAGGTATGATGGTCAAACTTAATCTTGTAAGATTTACCCCCCTTTTGAATGTTTAACTTCAGCATACAGTGATATGTGGTTGTTGTTGATGAGCAGATAACACTAGAGGAAGGGGAGAACTATATGGGAAGACGGTTTACTTGTTTGGAAGCACCGAGCGTAAGTAACTAAGTATACGTGGCACTAAGCTGTTTCTAAAGTTGATTTTGCTACCGTTGATCCTTGATACATGTTTTATAATGTTGATAATATTTCGGTAATCTGTTTCTAAAGTTAATTTTGCTACCGTTGATCCTTGATACATGTTTTATAATGTTGGTAATATTTCGTAATCGGTAGCAAAGTAGGGTTATCTAGCCATAAATTTACTGATGATTGTTTTAAGTGCTATTAGTCTGGTTTAGTGAGATTCAACAATTGTATTTGTGTATCACTTTATATATTGTATGTATAGTGGATTTACTATCTGCCATCTTATTTCCATTCTAGTTTTACACCTGTTGAATATTATTACATACAAGTCAAATTGGCTCCTCTTGGCGTGCAGCACAACTATTGGATGTTAATGGTGCATCGAAGATAGTAGTTGTTCCTGTTGTAGTTGCTGTAAGTTCTTATCCACTCTCTTGGCCCAGCATCTATAACACCATTATATTTGCATTTTGTGTTTCAAAGCAAAACATGTTAATAGGAAAAAAATGTACAGCGGAGAATGGTCTTGCAGTTGTACATATTGAGCTGAACCTTTAGCTCATGTCTACGTCAGATAAACAAATCAACAGTTCTGTTTATACCTTTTGCATTACTTAAAAACATACCATCTTTAGTATATTATTGTTTACGATTTTTATGTAGAATTATTAATTGCACAAGATGAAAAATTTATGTATCAGCTTTTAAGTTTAGAAAGTTGCTACAAGCTTTTGAAAATAAAAGGAGTAAGAAACTTCATTTATATTGTCAGTTGATGTTACCAAGAGAATTATCTTGGTAGGCAGTGGCGGAGCTTAGTGGGGGCAAAAAGGGCCGTCGGCCCCCCAGCCCATGACCAAAACAGTAGAGAACACCTCACAAATTGGCCCATCTGTACAAGAAAAATCAGCCCAAAGCATAAAATCTTGCCCCCCCAGCCCAATGGCCCCTCCAACAAATGGGCTGAAGCTCCGCCACTGTTGGTAGGAGCATTTATTTCCTTCTATTGCTGTTGTTCTGTTATGATTCTGTTTTCTCTCTAAGATTTCCTGTTAACTTGTCAAAAATTATTTGGCTGGTGACCTTGTCTTGCTCTTCACTGATGTTTTTTACCCTAACATGCAGTATCAAATATTTTGTCATATTTGTTAATTTGATCAAATACTTGTTTAAGGCCTATGATCTGGATGGTCTGTCTTGTTTAGCAGTTGACATGTTCAATTTTGCAGGTTGACTGTCCTTTTCCTCCATCAGATAAGATTGCCATAAATTTTGTTCGAACGGGAAAAGAAGAAATAGTACCAATGAAAGAGATGAAGATGTCATGGGTGCCTTATGTTCCTCTTCAGGACCGGTACTGTTGCGTTAATTATATCGAGCAATATTTGTTTCCTTTTGTTTTCATTGTTTATATCCCTGCTTTTTCCCTCTACTTTGTAACTTATTTTTCTCACCTTGCTATTGCTTTGCCTACAGGTTTAGCAGGATTGAAAGTTTGAAAACAAAAATCTCACTCTCTGTTGCACCCAGCGGAGGTGAGTTTTATGAATTTATGCTTTCAGAATTTCATGCTTTAGGTACATATTTATTTCTGTTGCCAGGCATTTTCATTCTCATTCAATGATGTGCTATATTTCCATTACCACTAGTTACGATTACTAAATCTCAGGTTTATACATTTACAGGTCTGCGCTGAATCGTATGGAAACTGAGAGAGCCAACAAATTCTACTGCACGCCCTGTAAGCTGAATTGGGTTTATTTTTTTAGGCCTGTATTATGCTTCTCTAGTAATATCTATTTTTTTTACCCTTTTTGCTTTATGATCCTTTGAATACCCCTTACCATTAGAAATGTTCCACTGTTGTACCTACCTATCTTTGGCACGTGTCATGCCAAGATCATGTAAAGCAAACCATCCAAAAGTGTGCATGATTCTGTAGAACTGCAGCCACTATTAGTTGAATGGTTGCAATGCAATTCTTCGTCTTGGAATGATGCCCTTTTCCCTAATAAAATTGTTAATTCATTGAAGTGGCAATTGAAGAAACATGCCTGCGAACACATGCAATGGCTTTTAGACTTGTTTTTTTTGGTTGACTGGTATTCCGTTTTACAAAATCATAATGGCATCATATTTAGTAACACCAGTTTGAATTATATCCTGGTTGCTTTCTAGTAATTTGATGGCACATAATATCCTGTCATAAGCGAATCTCTCTTTTATTCTCATTTTTCTTCTGAGGGGATAAATTTCTTCTTTTCATTTTTGCACTTTGGTGCATATTTGCTTGGCCTTTAGTGCTGTTCGCACCTTGACGGTTAGCATCTCTAGAGCGTGCAGATTTTCAGGTCATGCTATTTTCAGAAAGTACTCAGTAGCGAGGTGGTGCCTAGTACTTATTACTGTCTAGCAAAGCAGAAACCTAGGCAGCAGGTAATGCTATGTGGCAGGGTTGCACCTAGTGCCTAAGAACTGCCAGGATGGAATTGTCAATCACATTCTAAGACATCATAAGCACGAAAAGATTGCTAAGTACTCAAAATGACCCAACACTCACTGAATCCTGTTTGGCACAATCCACTCTCAGATACGCGCCCATATCCTAGAGCTGTTCTACTAGTTGATCACTCGATTTAAATTTATATGGCATTAGTTGTTTTAATGATATCATTCGCTGTAGGGTAATCTCATCGGCATATGAACCTTGTTTAATATCTTGCAGACATACTAAATTCTCCTGAAAAAGAAGATGCCAAAGTTGTCCGCGTCATATATCCTCTAGAACCCCCGGTAAGCTTCCTTTAAGAGTATTATTGCTGTGATCTAGTCTGCTTTAGTCTGCGACGTGATCATCAGTCGATGAGGTCATGGTTTTTGTCCGGTACTGGTGACATACTGCCATTGCTGTTGCTACATAAGGCAATCTCGTGCTGTGGGGGCCCCTCCTCATCTTCCATTGCTGGTATTGATAATGCGCATTGCTTCCGTTTTGTCTTAATAATGTTGTCACCTGTTTTGTACTAGTATGTTGGATGCTTGACCTAAGTTGTTCCTGTCACAATTTGATGGTGCAAAACCCAAGTGGATGGGTGGGTTGTTTGAGGTTTCCTTCTGTTGATAATAAAAAAAAATCTGCTTAGCCTGCTTTCCACTTTGTAGTTATTGTATTTCTATTTCAAACACTATTCGCAGAAGTGCACTCGTGCATCCTAATTAAGTCTCCAGGTCTGGTTTCAAGTAGCTGTAAATTGTTCATACATTAATGTTTACCTTGTGCTGCTTGTTGCAGATAGTTTGTCATTTTGACTTGGAATTGGATGATTACGAGGTTTGTAAGGAATTTCAGTTGTTCTCTACTCTGATGTACAATGCTACCTATGAAAGGACTCCATATTGAATCATATCAAAGGACATCCATATTGAATCATATCATGTTGCAATGCAGGATTTAGCTCATACGCTAGTCAAAGATGAGGGGTTGCCAGAGGATGAGACGGAAAAAATTGAGGTCACTAATCTCTTCTTGATCAATTATACACTCTAAAGTTAGCATTGTTTTACCGCAGTAACTCCCTTCCTAATTTTGCTGCCACGTTTCTTTGACAGAAATTTCTAAAGGAGAAGGTTAAACAAGGGAAAATAGAACTGGAACAGGTCCATTTAACTGAAATATTTAATTATTTTCCAAGAGATTTGACGCTTTACAATATTCAATATTCCCCAAAACTTCTGCAGGCTGAAGAAGCCAGGAGGAAAGCTATTGAAGATATGGACCCTGAGCAAAGAGAGGCATTTGAAAACATGAAACTTTACAAATTCTATCCTGTGAAAACCCCGGATACACCTGATGTTAACAATGTGAAGGTATGAAGTTGTTCTTCAGTGCTCATTACTTAAATGTATCTGAACCTGCAACACTAGATTTAACTTGGTATTTACTATTGTCTGCAGTACATCAACAGATATTATGGCTGCGCACATTATGTGATGTAATGGTGTTCCTGATCTCACATGTTTGCTAAACTGTGATTGATTAATGTATCCAACTTGAAGAGTTGTTGTTATGGAAGCTGGGTAGATCAGCTTGGTGACATAAGAGTGTAGTCTCGTGTTGGTCCATTAGATACAATGTTGCATCTGAACTCAGTTGTAATGGAGCTACTGAGCATCCCGTAGGCATCTGAACTCTCTTTGCTGTGTTTAACATCCTGAGCATGGATTATTGTGTAGTACGTCCGGTATTGGATTCAAAAAGACCAGGATAGGATGCTCTCCAATTCCATTCCTCCCATATTCCTTATGATATCGTTTAGAATTTTCTTGCTAATTGTCTGAATCTCCTCTCTGTGCTTTTATTTATTCATTTTGAAAAGTCGTCCAATGCTGAGAAATCATCAACCAGCGTGGCAGTGGCACACATGTTGTGTGCAAACTGCACCCTGTGTTGACCTTCTTGCTCGGGATTCGGAGTGGAAATACCCATGCTCGCGGGCGACGAACAAATTGATGCTGCTGCACAACAGATTGATGCAGTTCTACACTTGTACAGTTCTACTAGAACTGAACCTACAGTGATGCATGTCAGAAGAACAGAAGGAAGGAAAGCGGTCTGTCGACACCTCCCGTGCCGCTCCCAGGGCGGCACCGGAGGCAAAATCGCCCCGCCCCCAGCCTCCTGCTCCTCTGCCCCCTCGCCGCTGCTGCCGCCGGCCACCGGGCCGCGGTGGCGGCGGAACTGGCTGGCGGGGGTGTTTTCCTTCCGCTGCTGCGGACGGACGTCGGGCCGCCTGGGACGGCGCTGGCGGGCCGCCGGCGCAGGCACGCCGGAGCGGCGGCTCCGGGACTGGTGGGGCGCGACGGCCTGGCCTCGTGGGTGGCAGGTCGGCGGCGCGGTTGCTCGGCGCGGGCCGCATCTGGGCTCTGGCGGGCTCGTCGGTTTTGGGACGGGTCGGCGGCCAGGAGGGTCGCCGCGAGCGCGCAGGGCGCGGCGTGGGCGTGTGGGTCTCCGGGCATCGGTCCTGGACGCCTAGGGAAGACGCGCGGAGGTGGCGTGCGAGCTGGTCCTCTTCTCCGTTGCCGGCGGCCGTGCGGCGCGCGTGGAGCGCGTCGTCGCGTCTGTTGCAGCTACGGTCAGGATCCGTGGTGGCTCTTGGCCACGGGCGACACTCCTCCTTGCCTTGCCAGCATGGTGCTCGGGAAGGTGCAGCGGCTCGTGCTGCGTCCGGTGGTTCTGCTCCTGGTTCTCAGTGTTAGACCTGCTGGCCTGCCTGGCGGGATGGCTGCCGGTAGTCTACGCGAGGTGCGGGTGGCTGCGGCGACCTGCGTTGCGCCTTCTCGTCGTCGGGCTTGTTGGTGGCGGTGGTGGTTGGTGAGGCTTGCCGGCGCCGGTGCTGGTGGTGGTGCGACGGAGGGTGTGCTTGGAGCTTGGGTGAAAACCCCGTCTCGGTTGTACCGTGACTAGTGATGGCGGCGGCCGTGGCCGTCGTTTACCTCCTTGGAGGCATTGCTGCTATGCTGCAGCCCCCTCATGCACCGATCCGACCGCTGGTCTAGCTCCGGGGGAAACCCTTGATCTTGTGATCAGACGATGACGACGCCTTGGTGTCATTTCCCTCTTGGGGATTTGTCTTTGGAGCTGTACATCGGCAAGAGGGACCAGTGGAATGCCGAGGGACCTATGGTTGCGGGAGGTGGCGGCGGGGGTGTCGAGGCTGGTGTGACGGCGGCAACAGCGGCTGTCTTTTAGGCCGGGGCGGCGGCCCCGGATGTTGGTACGACGTCTGTGGTCTGCGAGCAGCTCTCTCTGGGCAGCTTGGGCTGCGGGTGGCTGGTTCGTGCGGCGTCGTGGCTCGGTTGCGAGCGGTGCTATGTCGGGACGGCGGTCCAGGAAGGGGGTGTTGGCGGCGAGGCTGTCGGGCTGCTGGGCAGCGGCAGCAGCAGTTGCCTTTTAGGCCGGGGCGGCGGCCCCGGATCTTGGTACGGCGGCCGTGGTCTGCGAGCGGCTTACCTGTTGCAGCTTGGCCTGTGGGTGGCCGGGTCGTGCGGCGTCGTGGCTCGGGTGTGGGCGGTGGCATGTCGGGGCGGCGGCCCCGGAAGGTGATCCAGGTGGTTTGCGCAGGGCGTGATGGAGAGTTGGATGTCGGGGCGGCGGCTCCGAGTTTTTCTGCATCATCGAGGGCGTCCCTCCTTGTGTCGTGTGGGCGACAAGGTTACTCTCGGTGTTGTTCGTCGTCGAGGCTCCCCGGTGGTGGCCACTTTTATCTACGACGGAGTGTGCCGTACCTGCTCCTCCCATAGCAGTTGCGGATTCTTCTCTCCGGCAAGGGTGGATTGCTGGCCGGCCGGCCGTGGAGTGGGTGTTGTGTGGGCTTTGCCCCGTGGTGTTCGTGGTATGGTTTTCGCCGGTTTTCTTCCGCTAATAAACCGGCCACATTCTGCTTAATTAATGGATAAGGCAAAGCTTTTACCTTCGGTTTCAAAAAAAAAACATGGACAAATATCCACACAAATAGAGAGATGCGAGATCAAACAGCTCTCCTTTCGTACAAAACCAGCACCGCGACGACTAGTCACAACTCTCATCACAGATTCACAGCACATACACATCTCTAACATATCTAAGCTCCCTGGGATTCCTGGCCTGTGGTTCATTCTGCCTTTGGGTCCCGCCTGTCAGTTTCAGATAAATTTCTACGTCGGTTGTAGCCTCGTGTGATTCGCTGGCGCACGTCGGTTTTGGTCACAGTTGACTCGCACCCCCCCCCCCCCCCCAATCCCCACGCGTCTCTCTCCTCCAATCCCCCCAATCCTCCTCCTGTCTCCTCTCCCGTGAACTCCACCGCCGCCGTGCGCTTCCTTCTCCTCCGCCGCTACCTCCCCTGCTGCTGCATCGCTGGCGAGCGGACGGATCCAGGCGGGACGGCCGCGGTGCCTGGCGGGAAGAGGCGCTAGAGGATGGCGGCTGCGAAGCTGAGCACCGTCTCCCCTTCATCGAGCGCCATCCTCCCCTTCCTCGAGCGTCGTCCTCCGAAGGTGAGCGCCGTCTATGCTTCCTCGAGCGCCGTCCTCCCCTATCTGCGGGGTGGCCATGGAGGTGGCCATGGAGGGTCGCGGAGATGAAGGGCCCAGAAGGGAAGAGAAGTGGGCGTCCGAATCAATTTTGGCCGACCCCAACCCGGCCTGATTTAGCCGACTCACCCCATTCATGGCAGGATCTGAAGCACATCGTCATCCCGTGGACGAATAGGGCGCAGCAGGGTCGGGAGGTGTGCTGGACGAAGGAGCAGCGCGATTTTTTCGGTGAGATTGCAGATCTGATTATTTCATTTTTTCCCCTCAAGTCTCCAATCTGTTTCTCTCTTTTCTTCCAATGGATTTAGGTGATTTTCTAAATTATTGAATTTTCGTCTACAGTAGTCTGGTGTTCATGAATCTTCGATCCCAAAAATCATCTATGACACTGTGTTATTTCTTGACACATCTATGATCCAATGTGTGAATTTCTTCAACAGTTTTTTACTGTTTTTTAGATCGAAAAATGAATGCAACATTTATGAAATCTGACAACTTCTTCTGAATCTTGTGTGAAACTTCTATGAACCAATTTGAGTATGAAATATTCTGTTAGATTTGTATGAAAAATGCATGAATGCTGAATGAAACTTCTGTGAACTTGACAGCTACAGAATGCTTAATGAAACTTTCATTTTGACAGAAAGAAAACGTATATAATATCTAATAAATGAAACTCTCCTGTCCCTTAGTAAAAAAAATCAGATGGAAACACGGTCACAATGCTTCCTAGCAAAGTAAACTTTCCTTTCATAGTGAACTATGCACCGAATCTCAAGCAAAGAAAATGTGTTGTGCAGAAACATGTCGCACACTGATCCAGCGCCGCCGCTGATGCCATGGCTGCACTGCCATGCCCACTGGCCGCTGCAGCTTGGAGGATGTGTCCTCTGTCAGGTAAACTAATTATGCTTCATTGGCGCCCTTTTATGATACTGTGTTGCACTCCAGATGTAAGTCTGATGGCTGTCAGATCTTACTAGGAGATTGGCCTAACAATTATGGGAAGAACAACAAAAAAAGATGCAAATATGTGTTCTAGTGGCTGTAAATTGGCTTAGCTTTCTAAGATGGCCTAATATTGTAAAATCTTAGGAAAACAGGGGTGTCAACACGCAACTGCGAGCTTAGAGGCAGCTTTATTGCAAGTTCAATCAAATACATGACTTATGCGATTACTATTTTATTTTCGTGTTGTAACTGCAAAGCCACCATCATGATTTTGCCAGTGAGTTGCAAATTTATGAAATTTTAATTCCAAGGAAGTAGTGTTTTCATCTTATAGATCGACTTATCATTCCTTTGGATAGTTCATCGTTAGATCTCCTGATTATAACACTTCTACCCTCGATTCTTTAGCAGTAGAATTATTTCGTTCCTGAGCTAATTTGAACGCTTATTTTTTACTTTCAGTAAAATACGTATAAAATCTTCAACCTGTTGCACTGTTTGTTATCAATAAGTTCCCTTTTGCTAATACTCCCAGACTTCCTTATGGGCCAGACATGATATTATTTTTGGCGAAACTGTTAGTAGCAAACACCCGTTTAGTTACAGACATTGTTGGTAGTTCCTTCAAATACAGTTTTCTTCAACAAGTTTAACCACTGCATTCATTTTATCGAACTAGCTTTGTCGCTTGGATCCTAGGTAGGGAAATAAAATGATCTAGCTGTTCTTTTCTGATTTTGGCCAGAATGAAATTACCAGTATTTGAACACCTCTGTCTTGCTTATGAAATTAACCATTTCAGCTGTAATACCAAAGCCACACTTTCACTAATCAATCTGGGCAGATAATGTTCTAAAACTCATATTTTAGATATTAAGTCCATCCTTCTATTATCTATCATGTCAGATTATCATCGCAGTGTTAACAACATGAAATTGTAGCCAAGACAAAGTGTTATGCACCGAATATTGTTTGATATGTAGGAGTAATATGAGTCTGGTTGTATGAACCTGGAAAGTTAATTCTTTACTCCTTTCCCTGGCTTTCTTAACACTTTAATATGGGGAGTAGTTGAGTTTGGTTATTCATGATCCTTTTTTAACTGAAACTTTCATTGTTTGTGTGACTGGGTCTCTATGGATATATGGATAATGGAATAACGTGCAGTTGCTCAATGCTGAACGGCGTGCATAGCCCCAAGCATCTGTGGTTTGTTAGTATAAATTTCAGGTGACCTTCGTGCTTACATATTAATATTCTGAGATAGTTTGGACGACGCTATGTTTTGCTAGATGCTGTAGTCCGTAGTGTGTAGTTTCAGTTTCTGGAATAGGCATGACCAATGTAGTTTAAACTTTGGCATGCTCATGTGTTGATGCACAAACCTAGCGCGTGGGTGAGTGTCTGTTCTGTAAGACCTGATGATAAATCTATTGTATGGGAGCTCCTTCTCTCGGGATAAAACATTCTCAACAAATGTTGCTGCCATTTTTGCTCAGTTATTTTTGCTGACGATTACTTCTTGACGGTCTTATCCAAGCTTTTCATGTGTTTCTCTTCTATCAAATTTATAGATCTATTTATCAGACTATGGCCTGTTCGGAAATTTAACTGTTGGTACCGGGACATGTTTCAGCGTACATAATTCTTGGCTTGGCGTTTTGAGGACATACTATTCGTCCTCATTTCTGCTCCATTTGTTAACCAGATTTTTTTTTCCATGGCACATGTATTATCAGCGAGCTGAATATATATCTCTATACAACTATAATGCTGCTGATGTATCATGTAACTATATTTCTTATGCATTTGAAACAGCTATAATGCGTATTTGTTACCTGATTGACCGCCATTGTTACAATCTGCAAGCACCCTAATAAGCAGTGTAATTCTTTTTCTTTGTTTTCTAATTAATGTGGTAGTTTCAAGCCTTCTAGAGCGAGCATGTAAGCATTTTAACCTTGTTTAGTTGTTTTAATAAATACAATATATGGTAAATATTGGATGAAAGCCTATTTATCAACCTGGATAATCTAGGTTGCATTCAATTTCTCGGCTTTATCACACTGACATGGCAGTTTTCTGTAGTATATCCTACATTTACCCTTTTTTCTCCAGGACAGAGTGGTTCTCATTTTTTTTGCTGCTGACAGCTATTGCTCTTTTCAGATGACAGCGTCTCAAATTGGGTTTTCGATCATTTGATATTTTTCTGGAATTCAAGCCTGGCCTCATTCGTGGAACCTGTGAACTTTACTTATTCGTGGATTTTGAGTTCCAGTCACCGGCACCGCTATAGTCACCGCTATATCGTTAGGTACATCTTGCTTCCTATGAGTATCCACATAAAGTGCTCTCGTTTTGTTCCTTTTTAGGGGTCCTCATCAAACTTTTCATCACATGTTGCTTCCATGTTAATCCAGGAAGTTGTTTCCATGCTCGTGGGCTCATTCAGTGATCGACATTTTAGAATTTATGGACATGTTGTTCCCGTGCTGGAAAATTCTCAGGAAGTTGCATTTCGTGCTTTCAGTTCTTTCATTAAGGAAATGTATAGTAAAATGTAGATAGGAAGTTGCATTTCTTTGTGTCAGACATCCAGGCTTTGTGAGCATCTCTCATGTCTACCCCAAGCTGAGAGTAAAACAGACCCAATCTCATCGCGGAGGATAGCTCCCCACGATCCACTATTATCCTGAACGGAAAAGCTAGCATCGACATTCAGTTTTGTCCAACCCACCCCCGGCTTCTCGAGCGTTTAACAGGTTTCTTTTCCTGTTTTGGTTCTCCCTCTCCCATGTCAATTAGGGGTTTCTTTCCATTGGTGCACAGGTCATTAGGTATCATATCCTTCTTCTGGAAGGAGGTGATGTAGGACTGCAGAAAAGTGGCCGATTGATGGATTCCACACTTACCATCGCCAAAAATGGAGTTGGAGTTGTTCCGCAGGTTCCAGCATCTCCACCACAGCATCGTAAAAAATGGAGTTGATGAGGTGCATTCTTGAAATTGTGGAGGGTGGAAGTTCTAATAGTTTTTTATATTGCAGAATCTACTTATCTGTAAAAATATATCAAATTCTTTGTACTGTGCTCAGATGGTTACTCAGTTTACTTGGCTATATATAACCACTTCAATATAGTGCAGAAATGTGGAAAACATTTTCGTTCTGCACTAGGATCACTTAGGTACTTATTTTGCTTACGACATGGCTCTACCTGTTATACTCATTGTCTCTGTTGGCTATCTGATACCGTATGCTGAGGGGAATGAAGTTCATTGCTATTTGTATTTTGTGCAATTGGCAGTGTAAAATCATACCTAGACAATTTTAACTACACTTAAAATCATAGTGTAGTCTTCCGGGCGCGGCAAAGCGCGCCATTTCCTTCTAGTCTGGTACAAACATGTCCGTGCGGCGGCGGCACACGCGGATCACGAGGCCGACACGTACGGCCCCTCAGCTTATTCCGACCACAACCCGGTCACCAACCCCACACGAATGCTAGAACAGGCCGGTGCCCAGTGTGCTCGCTCCTTCACGCGGAGGCGGCGCCATCGTCGGAGCTGCAGTGGTCGACAACAGCCTCAAGCTTGTACGGCGAGACGTCGGTGGCGAGCCACTGCTCGACGGTGAACAGCTGCTGCGCGCAGCCAGTGTGCGGGCCCGTGACGGTGACCTCGACGTAGTTGCAGTACCAGCCGTGGTGGTCGCCGGTGCCGTCTGAGCAGAGCCTCATCCGGCACGGCGCGGCGTTCATGCAGGGCCCGCGGCCGCTGAAGATGTCGAGGTTGCCGCGCTCGAAGTAGGAGTGGCCCTCGTACATGAGCCCGCCCCACGCCGGCAGGTCCGAGATCCCCACCCCGTTGCCCTCGGCGGTGCTCAGCTCCAGCGTGATGTTGGAGTCCGTCCCGGCCTTCCAGATCGACCCGGTACGGATGTACACCGTGTACACGCACTCGTTGTCGTTGCTGTCGCCCGCCACGGCGCCCCTGATCAGCTGCGACAACGCAAAGGAACGAACGATCGATGAGTATGGTATACGACGCAGATGTAAATTGAGTGAGAGGATCAGCGGACAGGGGTTGGTGCTCACCTTGATGGAGGTTGCGAGTTCGCGGCCATGCGCGAGCGCGGCGGCGGAGGCCGCGACGGCGACGAGGAGGAGGAGAGCGGCGCCGAGACGAGCCATGGATGACGGATCCGATCGAGTGCGATCGAGCTGCTGGGGTCGTCGGGGGATGTGTGAGCTGCGGTGGGGAGTGGATCGTATAAAATGGAAGCGATTGATGAGGCCGCGTGGCGCCGATCCGATCCGGAAGTTTTGTCCCTGCTCGTCCGAGTCGCGGCATCATTATTGAATGCTGGCGTCGTGCTGGACTGACAGAGCCGTGCCACCTGCTCTGGAGGTGCTCGTTCGTGCATGTAGCACCAAGCAAATTCGTGATGACATGAATTTTATATGCTGAGGAAGTAAACGGTATGCTCGAAAATTTGTTATTTTTTCCCTGATATATGAAAAGGGAATCCAAGAAGACATCGCCCTGGTAAACGGTGCAAAGGTGATAAACTAATCATGCAAGTTGAAGCTGCATCAGCGCCGCGGCGAGACCGGATCTGTCCCTCTCGCTCTGTTGCTCTCAGTGCTATGCCACGTAGACGGCATTACCTCCATCCTCCGGGAAAACTACCCCACTCCCCTTTGCAATTGGAATCGGAAAAGGAAGAGTAATAAATGAACTAAAATAACCTCTCTACGTTCCCTTAATTAGGTCATCTATGATTAGCAAAACATCCATGGAAATTTGTGCCAAGACATGCCTGTCAACTTGATTACAACACAATGCACAGCTAGCGCAATATTCTCTGATTCCTGAGAGTTTCATGCAAGTTTCGCCAAACCCAGTTTAGTTCCCAGTAGATTCAGGAAAATGTCTCGTGAATCCAAAGGCCCTAGAAATTTAATTCAATCAGGACTTCGCTGGGAAACATTAAGACAGCTGATCAAACCAATCCGTGCATCTCAGAGAACTACAAATACAAGAAACAAAACGGTGATAATCTGGAGCCGAAAATCCACCACGAAGAAATTGTACAGGCTTACATGGGGTAAAGAGAACTGCAGAAGTTCTCCCCAGTACACAGGCTACATAGCAATCTCGTTACAACATTCCCGGTGGCACTAATTAGTAATCAGTCGAACTGTTGCCGCAGAGCCATCTCAGTTTCGCTCTTCCATGATGCATGCGACGATTGTCCTTTCATCCTCTTGACCTTCTCTTTGTCTTTGACAGCAGAACCCTTCTTTTTCTCAGGCTCCTTTGTCTGCATCGGTCTATCGTTGCAGATAGGGCATACCATACCTTGCGCATGCGAATACGTCTTTGGTACACCACATTGGAGACACATTCTAAAAATAAATGAGAAAAAAACATTGTTAAGAGCCACAAGACATAACTAGGAGGAATGACGATAGATCGTATAAACAATGTAGACATGATATATATGCTCTGTATGCTTTTGTTTAGTCATTTAGTAGTTGTCCTGGCGAATGGGGAAGTGAGCATTTGTTACCTTAGAAGCTCAGCAGCATCCTCTGGACCAGGATTTGCAGCGCCTATCTTTCTCTTTCCTTCAACAGAACCTGGAGGATTGGCACCATTATTTGCATCACTGCTTACTGGTTCATGCCCAGCAACCAACTGTGGTTTCGCCGACACAACCGCACCTGAAGATAGTTTACAAGTCAGATTAGCCAGGTACAAGATGAATTTGAAATAGAATATAATTCACATGCGCAGAACTAGGAACATTATTAGATGCCAGCACATACGATAAGATCTGCTTCACTATCAATAAGCTATGAAATTTTGCAATTCAGCCAAAGTGCATATCACATTAATAAAAGGGACAACTTATATCCATTTGATCAACATTCAAAATAACCTTGAGGAGTGGCACCATTCTTCATGTCACTGCTAACTCGTTCACGAATGGCAACCATCTGTGGTTTCGCAGCCCCAACCGCACCTGAACATAGTTTTAGTCAGATTAGCTAGGGGTTAACATGAATTTGAAATAGAATGATTGGCATGAATAGCACAAGGATATTATGATTGGCATGAACCTTAAGATAATATTTGCTTTACTATGTATGTCATATCCAAACATATTAACAGGCTATAACATTTTGTAATTCAGTAATATTGCATATCCAATTCAAAATTGCCAAATGTGTCCATCTTACGAACATGCGCAGAGGATTGACAGGTTTTTAGCAGTCTATTCTAAAACAATATTGCCTTGCACAATTTGTTTCCATGTAAGTCCTCACTGCAGTAAGTAAAGCTAGATGGATGCAAATTAAGAGTAGGATAACAGTTACAGCACAAAACAACTATATGTATCTCTCGCCTTATTCTGTCATGTGAAATGGATGCAAATTCAAATATGCAATTTCTAGTCCCAGTACATAAATAGTGCACAAGTAGGACATAACAATAATGTAATCCCGACCTTCATCTTGTAAATCAATGTAAAAGAGGCTAATATGTTGAATACATACTAGATACTACAGCAAAACACAACATCTCGCTTCATTTGCATAAGTGTGTTGCTATCATAGTTCCTATCACCAGGCACCATAAGCACGCCAGCAGTAAGTAACTAATTTTCAGGTAAAACCCCAACCAGCGCATTGCAAGTTACTCTAGAACCAAATCGACCAACTCTATGCTCTTCGACCTAAACGTCCCTGGATTGATGCTATGTAATAGAAACACTAACCATATAGCAAGGAGATTCTATAATCAAATATCTTGAGAGCACTAAAGAAAGCAACAAAATCTTATAACACAATGCAATACTTGGACAATACATTCTCGTTGTACATATACCAAATAATTGAGTAAAGACTAAAGAGACAGTGCAACTGACTTACTACCACAGGAACAATTTGCTCCAGTATCAAACACGGTCAATTCTGAGCTAACCCAGCTATCAAAAGTTCAAAACACGATACTCCGAGGTCAAATTAGAAGTGGTTTAAACGTCTCACCGGGAGGTGGCGGCTTTCTCCTGGCCTTGGAGCGGCGATCGAGAACGCCGAGCGCCTCCCGCACCTCTTCGGGCTCGGCTACCCTGCGGTTGAGGAAGTCCGGGGGCCCCGAGATCTCGGCGAAGACATCCAGCGCGGAGGGCAGCGAGGAGTCCCCATCGCCAGCGCTAGGGTTTAGAAGGCGTCTGGGCTCCGCGGCCGGCTTCCGTGGAGCGGACGCCTCGTCTACGTCGGATCCGGCCTCTTCTGCTGAGGAGCCGCCGGAGTCGCTCAGCTCGGCGACGGCGCCGGCGGCGGGGTCGTCCTCCTCGGCGGAGGAGTAGCCTCCTAGAAGCGCCAAGCTCATCTCCGAGTCCGTTGTTCGTGGCTTTCCTCTTTCGATCTGCCGCACCAGTTTTGTTCATTACAGCCTGGGCCAATTTCACCCTCATGGCCTGCCAAAGCCCAACATGGGCTTCTCCTCCGACTGGTCCAGAGACACGAGTTGTCGGTGTTAACTATTCCACGCTCAGAGTGTCAGTTAAGGCGCCGACGCTTACGTGGTAAGCCTGGTAGGCCGACCCAGGTAGACTACCTTCTGCTTTCTTTTTTCTTTTTCTGTTTGCTGTTTCTTTTCCTGTTTTTTTCCTTATTATTCCAGCTTTACCTTTTCGTTATTTTTGGATTTGGTTTCCTGTCACACAGAGGGTATGTGGTGTTATGCATGGATGCACAAAGAAAAAAAATGACAATGCATTCCTTTTTTTGGTAAACTGAAACTTCCAAATGTTTTATTTATCAAATCACTAGACATTATGTTTGTTTGTTTCGACATTTTTCTCGACAAGATGTTTAAAACTAGACATTATGTTTGTTTGTTTCGACATTTTTCTGCTTTCAAAGTTGTCACCCGACGATTTATAAAGTTTTCATCATATTTGTACTCGACAAGATATTTAAAACTAGACACTATGTATGTGCTGCAACTTGTTATGAAATGGATTATCTACTTATGTATTAGTCTGGTAATAAAAGATTTCAAAAAAAAGTTTGTCGAAACATGCTTGGTTCTAGCTTTATATCTCTTGTCGATACAAAACCAATAGTGAAAACATATTGCGAATCGGCAGACATTTCATGGTAGAAAATATTTTGAAGTGATGAAATAGTTTTTTAATGTGATGATGTGACTATGTGTTGTCTTTGTTGTGTGAAGGTTGCCATTATCATATTCATCCGGTAAGTAACTATGGGCACAACGACCTTTTACATCGGCATTCTGATCAGCATGGTAGCGAATGCAAATACGTTCACTCCGTATACTTTCTGAGTATTTTTTGGTTGGCCATGCATGCACATCACATAAATCGTGAGCTCGTGATTCAAAATAATTAAATAGGACTTGATACAAAATTCATGTATTATGTTCTTTTAGTAGTTTTCCACTCTCTTACACACATTGAATAACTTGTCTATCACAAGAAAAAATACATGGATAACACAAATACAAACGGGCATGCCGTAATATGGGTAGTAAATAACGTCTTAGCGGAGTTTTTTCCTCAAAGATTTAACTGTACACATACTGTACACATTGCAAGCAAAGAGTCTTTAGATGGAACAATATAATGTACTTTTAAGACTTTGTCCATATGTTGAATAAAGGTCAGATAGAGGACACATGGGACCACTGTTTGTGAAATGTAAATATGATGAAATGAGGGTGAAAACAGTATCATTTCGAGAAAAGTGTACTACGTATATGTCGGCACCTTTGTCTAGACTCTCAAAACACATCTTAGCATGGCGATGGATGCTCAAATGTGCATGTATGTGCATTCGAGAGAGATAAAATCTAGAAAAACATACATACTCATTCGCTTGGAAAATGTTGGTCATACTCATATGCCCAGGCAAACATAAGTTTGGTATAGCGTTTTTGCCACTCGTAAAGAGTTTTAAATTAATTAATGCAAAATCTTCATCTCGTCCCATCTCCTCAATTTAGAAGAAAGTTATAGTAAAGATCGACACACATGATGATCATAGAAGAATTGATCAAGAAACATACCACATACTAGCATCTCGAGAAAGGTGGAAGAGATTCAATTCGAAACAAAGAGGCCAAAGAAAGATTATATACAACTTTGTAAAAAATATGCGACAATTAATTTAGAACAGAGAGAGTAGCTACTCTAGAGTACCAGTGAAGCAAAGCAGCCATGTCGACATGCGCATGCCGACACTTTCCAGTCGTAAAATCGGCTGATCAAGCAAAGTAGTAGCCATGTCGACATGATGCGCATGGCCACACACTCGCGCAGACATCACGGGTCATCACAACACGTGTCCACTATATAAACTGGGTACACTCGACGTGCATCCATCAGGGATCAGACTCCAATAAACGACATGACAAGTTGGAGCCACTATAGCTAGCTTAGCTTTGACACATGTGATCCGACTGACTCACCCGCGCCACCACCATGGGCGACCTACACAAGCGACCATTATATGGTAGTATATGCCCGCTCGATGGAATCTCCTGCCGCTGTTTCCAGATTCCAGCACCACACACACCGGGAAGAAAAGAATCTAGGTCAAAGTCTAGATTCTAGCAAAAGAGGAGGAGTAGCTAGATGCATTATTGGAGGCAAGCTGTAGTAACCAGCCAATCTCCTGCTGCCCTTCTTTCCCTATAATATGACTCGATCGGGTCACGTGAAATCGAAAGCTGTTTTTGGGCATCCGTCGTGAATGGATGATGGTGTGTGTCTATGTTATGTAGCTGACTAGCTATGCTTTCTGGTGTCCCCAGCTCGATGCCTTTGCGCGCGAGGATGATGGGAGGACAAGTCTAGTAGGATGATGGGATGCAACTTTGCTGGTACTAGTACGCAATTATTTAGACCATTGGATTAGCATATGTATTGCTTTTGTGCAATCTGTGTTTTTTTGTTGTGAAATACAGTACAAACGCATAGCATATGTATTGCTCACATACACTCCCCGTATGAACGAACACACGTACACCCTACCCATATGAGCACCTCCGATACACGACCCGGCGGGTCGGTCTTGAGATTCAAGAAATCAACACAAACGTCTCGCTATAAACAGGAACAACACCCCCCCCCCCCCCCCCCCCCCCCCCCCAACTGAAAGAATATTCTGTCTTAATAAGAAGTACCGTGTTAAACTAAAGGTTAAACTCTGCAGGGTTGGAATACAATCACCCTTAACCATCCAACCACCTCGATTCTGTTGTGCAATCTAGCTAGCTGGTGCATGTCTGCCTGTGCCTGTGCCCGGTGATCTTTTTTCTCTCTCCCTCTAATGTTTTTTTGGATACAGGTATGGTTGATTGAATGAAGCGACAGAAACATTATATTAGTTTCAGCGGCATGCACACATGTATTACGGTCCAATAATGATGTTGCCGTTGGTTAGTGTTTTTGTTATATCAGTATCACATGATTGCTCAACCGCTGAAAACAATTTGATACTCCCTCCGTTCCATTTTAATTGACTCACACTTAGATATATGTGAGTCAATTAAAATGAAACGGAGGGAGTAGTTTTGTGCTACCTGGTTAGTGATGGTCGGTGCTCGCTTTCAGTAACCGGCAGATTCTGACAACTGAACTAACAATATTCTCAGCACCTCGTGCTAATTTAAGCGTGTTTTAATAAACATATTCTTCCCCGGATTTTATCCCCACCTTTGAAGAAAATTAGAATGGTTTTGGCTGATACAACTGATCGAGTAATCTTTATCTACAACATTTGCAGATTGAAAACAGCCTCTAAAAGAAAACTACCGGCTGCACGCATACCGGAGTCGGGTTTCCCTTAGTCGGTTGACATACAAAACCGACTCCGACGTTGTAATCTCAGTGTTGGCTACTAGCTCCGACATTTGCACCCCACTATGTATGCAATCCTACTCACGTCAAACCCATAGGGTTCCATCCCAATTCCGTCTGTCGCCCCGGCATGTCCACCTCCTCTTAATCGTGCCATGCCGGCTTCGCACCAACATCCAACCGCGCATCGCCTCCATGGCCGGGTGTGCCCTCCCGTTTGGTGTGTCATGCTACCCTTCTCCACAACGTCGCCTCATCCCAACGACTTTCGTCTTGTAACTTTTCCAAACCCTCCCCTTGCTCGTGTCATGTCGATTACGTGAGGGCGATCGCGCAAAAGAACAGATAATGGTTTCCACGATGTTTTAGGTTACATAAAATTGGTACTCCCTCCGATTTGAAATGATTGAGTATTTTGAGAAATCTGTGTCATCCATTTCCGATCGGAGGGAGTATAAATTAAATTGATACATAATTGATCTAGTATTCTGATGCCATGGATTTTTTTAATATTGTTACGTAACTGCATCCGACACTACAGGAAAGCCACAAGACGCCGACGGCCTGATTATACGCCGACGGCCAAATGTCGGGGCCGTCGGCGTATAAGGCGAGATCGGGGAGCCACGAACGCGGCCGTCGGCGTAGCGAACCCCGTCGGCGTAGCCCGACATAGGCCGACGGCTGCCGTCGGCGTGCAAAGGGCCGTCGGCGTATAACGCCATCCTTGACGGTGCTCAAACGGGAGGCCTTTTGCTGCCCTGATACGCCGACGGCTACCGTCGGCGTATAAAAGGCCGTCGGCGTATAATTGTTTTTTTTTTCAACTAATTATAAATTAATTTAGATTTATTTATTTCTCTATATAATATTTAATGTAGGTATGATTTATATATAAATTGGATCTATAATATTTAATGTAGGTATAATTTATATATATATTGGATCTAGCATTTCCCTCCCAATTACGGTATCCCACCCGCATAAATATTAAATATATGGCTCAATTTATCCTGGCCCGTGGTCTGACCGGCTTCACGAGCATCACTGTTTCCTTAGCGAGTTTTTGTGCATATAGTTGGAAACTCCCACATCGAGCGAACGGGGGGAATCTTCGCAAGAGTTGGGGTATATGTGTGTTTTTATTTCAACTATAGTCTAACCTATCACAACCAAGCAAAAAAGTCCACTGGCCTACCCCCTCTCGGCTTCGGTCAAGGGGGTAGACGGGAACTTTGACTTTTTTCCAGCGGATTCAGGGTTTCGCCGAAGCGGGGCCCCGGAGCGTCGGAACCCCACCCAAACCTAGGATGTGCCATACCATATGTATACAAGTATGTTGTGTGTTGTAAATATCCGGTATCCTACTCCGGGGTGTGACCGGCTTCACCGACTTCACTTTCTCTCTAGTGAGTTTCTGCACTTAGAGGTGAAAACTCCCCTTTCGGGCGAACCGGATGGAATCTTGTGTTGATTTGGGGTAGACTTTGGTTTCTCATGTTCCTATGGCCTAACCTAACACAACCAAGCAAAAAACTCCACTGGCTTACCCCCTTTCGACGAAAACGGGGCCCCGGAGCGTCGGAACCCCACCCAAACCTAGGTTGTGCCATACCATATGTATACAAGTGTGTTGTGTCTTGTAAATGTCCGGTATCCTACTCCTAGGTGTGACCGGCTTCACCGACTTCACTTTCTCTCTAGTGAGTTTCTGCACTTAGAGGTGAAAACTCCCCTTTCGGGCGAACCGGATGGAATCTTGTGTTGATTTGGGGTAGACTTTGGTTTCTCATGTTCCTATGGCCTAACCTAACACAACCAAGCAAAAAACTCCACTGGCCTACCCCCTTTCGACACACGTCTATGGGGGTAGACGAAAACGTTAGGGTTTTCCCAGCGGATTCAGGGTTTCGCCGAAACGGGGCCCCGGAGCGTCGGAACCCCACCCAAACCTAGGTTGTGCCATACCATATGTATACAAGTGTGTTGTGTGTTGTAAATGTCCGGTATCCTACTCCTGGGTGTGACCGGCTTCACCGACTTCACTTTCTCTCTAGTGAGTTTCTGCACTTAGAGGTGAAAACTCCCCTTTCGGGCGAACCGGATGGAATCTTGTGTTGATTTGGGGTAGAATTTGGTTTCTCATGTTCCTATGGCCTAACCTAACACAACCAAGCAAAAACTCCACTGGCCTACCCCCTTTCGACGCACGTCTATGGGGGTAGACGAAAACGTTAGGGTTTTTCCAGCGGATTCAGGGTTTCGCCGAAACGGGGCCCCGGAGCGTCGGAACCCCACCCAAACCTAGGTTGTGCCATACCATATGTATACAAGTGTGTTGTGTGTTGTAAATGTCCGGTATCCTACTCCTGGGTGTGACCGGCTTCACCGACTTCACTTTCTCTCTAGTGAGTTTCTGCACTTAGAGGTGAAAACTCCCCTTTCGGGCGAACCGGATGGAATCTTGTGTTGATTTGGGGTAGACTTTGGTTTCTCATGTTCCTATGGCCTAACCTAACACAACCAAGCAAAAACTCCACTGGCCTACCCCCTTTCGACGCACGTCTATGGGGGTAGACGAAAACGTTAGGGTTTTTCCAGCGGATTCAGGGTTTCGCCGAAGCGGAGCCCCGGAGCGTCGGAACCCCACCCAAACCTAGGTTGTGACATACCATATGTATACAAGTGTGTTGTTTGTTGTAAATGTGCAATATCCTACTCCGGGGTGTGACCGGCTTCACCGACTTCACTTTCTCTCTAGTGAGTTTCTGCACTTAGAGGTGAAAACTCCCCTTTCGGGCGAACCGGATGGAATCTTGTGTTGATTTGGGGTAGACTTTGGTTTCTCATGTTCCTATGGCCTAACCTAACACAACCAAGCAAAAAACTCCACTGGCCTACCCCCTTTCGACGCACGTCTATGGGGGTAGACGAAAACGTTAGGGTTTTTCCAGCGGATTCAGGGTTTCGCCGAAGCGGGGCCCCGGAGCGTCGGAACCCCACCCAAACCTAGGTTGTGCCATACCATATGTATACAAGTGTGTTGTTTGTTGTAAATGTCCGGTATCCTACTCCTGGGTGTGACCGGCTTCACCGACTTCACTTTCTCTCTAGTGAGTTTCTGCACTTAGAGGTGAAAACTCCCCTTTCGGGCGAACCGGATGGAATCTTGTGTTGATTTGGGGTAGAATTTGGTTTCTCATGTTCCTACGGGCCTAACCTAACACAACCAAGCAAAAACTCCACTGGCCTACCCCCTTTCGACGCACGTCTATGGGGGTAGACGAAAACGTTAGGGTTTTTCCAGCGGATTCAGGGTTTCGCCGAAGCGGAGCCCCGGAGCGTCGGAACCCCACCCAAACCTAGGTTGTGACATACCATATGTATACAAGTGTGTTGTTTGTTGTAAATGTGCAATATCCTACTCCGGGGTGTGACCGGCTTCACCGACTTCACTTTCTCTCTAGTGAGTTTCTGCACTTAGAGGTGAAAACTCCCCTTTCGGGCGAACCGGATGGAATCTTGTGTTGATTTGGGGTAGACTTTGGTTTCTCATGTTCCTATGGCCTAACCTAACACAACCAAGCAAAAAACTCCACTGGCCTACCCCCTTTCGACGCACGTCTATGGGGGTAGACGAAAACGTTAGGGTTTTTCCAGCGGATTCAGGGTTTCGCCGAAGCGGGGCCCCGGAGCGTCGGAACCCCACCCAAACCTAGGTTGTGCCATACCATATGTATACAAGTGTGTTGTGTGTTGTAAATGTCCGGTATCCTACTCCTAGGTGTGACCGGCTTCACCGACTTCACTTTCTCTCTAGTGAGTTTCTGCACTTAGAGGTGAAAACTCCCCTTTCGGGCGAACCGGATGGAATCTTGTGTTGATTTGGGGTAGACTTTGGTTTCTCATGTTCCTATGGCCTAACCTAACACAACCAAGCAAAAAACTCCACTGGCCTACCCCCTTTCGACGCACGTCTATGGGGGTAGACGAAAACGTTAGGGTTTTTCCAGCGGATTCAGGGTTTCGCCGAAGCGGGGCCCCGGAGCGTCGGAACCCCACCCAAACCTAGGTTGTGCCATACCATATGTATACAAGTGTGTTGTGTGTTGTAAATGTCCGGTATCCTACTCCTGGGTGTGACCGGCTTCACCGACTTCACTTTCTCTCTAGTGAGTTTCTGCACTTAGAGGTGAAAACTCCCCTTTCGGGCGAACCGGATGGAATCTTGTGTTGATTTGGGGTAGACTTTGGTTTCTCATGTTCTATGGCCTAACCTAACACAACCAAGTAAAAAACTCCACTGGCCTACCCCCTTTCGACGCACGTCTATGGGGGTAGACGAAAACGTTAGGGTTTTCCAGCGGATTCAGGGTTTCGCCGAAGCGGGGCCCCGGAGCGTCGGAACCCCACCCAAACCTAGGTTGTGCCATACCATATGTATACAAGTGTGTTGTGTGTTGTAAATGTCCGGTATCCTACTCCGGGGTGTGACCGGCTTCACCGACTTCACTTTCTCTCTAGTGAGTTTCTGCACTTAGAGGTGAAAACTCCCCTTTCGGGCGAACCGGATGAAATCTTGTGTTGATTTGGGGTAGACTTTGGTTTCTCATGTTCCTATGGCCTAACCTAAAACAACCATGCAAAAAACTCCACTGGCCTACCCCCTTTCGACACACGTCTATGGGGGTAGACGAAAACGTTAGGGTTTTCCCAGCGGATTCAGGGTTTCGCCGAAACGGGGCCCCGGAGCGTCGGAACCCCACCCAAACCTAGGTTGTGCCATACCATATGTATACAAGTGTGTTGTGTGTTGTAAATGTCCGGTATCCTACTCCTGGGTGTGACCGGCTTCACCGACTTCACTTTCTCTCTAGTGAGTTTCTGCACTTAGAGGTGAAAACTCCCCTTTCGGGCGAACCGGATGGAATCTTGTGTTGATTTGGGGTAGACTTTGGTTTCTCATGTTCCTATGGCCTAACCTAACACAACCAAGCAAAAACTCCACTGGCCTACCCCCTTTCGACGCACGTCTATGGGGGTAGACGAAAACGTTAGGGTTTTTCCAGCGGATTCAGTGTTTCGCCGAAGCGGAGCCCCGGAGCGTCGGAACCCCACCCAAACCTAGGTTGTGCCATACCATATGTATACAAGTGTGTTGTTTGTTGTAAATGTGCAATATCCTACTCCGGGGTGTGACCGGCTTCACCGACTTCACTTTCTCTCTAGTGAGTTTCTGCACTTAGAGGTGAAAACTCCCCTTTCGGGCGAACCGGATAGAATCTTGTGTTGATTTGGGGTAGACTTTGGTTTCTCATGTTCCTATGGCCTAACCTAACACAACCGAGCAAAAAACTCCACTGGCCTACCCCCTTTCGACGCACGTCTATGGGGGTAGACGAAAACGTTAGGGTTTTTCCAGCGGATTCAGGGTTTCGCCGAAGCGGGACCCCGGAGCGTCGGAACCCCACCCAAACCTAGGTTGTGCCATACCATATGTATACAAGTGTGTTGTGTGTTGTAAATGTCCGGTATCCTACTCCTGGGTATGACCGGCTTCACCGACTTCACTTTCTCTCTAGTGAGTTTCTGCACTTAGAGGTGAAAACTCCCCTTTCGGGCGAACCGGATGGAATCTTGTGTTGATTTGGGGTAGACTTTGGTTTCTCATGTTTCTATGGCCTAACCTAACACAACCAAGTAAAAAACTCCACTGGCCTACCCCCTTTCGACGCACGTCTATGGGGGTAGACGAAAACGTTAGGGTTTTTCCAGCGGATTCAGGGTTTCGCCGAAGCAGGGCCCCGGAGCGTCGGAACCCCACCCAAACCTAGGTTGTGCCATACCATATGTATACAAGTGTGTTGTGTGTTGTAAATGTCCGGTATCCTACTCCGGGGTGTGACCGGCTTCACCGACTTCACTTTCTCTCTAGTGAGTTTCTGCACTTAGAGGTGAAAACTCCCCTTTCGGGCGAACCGGATGGAATCTTGTGTTGATTTGGGGTAGACTTTGGTTTCTCATGTTCCTATGGCCTAACCTAACACAACCACTGGTCTACCCCCTTTCGACGCACGTCTATGGGGGTAGACGAAAACGTTAGGGTTTTTCCAGCGGATTCAGGGTTTCGCCGAAGCGGGGCCCCGGAGCGTCGGAACCCCTCCCAAACTTAGGTTGTGCCATACCATATGTATACAAGTGTGTTGTGTGTTGTAAATGTCCGGTATCCTACTCCTAGGTGTGACCGGCTTCACCGACTTCACTTTCTCTCTAGTGAGTTTCTACACTTAGAGGTGAAAACTCCCCTTTCGGGCGAACCGGATGGAATCTTGTGTTGATTTGGTGTAGACTTTGGTTTCTTATGTTCCTATGGCCTAACCTAACACAACCAAGCAAAAAACTCCACTGGCCTACCCCCTTTCGACGCACGTCTATGGGGGTAGATGAGAACGTTAGGGTTTTTCCAGCGGATTCAGGATTTCGCCGAAGCGTGGCCCCGGAGCGTCGGAACCCCACCCAAATCTAGGTTGTGCCATACCATGTGTGTACAAGTGTGTTATGAAGTTTTGGATGGCAAAGATTCCACTCCGGGGTGTGACCTGCTTCACAGACATCCACTTCGGATGGAGAAATCTACACAGTGTGTTATCGCATGCACGCGTGGGAAGGTCATGCATGCAATTGAGGTGGTCATTGTCTCTCCCATCCTCCCACCACACCCACCAACATGTGCTAGGGCCACATGCAAGTTTTATAGGGACCCCGAGGCAGGAAAGGAGTAATAGTATAATAAAATGAATTAATAAATAGATAATAGGAAAATTATAAATAATTATTCAATTTTTTTTAGCGCCGTAAAGAGAGTATAGATGCTTTAATACATACTATTAAAATAATAGTAATGTTTTGTATACTAAATAATAATTTAAAAAAATACAAAATTTAAAATAATTGGCTATTACCGTCGGCGTATACATTGCCCTCATATCCCCACCTATTCGGGACGGGAAAGAGAAACTGGACACCTCCCCGCTCGATCCCCTCGCGCACGTCCTGACCCCAACCCTAGCGCCGCCGGCTTAATCCGGTGACCACGCCTGCCAGGTCCTCTCCTCCCCAGCGACGAGGCCGCCCAGCGCCTCCGTAGGCCGCCCGCCTTTGGGGACGCGCGCCTCTGGGGACGCGCGGCACGGCTCCCTCCCCGGCCCCCTCGCACGCCTCCCTCCTCCACTGCTGCAGCGCGGCGCCGCCGCCACCTGACCAAGGGCGGGCATCGCCGGCTGTCCGCGCCTCCCTCCTCCACTGCTGCAGCGCGGCGCCGCCGCCACCTGACCAAGGGCGGGCATCGCCGGCATTAACCACCGCGCCGCCACACCACCTTGGCGCCACACCGCAAGCCCTCAAGGCCAGAAGACACGGCGTCGCTGCCCTGAGGCGACTGATCCCGACACACGCCACTGGGGACCGGCGAGTCAAGCGAAGTCCCTTCCTACACGAGGTAAGAATCTTCCAGTGATGAATTTGTATGCCAATTTGTATGCTCCAGTGATGAATTTGTATCCTAGACAGCTTGAGTGATGAATTTTGTATGCTAGCTAATTAGATTTGGTTAAATCTGAGATGTATTTTGCTGTTGAGAACTTGGGAGGTGATAAAGTTTTGGTACATTTCTAGATGGTATCCTAGATGGTACATTTCTGTTGAGAATGCAAATTGAATCACATACGAAGAGATTTTGGAGCTAATAGGCTTTTTTCTACTAGTGAGGCTTGGAGCAAAACGTGATGGTAAATGCCTAGATGGTCATGTAAATATTGAATATACTATTATAGCATATTTTTTAAGGCTTAGAGCACAATTTATTTGTCATGTGTGTGTGTGTAATATAGCATATTTGACATTATTTCGGTTAGGAAAACCTGAGATTTTTATGTCGATCCGGATGCGGGTGGTTTTGTATTCTCTAGAATGCCGATGATTAAAACATTGTGACACAATGTGATCCAGAGGCGGCGTCAGTGAGACTTGTGATATGCACGAATACACATTTTCTGCATCCCACTAGATCTCACTAACGCCGTCTCTGAATTTGTGTGTCCTGTCTAAGTATGAGGCATGCTTTTCAGTTGACCCTACTTCATTTCTAGAATGCCGATGATTAAAATGATGTGGCGCACTATATGATATCCTGATAGTTTGTTGAACCTTGTATCATGCACACATATAAGTTGTGTGCCTCCTACTTGGTTCAACGAAGCTATCAGGATTGCTTGTGTGTTTCCAATAATATTCTAAGTATGAGGCATAATTTTTTTGAATCTTGTTTAAAGTTTTGTATTCTCTAGAATGCTGATGATTAAGTATGAGTTTACCCTACTTTATTTTTTTACGATGCCGATGATTAAAATGAGGTGACACTATGTTATTCAGGGGTGGTGTAAGTGAAACTTGTAATATGCAAGAATATAGATATTCTGCATCCTACTGGTTTCGCTTACTCCATCCCTGAATTTGTGTGTCCAATCTAGTATATGAGGCATATTTCTGCACGACATGTGAACAATTTAGTTGCCTAACATTTTTATTTGTCCTTTGTGTTTCACGGATTAGATTGATTAACTGCTATGCATTTGAGGATTGAACTGAATGCTTAGATCTATTCCTGCAGGTGATTGACCAAGATGAGCCAAGGCAAGGAATCATCGGCCTCCTTGGTGAAGACGATGCGCCAGAAGAAAGCTACTAAAAGTGGAAGAGAGCCTATTCCGAACCCGCGTTACCTGTCTGACAGTGGTGAGAGAGGAGGTGCTGGACGAGGGGGAGGTGCCGATGCACTTCCTCCGAGGGGACGAGGTGCAGGACGAGGGCGAGGTGCAGGACGAGCACGAGGTGAGGGAGGACGAGGGCGAGGTGCAGGACGGGCACGAGGTGGGGGCGACGTGTCTTCGGACATACCCTCCGCTTCTGGCGACGTGGCTTACGAGAGACGGAGTCTCGAGAGGAGGGGACGGAGTCTCGAGACCAGGAGACGGGGGCCTCCGCGCAGAAGAAGCCAAAGATTCGTGGGGAATCCATGGTCCCTGATGAGTCAAAGGAACCTGCTACCGAGGAGGAGAAAATCCTCATTGTGCCTAATGGGATTGAGTAAGTGACTATGCTAATTTTGAACATGGTAATTAATTATTGTGGTCAGTACAATTTGACATGTACTAATGTTTAATTATTTGTGCAGCAATTGGACATATCCTCACGGAGCCCGTGCGCCTAACTCCATGATTGGAGCTTTGATTAGGAAGTTTTGGCCGGGCTTGTACAGTACGGTCCCCAACGGCGAGAGGAAGCTAGCCACCCATTGGGTAGACTATCAGGCCGCCCATCACCCGGGCTTCGGGAGATGTTCTGACGCCGTGATCACCAAGTTTTGGGTAAGTTGAACTTTTCGAATTTCGTTCATAGTTGATGTCCCCACCATGCTCTCACAATTTGTTTTTTGTGCATGATTAAAGAAATTCTATAGGGTACTTCCTGAGGAGCGTGCCAAGGCGGACAGGACTTTGGAGGGGGCTTGCAAGAAGTTGGCACGACAGCAATTCTACAATGTAAAGCATACCTCCGTCAATCATTACAGTTCTGAGAAGTTATGCAAGACGGCGCCGAAGCATGAGGAACCACCTGATATGACCATGGAGGATTACATGTCGGTAAGTAAATTGTCAATGAGATTACATGTTGCGGCTAAGTTGCAATTGCATTATCTGTTCTTCACATGAGTATTGTTTTTTCAGGTTATGCCCACATGGGCCTATGGTAAGGCAGACGCGTGGGAGGCGTTGGCGTCGAGGTGGCTTGGGCAGAACGCCGAGTTCAAAGCCTTGAGCGAGCGGAACAAGGCAAACCGTGGGAGCGGGGGACACATTGTGCGGGAGCCCGCAACCATGATCGCTTCAAGGCAAAGCTGGTATATATATATACATGGAACAACCTTCATTTATTTCCCCTCATGTTCCTACTTGATACGCATAACACTTCTTTGGCAATGCAGGAGGCCGATATCGGGGAGCCTGTGTCGGACATGCAAGCATGGGAGAGGATGAAGATGAAGAAGATCGATCTATCCGAGCCTCAGCCCTCGTTTCCCGATTACTTCGGCAGTGCCGAGGAGAACATAGATAGGTACGTCGAGTCGTTCAAGGGTCTTAATCCGGAGGTGGATAGACCTCTTGAGCATGACACCGACGAGAGAGCGATGGTCCTGGCCGGGCACGGTTGGGAGCATGGCCGTTTGCCCTGTCTTAGTGCGGTAATCCCGCGTACTCCTGAGTTGGGCCTCGTGCGTATCAAGGCTACACTCACCGCCGACGACCCCCCTGTCCTGCCTCCTCGACGGCCTTCCCGAGCTCGCCCCGATGTAAGTTTTTCTCAATTTCATTCTCTTTCCGCATTCGTTCCTAGCTAAGTGGCTAAGTTGACGAGATTCGTTCTATTTTGAAATTGTAGCCTGATTTCGAGGCGGCCTTCGATGCCGCTTACGCGGACTATGAGGCGGAGTATCACTTGTGGCTGCAGAAGAGAGCGGACTATGACGAGTGGCAAGAGTTGCGCGATGCTGTAAGTTTCAACCTTTATATTTGCAAAATATGGCAAGTCCCATTTCCTCTAGTTTGAACCTTCTTTTTCTACAACTCCTGACATCTAAACTATCTTGTAGGCGAGCGAGAAGTTTTTTGCCACTGGAGTGCGGGATCCGCTGCCTCCGCGTCCACCTAGGGTGGGGATGCCGCCCATGTGCCCATCGAGGGAAGCGGTCGCTCGCACATACAAGCCAAGGACTCCGGTAAGTTATTTGCCAAACCAGTTGTTACCGCCGTACTGTGCTTTCCAAGTTGCTAACTTGGACTCAAACATGTAGGGATCGGGATGCTCCAGGAATGCACCCTTTGGTCGTGCTTCTGCCTCGCCGACTTCGACGCGCGCGCTCGTGGAGCATGGCGGTGGTGGTGCCTCGCCGAGTTCGCCGCGCGAGACCACACCGTCTCGTGCCTCGCCGGGTGCCTCGCCGGGTTCCGCGTGTGATTCGACGGCGGCTGCCCCACGTGGTCGGTCGCCTATGCTCACGCGGGCAGAAATGGGTACCTCGAGCTCTCAGGAGATGTAGGATGTGTCCGGGTGTGTTTTGTATGAATGTTTGGATGAATTCGAACTATGTTTGTGTCATTTGGAGTTTGTATATATGTTTGTATGAATTCGAATTGTGTTTGAGTCATTTGGAATTTGTATGATGGTTTGGATTATATATGTGATGTTCTGTGATGTTTGTGTATGAATTCAAATTATTTTGTGTATTTGAAATGTGCTGGAAACAGCAGCAACAATCAGCAAAAAAAAGAAAATATGGTCACTCATACGCCGACGGCATCGGCGCAGGGTGCGTCGCGGACGCACAGGATGGCGCCACGTCGCCCGAAGTGGACCATATGGTCACCCATACGCCGATGGCGCCGCATGCCGTCGGCGTAGGTCATCTCCCAGGCGCCCAGGAAGCGGCCACGTGGCTCTCAGAGGCCGACGGCTTTGCCGTCGGCGTATGTTGAGCTAACGGAACGTGGGGATGCCGTGTTGTGGGGCCCACAATAGCGTACGCCGACAGCAGTTTGGGTACGCCGACAGTTCGGGACGCCGACGGCGGCCGTCGGCGTAGATACGCCGACGGCGGCCGTCGGCGTAGATACGCCGACGCCATTCGTGCATACGCCGACGGCGTCCGGCCGTCGGCGTCTTGGTAGATTCCCGTAGTGCGAGAGGTGCCCAAGAACTCCAAATGGCTTCCGCTAAATTGCAAATGATCTTTGTCTGAAAATGCGCTTGGTAAACGGGTGGCAAAAACGATCAGCACGTTCCTACACGGGCCAACAACAAGAAGCCCAGGTTGTATATAACACGACAAAACCCAATTATTATTTTTCTTGGTTCTTGGACAGGGAAGAGGACGAGTGAAGCGAGCACGCAGTAAACATGCATGCCGGCGTATCGCTCCCACAGCCACACGTAGGCAGTCAGATCTGAGATCCACGGACGGACCACAACACAGCACAAGTGCGACATCTTCTGGCCCCGAGTGACCGGCCGCGCATCTTTCCATATCTGCACTCGCCACTACCTACACACGGGGCCCGGCCGCCATGGCCGGCGCCATGCATGCATAACCACGTACGAACCCGCCGGCCATTCGTCGATTCGCCGACGTCGCCTCCGGCAGGGGTAAGCGCGCGCGTATAGCGTGGAGTCGTACGCCCGTCACTTACTTGGCGTGCAGCTCCATCGAAGTGACCTGACGCCGGCCGATCGATCGAGACGTAGCTCCAACCGCCGGCCGGCTGGCCGGGCCGGCCGGGGTTGCATGCCCGGCAGCCCGAGACAGGCGGCAGCTTGGACTGGCATGCATGGCGCTCGATCGCCGTCGCTCGCGGCCGTCCGGCCTGTTTCCGACCGGCTGCGTGCGCAGCTTTGCACTCGATCCGGCCTCGGTTGCCGTGCGTCCAATCCCCAGGCAGGCCCTGAAGAGTACGTACCGCCGATGCCGTCTCTCCTCTCCTGTGCGGCGCCACCTTTGCTTGCTGCTTGCACGAGACGAGACAGCCCAAAGTAGCAACGGCCAAGCTTCCACTGTACATCCGTGACTCAGGTTTATCGATCCACGTACTCTCTGCATGCACGTGAGCGTATTGCTAGTCGTGCATGCATGGCAGCATGGATCTCGAAAAGCTAAGCTAGTACTACAACAGAACGAATAGCTGGGAAAAGGTAATAGTAGTGCAGAAATATTGCAACATACATACCAGTACAAATGTACAGCAAATGAACGAATGAAGACGCAGGAGAGGAAGAGAACAAGAGAGGGAAGCAGCGAGCCTTATCCCTTCCCGGAGCGAGCCTTATCCCTTCCCGTGCTACAGTCGAGAGAGGCGACTTGAGGGCGCCGCGTGAGCTCGAGTTTCTCGCCGGCAATTCCGCGGCTCCCCTCCGCCTCCGGTCGCCGTTCGGGCACCGGGAGGTGGGGCGAGCTCCGGCAGTCGTGCGTGCGTGTAGATAGGGTCTACTAGGTGTGCGTGCCTCTCCGCGGCTTCGTTTTCGTTGCCGGGGAGGTCGTGAAGGCTCGTCGGGGCTCCTCGTTCTGTTCTTCCTCTCCGGCCGGCCTCGGTGGCGAGGGGGGAGGGGTCTGGATGTGGGGGTTCCGTTTTTGTTGCAGGTGTTGTGGCTGGTTTCCTCTGGTGGCTCTGCTCCGGCCGGCCGTGGTGGCGAGGGGGGCGGCCTCTGGAGGTGGTGCGGTGATGGTGGTGGTGGTCCTGGGCGCCGGCGTGACGGCTGGAAGAAGGGTGGAGGCGGGGAGTTGGCGTCGCGGCCGTGTTCGTTCATCGACTTCAGATTCCGGTGCTGTGCGGCGGATGGTTCTTGCGGCCTTCTTCAGCGTGTTGGAGCGTCTTCTTCCTGGCGGGCGGTGGTACGGCGTCGACGACGGCGACTAGGAGCGTTGGGGTGCAGCTGAGGATCCAATCGAGCTTTTCTTCGGTGTTTCGGGGTGCTTCTTGCACTTTCCTGGGTTTCTTTGTTATTTTCTGTTTCGTTGGGGACCTGTTTGTAAAGTGCTGTGCATCCTTTTATATGTATTGGATCCTTCCTCAAAAAAAAAAAGAGAACAAGAGAGGGAAGCGGCCAAACAAGGCTGATAGGAGGAACGGGATACGCGCAGTACGTGGATCGATCTGGACATGTGCGTGCAGTGCATGCAAGAGAAAGCATCAGCGATGACTGGTACACAGTACTACAACATATATGGACATGGTAAGTGGACAAAATAGGAGAGTACTCACGAATATTTGGGCCGCGCCCACCCCGGCCCGGCCGGAGGCAGCGAGCTAGGTCACCCCCCGGCACGCTACCCAGCTCATCCACTACATGCATCGTGATGAAGCCATGGATGGCTGTTACACTACACCAAATGGCAGCATGTTTGCAGGTCGACTAGTCCAGAGGTCCCCGCATGGTACATATATTCGTACGAGCTAGCTAGGCTACTGTTGGATGGCTATAAACACTAATATTCGTTCTAGCAGTGATGTTTGCTTTATGTGGTGGTCTTCTCTTCTTGAATCTATTTAATGCATGGTGGTCTTCCCGGACTATATAGTGGTGGCCTGGATGTACGGGTATGAAAACAGATGACTGACTAAGCTAGTGTTAAATTATGCATGCATGAAAACTAGAGGGATCGTTCAGCATCGATCACCCATGCATGAGTTAGAGGTGGTGCAATTAAGGAGAGAGAAACGTGGCTGCATGCTAACACCACCACTTTTGTATCTGAACCTACATCAATGCCACATAGCCTTTCTGGGCACCTATGCATGCATGCAGTGTCAGCTTGTCCTCTCGGCGTACCAGCCTCTGCATGCCAACAGTGTGAGATAGCCATTAATCTGTACTAGATTAGTGAAATTAGCTCCACGCCGTCCATGTATGAAAGCTTGCATCGGACGGTGGCCAGATAGCTGGGTAGGTACCCTCGTGGGTAGCCAGTTAATTCTCCTATGCTATTTGTGGGTGGCCCGGCGCTTGTTTGCTCTCCATTGATCGCGTCAATCGGTGGTATCTATCGGTGTAGCTAGCTAACTACTCCCTCCTTTACTAAATATAAAATAATGTTTTAGACTTGATAAATTTACATGTATCTAAATATGTTTTAGTGTGTATGTTTATCTATTTCGGTCTGTATCTAGATTATATTTCAAATACCTAAGACATGTTATATTTAGAAACGGAGGGAGTATGTAGCTATGCCGAACCGGTGTTATGGTTATTATCTGTACATAGATGTAAAAACCTTTACGTCCAGTATAACCACATGCGTACGGTAGATAAAATGCATTGGAGCTTAGAAACTAGAAACTCGAAGGAGGATATGCAAAAGGGGAAGCAGAAACATGTACGAGTCCATGTTTTGCCTGTGAGCACTGTGGCTACGCACGGACGACGACCAAAATATCTTAGGGCATCTCCATATCGACCGGGAACCAGTCGGGAATGCATGCATGCAGCGCCGAATGAATGGGCGATATGCAGGGCATGGATCGGAGTACGCACCCTGGCTGAAACAAGACCGATGCATGCATGTTCTCCTACTCCATCTTGAGCGACCCCCTACGTAATACGACGTACTCACTCCATCCGCGAATAAGTATACATCTAGGTTTTGTACTAAGTTTGAATTCTTAAAAATTGACCAACTTTATAGGGAAATGTATCAACATTTATGACATTAAATTGGTATCACTAGATTCTTTTCGAAATGAAGTTTGAAAATATACCAATTTGATCTCATATATGGTGCTACTCTTTTCTATAAAGTTGGTCATTTTTTAGAACTTAAACATCGTTTTTCGTGGTTTTCACCAGTTTTCACTAAAAAATGTTTCCACCAGATATTTTCCCGGCGTTGGTTGGGACCGGCAATCTCGTGGATCCTCCTCAAGAAGTTTGTGAAGGTTCGATGATCACCTTGAGTTGCACCATGCATGAATTCTAGATGAACTTAGCTCAAGCAGAAGATGGTGAAGTTTAAATGACTTTGAGTATTCTTGTGTAAACCTCTCGGACGAAGACATACGGTCGCGCCAATGACTTGACTTCCGGATACACATCTGGTGTCATCACATCTACTCTTTACTTACATGCACGCTTTACGTACCATCTAGCTATGGCAATGCTCCTCTTGACGTGAGAAATCCAAGTGCGGTGGATTCGCCATTTGTTGCCCAAAAGTTACGCACACAATAAATTAAAGAGAGGATTTGCACATTCCAGAATTTAGCTGGTAGTCATTAACTTTTAATGCAATATTAATTATGGAGAATATCAAGATTAACTCTAGGAAATAATGAGTACAAAATGCACTCATCTCAGATCACCATCACCTTGGGCAGGTGATGTTGCTTGCATGTGATGTTTAGCAGTTGATCCACTTGGTGCAAGATTTCTAGGCCATCCTTATTATGGTGGCAACTTTGGATCTGCTAGATAGGTCACTAATTATTAAATTAGAGACTTAATTTTAACTTGTTTCTAAGCTATTGAAGGTTCCATCCTCTAGTTTACAACATCGTAGTGTAGCTATTGCTATAATATGAGACCCTTTTGCGACCTAGTTAATTAAAGTTGCGGAAGGAAAATTGCACCATATCAGAGATGCTTTGCAAGCTGAGGCAAAGGCATGCATCGTGGCCTCAGAAGGAGCAGCAGCGATGGGCCTGAATCACGTGCAGCTCGAGTCAGACTGCAAGAACTTGGTCACTGCACTGGAGACGAAGAGCCATGATCCTGCGATTGTGGGTGTTCTCCTGAAAGAAATCCGTAGCATTTCCATTACCTCCTTTGATTCTTACCGTTTTAATTTTGCTTCGAGGAGCTGTAATGGTGTGGCTCACTCCCTAGCACAACATGGCCTGCATGCGTGCCGATGCTGAATGTGTGCTGGGAGGATGATGTCCCCGCATTCATCGCGGATTTGGTTGCCAGCGAGTCTGCTGAGCTTGTCAGGTAATGGACGATCCATTTCCAGTTAAAAAATATTTTTAAATGATGCCCCAAGTGGTCTTCTCCTCCCACGGGAGGTTGCACAATGGTTTAGCATTGGTATGGGTGTTTTATTGTTGGGATGAAGACCGTGTGCTTCATTTATTGTTTAATTTGATCTTTGGATCCTTGTGTAAATTGGTGTTGTCATATTTGTTCTTTTGCTAATGATCAATATGTTTGCTTGTTGCTTATTGAGGTTAGTAGCATATCACTAGGAAGAGGCAGATAGAAATTGGTAGGGTGACAAAGTTGTCACCACAGTCAATGTAGTGTTGTGAATCTCAACGCGGAGGCATTAGATAGTTTAGAGTGTCGACTTAGACATAAGACAATCTCAGACAACTTACATTTAGAAAAACCAGTAATAAATTATTCAAGATTGTTTATAGTCATGCAGATTTAATCTGCGTTGCACTGAACCCTATGAAGTGCAACTTGCTACTAATATATCCTTGTTAGATCTGAAACAGCAATTGTCGTGGCTGTTAAGGAATGGGAGCAAACTAGACATGATAATTTTGTATATGAAAAAGCACTTTGCATGAAACAGATTAAAGGAGGCGGAAAAGGCAAAAGGAGGATCACGATGGGCCGGAGAAGGAAACGATGCTGGTGGGACGCGGAAAGCTGTTTAGATCTTTTTTATTAGCAAGATGTTTTGCCATCTAAATTAGCCTTTTTGTTTCTTCCCATTTCGCGCGCACTAATAAGAGCCCGATAGCGACCCAGAAAATCTGAGCTCTCAGTCAGTGCCAAGTGCGCAGATAAAACGTCTTTCCATCTCAAATACGCATGGCATGCATCCCTTACCCATAAAAAGTGCTCAGTTAATGATATCTCTCCAACCATTTTTGGACGAACTTGACCTACCTAACTACATCTTTCCGTCTCATGAACACAAAAACAATGAAATCACTGTGATGTGTTGTTTGCAAGTACACATAGCTTCACAGCAAAGAAAGAGAGAGATATTAATACTGTATTACACTAGCTAGCAGCAGACTGTTAGTTGGTTTGTTATTCCTGGCAGGGATCAGGTTACAGTCTCCACTAACGCCGTCGATTTTTTATATGTAGCAAGCGTAGAAGACAGATCAGATTTTGTCCAATGAAAAGCTAGTAAGTGCCAACTGGCCAACTTAATTGGGTGTTGGAGAATCGTTTCAGTTGACTCCCTTCTTTCTTAAGTTGTGGTTCTCATTTCCATGTCAAAACTGCCGGGCGACAAGTACAGAACAATGAATCAAGAATCGACAGTTTCCAACATGCAAGAAGAACCAGAGCAATCACGCATACTCGCTATCAGAATTCCCACAATTATTTCAGTTCAATAGAAGTTTTACTCTCATGCAAACAAAGAGAGAAGCGGATTATTTCTGTATAAAGGAAATATAAGAATTTAAATACGGGCCTTTTTCGGTAGAACTCAGTAAGAAGTAGTCCTGAATGGTCTGATGAGGCGTTTTGGAGCTATGGCTCCATGGAGCCCGATGTTCACAAATAGAAAAAAAATGGTATTTAATTTTTTTAAATGATTCTGAGAAAAGCTATGCGTGTTTATAATGTACTGCATAAGTGTGTAAAATTTCATTATGAAATACTTTATCCTCGAGCCTACACCAAAAGGACAAAAATGTTGATTTGACCCATAAATTGTCAAAATTTGTACAAGTTGCCAAATATGAGAGGATAAACATTGCACACTTTATTTAAAGATTTCTCCACTGGATTGGTAGTGAATTATTGCTCAAATTTTTTTACAAGCTTGAGCCACTATGCGAACTCAATCAATTTGGATGAAAATTTGGAGGTCTTGAAGTTAAGTCTCGATACATAATTTAAATTATAAATTGAACCTTTTATGTCACCGTTTAGGTATGAGCAATGGACAAAGTGGGAAGCAAGGAGGAAACTTTTTCTTAGATCCAAGAAGAAAAAATTTAAAGAGCACAAAAAGATTAGTGACATAAAGAGTAGCATGATGTCCACCAGGCCAACTCGTACGGGGTAACCAAAAACGTCCGAATTGTCTCCGAAAGCTAACAATTTGTTTTCTGTCTAACCAAACAAATCATGCATATGAAGTGTTGAAATATTAGCAAAATTCATGATTAAATCCAGAATATAAATCATGGTGCATGTAAGTACAAGCGTGCATGTAAGTACAAGCATGGAATTTACTAACATACTAGATAGAAAAAACATCATGACCAACATTAATTATCATGTGACTGCAAAACATGATGAACGACTAGATTTGGTCACGACACACGGATTGATCATTTGAAAACGAAATCATGAAGGATTGCTGCAGTGGTAGCGTTGTTGGTGAAGACCGGTCAAGAAGACTGCGACGGAGACGGCGGTACGCGACACCGTCCGAATTTGAAGGTACATGACATGTCATGAAGAACACGATCAGTCATGCGAAGCGCTTTCTAGAAATCTAATTCGCCTTCTCCTGGTGCAGGATCACAAGAGCGATAGGTTCTGGAGACATGTTCTCCGATTACCAGTGCACGCCGGCTCTCGAAATGGAGTAGATTACGACTGTGGTGCAAACAACCAAAGGTGAAAAAATCCTAACTCGATTTGGTGTGTCTTTTTTGGCGGCGAATATATATCTATGAAAACCAAACATTCTGGTGTCGCGATTATGATCCAAACTGACTAGGTTGACAATTGTAGACTAAGCGATCAAGGACACAAAAAATAAAATGGAAAAAGGAAAGCAGCTCTCCTACAAAGCCACAAACCAGATTTAGGTGGACCATTCATGCGCATGTCGTACGCCTGTGCACTGGCCTCAGCCTGAGCCCAGCCTGGTCAGGCGAGCGAGCACACGCGTGTGATTTTTATTTCTCTTTTCATAACAAACCCTTAGTGAGGTGGTGATACTCCACTATACCCTCGGGATTTTTTTCGAGATAATGGAGCCCGAGAGAGTAAGGAGGAAAACAGAGAGACATAAAGCCACCATTGGAGGATAAGTGGCGAAGAAACTGATACCGGAGTCGTCTTTTGGTAGCATCTCCTCCTCTTCTATAGCCTCCTTTTGATCTCCACCATGAAGGAGAACTACACCCCTTGGACCATGGATTTGCGGTAGTATACTGATCATAGCTCTCTCTATGGGATAACAATGTTTTACACCATAAGATCTGTGTCCTATATGATTACGACATTATTTATGTAACTTTCATGGTGAATCTTTTTTTATGAGAAGATTAATGCGATGGTATATTGTTCATGTTTGTCGCTGATGTAATTGTAGATGCATATTATTAACACGTTCATGATATTAACTAGCTACTCTATTAGATTGAGTAGTAGATGGAATGGTGTGTGATTAGATGGAGTGAAACTTGTAGTATGATTTATTCAAGTAAATGGTGAGGGTACAACTGCTATGGGGTTTACATTACTTGTTCCACCTCACTAGGGATAAAGAGGAGGGGGGGGGGGGGGGGGGGGGGGGGGGGGGGGGGAGCGATGTGAAGTATTATTAGTGACGTAGTGAATGGTTGTTGTGTGCATGACATCTTCCAACTTCATATCTTTGAACTTAAGGGAATATGCTGACTTTAATTCTAGGAATTTGAATAACCCACTCGCTTAGTAAGTATTAGCGGGGTTGTGTATCATTATCTTGACATTAGTACATGATCCCATATGAATGCTATAAATCACTAGACAAACATAGAACTTCCATACTGTATTAATCATGGTATATTTATGTTGTTCTGCCATATTTATGAGAGAGATCAAATAAACCCATGAACCCTGTTTCATTATTCTTAATACTTGCATATTCGTTTGTTTCACATTTGTGACACTTGTTCATTTACTTTGTGTGTGTGTGTGTGTGTGTGTGTGTGTGGGGGGGGGGGGGGGGGGGGGGGGAGTTTGGTAAAGCAGTACGACCCGCAACAACACTTTTCTTACACTGTTTCCAAAACAATCATTTTGTTTCCCTTCATTGTTTTTGTTCAAAGAGAGCTAGAATTGTGACACTCTATTTTGAGAGAATAAATAGCTTAACCTTCAGCTCCTTGTGGGTTCTTCACTCTTACATTCACATTAATAGATGCTACAACTATACCATGCACTCGGGGTATCAAACTCTTTTCTTATGCCGTTGTAGGGGACCATAGCGCTAAGGCTTCCCGCCATCGGCTCAGATATTCTCGTAAAATTGGGCGTAGAGTTTTCTGTCAATACGAAGCTTATATACAAAAGGAGGAAGGCCGGGGGGGGGGGGGGGGAGGGAGCTACTAGGCTCCAGGGGCCAACCATGGCGCGCCCATGCGTGCCATGGACCACTTCCGGGCCCTCGTGGCTCCTTCCGTGGGTCTCCAAAGTTGGTGGTCTTTGTCTTGATGAAAAACTGATGTGGTATTTTTCCTCGGTATTCTTTTTGGGGAAGAGGTCTTTAATAAGGGCATATATTAATATCAAGATAATACTAATTACACCCGGTCCCTACACCAACACGACGAAGACATCAAGAATGCATGCATACAAATTATTACAAAAAAGAAAAGAAAAAACGATTAGGTTGCGGCAACTTTAGCATCAAACCACCAACATACAATAGAAAATCGACGGCAACGAAATATGTGCTCCAACAACGACGCCTTCAAAATGGAATGACACATGACGCGGCTTCACTGGATTCAACCACGAAGATCAGATCATGGTTTTTCATCCAAAGAGTTCAACAAGGGAACGGAGAGCGAATGCCGCCATTGTCAGATTCAACCAAGAAAATTCATACCTAGAGCTTTCGCCCGAAAACGCAAGACCAAAATCAAAAAACGCCACACGAATCGGCATGTGTTGCCACCACCATCTTCACACAACTGCGTACGCACGGGTCTGACAAAGCTTAGCCACATAGCTGAAACCACGTGCATGCAACAGGTCGCCGAGCAGCGCTTAGGGACACCTTATATCAACATTAGCCCCTAACGTCGAGGGTCCGGCCACGTAGAGCTGATAGACCAACGTGTGGCACGTGGGACAAGGGGTCCGAACTCATGCATCGAATAAATTAGAGTCATTGGATATGTCGTTGCAGACATCCTGCAGCAAGCACTCCGGCGAACCAATTACTCCCTATGTTCCACAATATAAGATGTTTTAGTGTTTTTCTACATGCACATGCACACACATGTGAGACATATATATAAGAAGCTAGCTAACCTCAAAGATATTTTTACTTCGGCCCGTACAAGAGACCCCGTTGGCTCTTTTGGCCCAAGGACAAAGGCCCTCCAGCTTCGTCATCGGCTGCGCCCACTGCAGAAAAGAAAAGCAGAAGGCAAAGCAAAACCAACCGGCCATGGACTCGGTGCACGCGGCGTACTCCACCATACCACGGTGAGCGACGGACGCACCAATAACCAGCTCGCTCGATCGACCACAGGTAGGGTCCGCATGGGATCCCAGGGAAGGCAGTGCCCGCGCGCTGCTCGAGCTATAAGTACCCGCGATTATCCCACTTCGCCTCCACCCACCTTAAGCTCTCTCAGAAGCTACCACACACTCAGACACGCCCCCTGAACTGAAGGCTAGCTGTGCCCGTGCGAAGTCTCGCCGGAGCTTGGCCTTGGCGTCGGAACGAGACGAGCAGCCTAGCTTCTTGGCGTACGTTGCACGAGCTGTTTGTCTGGTTGTGCCATCCATGACGACGAGCCAGGACGTGGTTGTCTCGGAGATGGGCATTGGGGCGGCCGGGGCAGCGATGCCGGGCTCCGGTGCCACGGGCATCTTCGCGTGCCGGAGCGCGGCCAGCGCCGCCGGAGCCATGTCCATGCGACAGACGTACCGCGACCTCGCCGCCGTGGCCGCGGCCGCGCGCTCCGCGAGCTGGGTCGAGTCCATGCGCTCCTCCTCCCCCACGCGCTCCCGCGCCGGTGCCGGTGCCGACGTCGACGAACTCACGGCCTGGATGGTGAGTCCTAGTCCCAGTCATCACGGTGCACGGTTCTGTACTTCTGTTGCCTCCAATCCTGGCTGGCCACTGTTCTAATCTTCGGCTCCTTTGTCTGGGCAGAGGAAGCACCCGTCGGCGCTGGGCAAGTTCGAGCAGATCGCCAGCGCGTCCAAGGGGAAGAAGATCGTCATGTTCCTGGACTACGACGGCACGCTCTCGCCCATCGTCGCCAACCCCGACGCCGCCTACATGAGTGACGCGGTTAGTCGCCGGCCGCAAACACTCAACCTTTTCATGGCCGCCCGGCCTGAAGTTTAAGTGCCTATTTGCTGATCTATGGCGTCTCCCCTTTGTATGCGCAGATGAGGGCAGCGGTGCGGGACGTGGCGAAACACTTCCCTACGGCGATCGTCAGCGGGAGGTGCCGCGACAAGGTACATTCCCCTCCCGTGTCACTTCTCTCTCTACTTGACAGACGGCGCGTGCGTATGCTGACTATTCCATTTGGCTTACTTGTTCTTCTTGCGGTGGTGTAGGTGCACAACTTCGTCGGCCTCTCCGAGCTCTACTACGCCGGCAGCCACGGCATGGACATCAAAGGACCAAGCTCCAATGTATGCCCACCACCTTGTTCATCTCCATAACTCCGACCATAATTAATCATCTGTTCTACTACTCTCGCTGATTAATCTCCTCCCATGTCAATCTGCAGCCCGAATCTGTCCTGTGCCAACCTGCAAGCGAGTTCCTCCCCGTGATCGAAGAGGTACGCTTGCTACTTCAATCAGCTTACCTTGACAATGAGGATTGATTAGGACAGGACCACCTGTCCTCTTATTTTTATCTACTGCTTCTTAATTAGTTGATGCACAATCAGTGGACTAACTAGTGAAGGCGAATCACATTTTTGTCAGGTGTACAAGGTGCTCGTGGAGAAGACGAAATCCACACCTGGGGCCAAGGTGGAGAACAACAAGTTCTGCCTGTCCGTCCATTTCAGATGTGTAGAAGAAAAGGTAGGAAAGCCATACTCTATCTTGGGATTCCCAACCACTTGGCCACTTAATTAACAAGCGTGCTGCATCATGTGCGGTTAATTTATCTTCTTCGTCGTCTGAACCACTCCCCTTCCCTGCATGCAGAGATGGAATTTCTTGGCTGAGCAAGTCAAGGCCGTGATCAAGGACTACCCCATGCTGAAGCTCACACAAGGGAGGAAGGTATGTTATTTTATCACTTATACTGTTGCTGAACTCAACCCACAACATTAGTTGACCTTTCCTTGTGAGAGGATCTTCATCAAGATTAGCACCTAAGATTTTTCTCCGCATAGGTCTTCGAGCTCCGGCCGAGCATTATGTGGGACAAGGGCAAGGCCCTGGAGTTCCTGCTGGAATCGCTAGGATTCGCCAACTCCAGCGACGTCCTGCCGGTGTACATCGGCGACGACCGCACGGACGAGGACGCCTTCAAGGTGCTGCGGAAGAGGGGCCAGGGCGTGGGGATCCTGGTGAGCAAGTGCGCCAAGGAGACCAGCGCCTCCTACTCCCTCCAGGACCCGGCGAGGTCATGGACTTCCTGCTCCGCCTCGTCGAGTGGAACCGGGTGTCGTCCTCCATGATCCGGCCGCGAGTGTAACGTGTTAACCAGTGGAGATCCAAGCGACATCGGTCGACCCATCGATCGCAATCGGTGTCCAATCATGCCAACATGCCCCACCGTGCACCTACATTTTTTCTCTGATGATTTCTGTGGTGGTCACTGTCTGCTTGTCGCTGAGAAAAGGAGGCCACCCAGGCGCCCGATCGAGCTGCAGCAAGCAAGCGTGCGCGCACAGTGACCGCCCCGGCAACGTACTACTACTAGTAGATCCACTACTACTGCCACCCTTGTTGTTTTTGGTCCCATGGGCTTGGAAGGCATATGCAAAGCTACCTGCCGTTCCTAGACCCGATCGAACGAGAAAGAAGGTTCTTGGCTCAATTATTTCAGCCCCCATGTAACTAGAGTAGTTAGCTAGGATCCAGTCAGTTCGTCCTCCCCATCATCTGTTCAGTGCCTATCTATCCCTGTAAAATGTAGTAATGGAATCAAATTAACATCATTTCGTCTCTCCTGGTTGGATGCTAATTGGCTTGTTTTTTTTTTGTGTGTCTCAAACTTCGCCTTCACTTTTTTAAAGATAAAAAAGCAATATAATGTCCGAGAGGGATGCGCTGACGGATGCTAATTGGAGATTGTGCAAACTTCGACGCGATGAAGTGACTAAGTGGGCTCAACGCGCGTCAAAGTAAAATTTGTGCGAGAAGGCGAAAAAAATGAAATATTTTGTATCTTAAAGATAATGGCAAACGTGAAAAAAAAAAACAACTAGAACAAGACAAGGAGACAACTGTGAGAAAACAAAAATATGAAAATATAAATCACTGGATATTTTAAGAATTTTTTTCAAGAACCGTCTCTAAAATAGTTTTACTTTGATTCCGGATCATAATGATGACATACGATATTATGGTGAGAGGAGAACAATATTCTTTCGGCTAACTTCACATAGAAGGAAGTACATGAAGCTATTTCTCATATGGAACATAATAAAGACCCAAGAACACGTGTTTCCTTCGGAGTTTTATCAACATTTTTTGGAAAATTATTACAAATGATTTAATGGCTATGTTTGTACAGTTACATGCTGGTGAGCTACCACTCTATAAGCTTGACTTCGGTGTGATCACTTTGTTACCAAAACAAATTGTACAAATTTAACAATACAGAGCTATATGTATTTTGAATGTGACATTTAATATATTTTTAAATGTACAAATTCAACAATAGAAAGGTTAATACCAATCGATTAGCTAGAGTTGCCTGCAAGGATACTAAACCGCTACAAACTGCTTTCGTGCATGGACATATATCCTATAGGGGGTGGTTTTCTTGCATGAGACCTTTCATGAAATTCATAGGAAGAAGATGGATGATGTTTTTTTAAAAATTAGTTTCGAAAAGACCACGATTAAGTAAATGGCCCTTTTTTCATCAAGTGTTGTGAATGAAAGGGTTTGGACGGAAATGGTGTGAGTTGATCACATGTTTTGTTCAAGGTGGTAGTGTGGGAATAAGGGTCAATGAAGACAACAGACTGGATTTCCAAACTAGAAAATGGGTGAGACAAGGAGATCATTTGTCTCCAATTCTTTCTAATATTCCAACGAACATGTTAGTAGGCCTTATTACAAGGGCAAAAGAGGATCGTCAAGTAGGTGGACTTATTCCACATCTAGTCGATGGGCGAGTGTCTATCCTTCAATATGTCGATGACACAATCCTTTCTATGGAACACGACTCGGTGAAAACTGTTAATATGAAATTGATTTTATGCATTATTTAACAATTGTTTGACCTCAAGATAAATTTCCATAGAGCAATATCTTTTGTTTGGAAAGCAAAAGAGCAAGAGACTTAGGTGCCCCTCTCCATCATTGAAATGGAAATCGGTAGAAGACCGCTTCAAAGCAAAATTGTGCCGATGGCAAGGTAAGTTCCTCTTATGCATAGATATGCATAGTCTTATCAAGCATGTTCTCACTAGTTTACCTACGTTTGTGCTATCTTGTCCTGAAATACCTAAAGGTGTAAAGATTTTTTTAATATTATATATCACACTTTTTTTCCGCAAAGTGACGATCTAAAGAAGAAACATCGGCTGAGAAACTGGAATATTTATAACGGTATTTTAGATGGAGCCTAACAAAAAAAAGTAAATACTAAAAAAGATGAGCTAGATAGAATTCGAATTCTCCATCTTGGTGTGTATGTTATCTTTCCATAGTTCTGTCATACTAAAAAACATTGCTACGCTCCGGCTAAAACAAAGTAATAAATAAGGTCTCATTACTTTGTTTTAGCCTATCACAATGGATCAATGGTGTAGTACTTGTCATGGTGCTCCATAGCAATTCATATCTTTGTGTTATGCTCCGGCTAAAAAATTGCTACGGTCCGGCTAAAAATCCATTCTTTATAGGCCCTTCTATAGTTATCTTGGGGTAGTTCTTGTCATGGTGTATGATACGTCTCAAACGTATCTATAATTTCTGATGTTCCATGTTGATATTATACCAATTGTTACATGTTTTACATACACTTCATATCATTTTTATGCATTTTCTGGGACTAACCTATTAACAAGATGCCACAGTGCCAGTTCCTGTTTTCTGCTGTTTTTGTATTCCAGAAAAGTTGTTCTGGAAATATTCTCGGAATTGGACGAAAGTTGGACAGAACCTTCTATTTTCCCGACACGTACACGCAGTCCAAAGGAGAGACGGAGGCGACCGAGGAGGCAGCCACGCCAGGGGCCGGCGCGGCCCCACCTCCTGCCGCGCCGGGGGGTGGCGTGACCCCCCTCGGGTGCCTCCAGACGCCGCCCTTTCGCCTATATAATGCCTTCGTCCAGAAAACCCTAAATACCCGAAACTCCATCCACGAAAAGTTACGTAGCCGCCGCCGTCGTCAACCCTAGTTCGGGAGGGTTCTGAAGCTCTTCCCTGCACCCTGCCGAAGAGGGGAATCATCACCGGAGGGCTCTACATCACCATGCTTGCCTCCGGAGTGATGCGTGAGTAGTTCATCCTTGGACTACGGGTCCATAGCAGTAGCTAGATGGTTGTCTCTCCTCCTTGTGCTATCATGTTTAGATCTTGTGAGCTGCCTATCATGATCAAGATCATCTTATTGTAATGCTACATGTTGTGTTTGCTGGGATCCGATGAATATTGATACTATGATCAAGTTGATTATCAATCTATCTTATATGTTATTTATGATCTTGCATGCTTTCCGTTACTAGTAGATGCTTTAGCCAAGTAGATGCTTGTAACTCCAAGAGGGAGTATTTATGCTAGATAGTGGGTTCATGCCTCCGTTAATCTGGGCGAGTGATAGCAACGTCTAAGGTTGTGGATGTGTTGTTGCCACTAGGGGTAAAACAGCAATGCTTTGTCTAAGGATAATTGTATTGTTTACATTATGCACATTACTTAATGCAATAATCTGTTGCTTGCAACTTAATACCAACGGGGAACACGGATGTCAACCTGAAAGTGGATTATTAGTCATAGATGCTGTTGGATAACGGTCTATGTACCTTGTTGTAATGCCCAATTGAATATCATAGTAGTCATCTTGTCATATATATGCATTGTCATGCGCTCTCTATTTGTCAATTGCCCAGCTGTAATTTGTTTTCCCAGCATGTTAGTTATCTTTTATGGAGAGACACCACTAGTGAACTGTGGACCCCGGTCCATTCTTTTACACTGATAATAAACCAACTGCAATCATTGTTCCTTTTCATTCTCTGCAATTAAACACTGTTTTCCACACCATACGTTTAATCCTTTGTTTCAGCAAGCTAGGAAGATTGACACCCTTCCTGTTTCGTTGGGGCAAAGTAGTTTGATTGTGTTGTGTGCAGGTTCCACGTCAGGTGCTGGTTTCCTGGTGTTGCGCCGCGCCACACTCCTCCACCGACAACCTTCAGAAGTGCTTTTTACTCCTACTGGATTGATAACCTTGGTATCTTACTGAGGGAAAACTTGCTGCTGCACTGCTTCATACCTTCCTCTTGGGGTCTCCCAACGAGCGTGTGTTTTCACGTCATCAGTGTAGTGGAAAGGTGATCTCATTGTGCTATTGGTGAGGACACGAGTTTGAATCCCATGACGTGTGAGGGATTGTAACTCACAACCTCAAGGGTGCACAAGGGTGATTTTTACCACCACTGCTAAACATCTACAATAAAAAAAAGATCCGCACTCTAATCACTCTAACCACCACCACAACCTCAAGGGTGCACAAGAGATGTCTGAGAAACAAGAAGATTATGTAGCGGATGAAGTGGACTATGACTGTACCCAGGACACTGACACGTTTGCAAGGAAAGTAGGCTTGAGCACTCAGAGGATTGCGGAAATCAATAGATCAGTGGATGCGGAACTGGAGGAAAAAGAAAACGTAGAGCCGTCTGCTAACTTTCAGGGACAGCCTGAAAGGACATTTGATGTAGGTTGGTCCCGATTTTCACGGATTTGGACGGAGCGAACGATGAACACGAAGAACAGGGGATGAACACAAGAACACAAAGAGGGGGAAAACACCAAATCAAGGATAACTAGTAAGTAGCAATTCAGCAAGATTCAACTGGTAACAAGCCCCAAGGGTAGCCCCCAATTCTCCTCTCCAAGCACACTTACTCTTAGGATTGTTTGTCCAATTGGTCAATCCAACCAATCCGATCTAGCCACTACAAGAGGGAAGATTAGCAAGTAATCGCAACTACAAGAGGAAGCGTTGGTATCCACGAAGGGATCTTCTCCACAAGGGGAGGCCTTGGTTCATCTCCACAAGGGGAGGCCTTGAATCATCTCCATAGGAGGAAAGAGACACTTTGAGAAAAAGGAGCAAGGCTCTACTCTAATCCCAAATCATAGTCTAACCCTAACCCTAGAGGGGAGGCAGCTATTTATAGTCTAGATGCGAAATATGGATGAGTGGCTAGGATTTCATGGCTCAGGGCCATCTCAGCACACAGGCTCGCGCAGGTCCGGTAGTACCGGCCAGGGTTGGCCGGTAGTACCGGCCGGGGCGGTAGTACCGGAATTAATTCCGGTAGTACCGCTTAAGGTGGCATCGGATCCAGTAGCGTCTGGCGACTAGGCGGTAGTACCGGTCGAGATGGTCCGGTAGTACCGGCCGGCACTTTTTCAGGATTTCCAGCTTCTTTTTCCCGCACTTCTTCTTCTTCTTCTTCTTCTTGGCCATCTTCTTGGGTCTTCTCTTGGTCATCTTCTCCACTCCATTGTGGGTCGTCATCAAGGTGGTTCCTGAGTATGCACAAAGTATCCGAATGAAGTAGCAAACCATTCAAAGGAGTGTCGAGATCACACATAGATAGGAGTGAATTCACCTTATCATGGAGAGCTTTGACTCTTGCTCTTGTCATTGGGCCACTTGTTGTAGGAGACGTAGGTCGGGCTACATCATCTCCCCCCCTTGGAAAAGAGTCGTCCTCGACTCTTGGTCATCCTCATCGCTTGATGTTCCAAGGTATGGCGATAGGTCGGCGACGTTGAAGGTGTCATGGACCAAGTGTTTGGAGTGGGAGATGTCGATCTTGTAGGCATTGTCGTTGATGCGCTTGATAACCTTGAAAGGTCCATCTCCACGAGGGTGAAGCTTGGACTTCCTTGCATCCGGAAAGCGATCTTTGCGAAGGTGTAGCCAAACAAGGTCTCCTTCTTCAAATATCATGGCGCGCTTGTGTTTGTTCATCTTCGTAGCATGGTCTTTGTTGTGCTTCTCAAGCGTAGTTCTTGTTTCCTCATGGAGCTTCTTCATGTAAGCGGCTCGCTTGTCGAAGTCCATGTTAACTTGCTCACGGAGTGGAAGTGGTAGCATGTCGAGCGCGGTGTAGGGGTTGGAGCCATAGACGATCTCGAAGGGTGTTCTCTTTGTTGCGCGTGTAGTGCTCGATTGTAGGCGAACTCGGCGTGTGGGATGCACTCTTCCCAATTCTTCAAGTTAGGCTTGATCAACACACGAAGGAGTGTAGATAGGCTTCGGTTCACCACTTCGGTTTGGCCATCGGTTTGAGGGTGGTATGCGGTGGAGAATAGTTGCTTGATTCCCATCTTGGCCATCAAAGTCTTCCAAAAATAGCTCACGAACTTGACGTCACGATCCGACACAATGGTCTTTGGCACGCCATGAAGACGGACGATTTCCCTGAAAAACAAAGTAGCAATGTGTGAAGCATCGTCGTCTTGTTGCAAGGTATAAAGTGTGCCATTTTAGAGAAGCGATCAATGACGACAAAGATGGAATCCTTGTTTGTTTTAGTGCGTGGGAGTCCTAAGACAAAATCCATAGCTATATCGGACCATGGGTGATGTGGAATAGGCAAAGGTGTATATAACCATGAGAGTTTAGAGTAGACTTAGCTTTGAGACATGTAGAACATCGTCGAACTAGGCGTTCCACATCACGCTTCATTCTGGCCAATAGTAGTTGGTGGCGAGCATGGCGTAGGTCTTGTCGCGGCCAAAGTGACCCATGAGTGTCCTCCATGAGATTCCTTCAAAAGGACCAAACGAAGCGAAGACTCGGGTATACATAGTTTGTTAGCCTTAAACAAGAAACCTTTGTGCAAATAGAAATCACCAATTCCTTTGTGCTCCGAACATTGAGCGAAAATGTCTCCAAAGAAAGCATCGGTAGCATACAACTCTTTATCTCATCCAAACCCAAGACACTAATGTCAAGACGTGTAAGTAGGTTGGCCTTGCGGGATAGAGCATCCGCGACCACATTGTCTTTACCTTTCTTGTATTTGATTACAAAGTGAAAGACTCAATGAACTCAACCCACTTAGCATGTCTTTTGTTCAAATTTGTTTGACTTTTCAAATATTTCAAGGATTCATGGTCGGAATGAATGACAAATTCCTTAGGACGAAGGTAATGTTGCCACACATCCAAAACACGAACCAAAGCAAATAACTCTTTGTCATAAATGGGGTAATTCAAGCGAGCTCCATCTAGTTTCTCACTATGGTATGCGATGGGTCTACCATTTTGCATAAGCACTCCACCAATGCCCAATCCACTTGCATCGCATTCAATCTCAAATGTCTTAGAGAAATCCGGAAGGGCAAGGAGTGGTGCTTCGGTTAATAACCGTTTGAGCTCATTGAAAGCAAAATCATGTGCATTGCCCCAAATGAAAGGTACATTTTCTTTGTAAGTTCATGGAGGGGGCAAGCAATTGTGGAAAAATCCTTGATGAAACGGCGGTAAAATCCGGCAAAACCAAGAAAACGTCTCAACTCCTCAAGTGACATCGGAAAAGGCCAAGTCCGAATTGCTTGTATCTTTGCTTCATCAACTTCGACTCCATCCGAAGAAACAACAAAACCCAAGAAAACAAGTTTGTTGGTGGCAAAAGTGCACTTAGAAAGATTTGCATAAAGCTTTTCATTGCGAAGAACCAACAAAACTTGAGCAACATGAGAAGTGTGCTCTTCCAAAGATTTGCTATAGATAAGGATGTCGTCAAAGTATACCACAACAAATTTCCAATGAAAGGACGCAAAACATGATTCATGAGACGCATAAAAGTAGAAGGTGCATTGGAAAGACCAAATGGCATGACGAGCCACTCATAAAGACCAAGCTTTGTTTTAAATGCGGTCTTCCATTCATCACCTTCACACATCTTATTTGGTGATATCCACTTTTAAGATCAATTTTGGAGAATATAGCGGAACCACAAAGCTCATCAAGCATATCATCAAGTCGAGGGATAGGATGGCGATACCGAACGGTGATGGCGTTGATGGGGCGACAATCCATGCAAAGGCGAAGAGTGTTGTCGTGCTTGGGTACCAAGATGACGGGCACGGCGCACGGACTCAAGCTCTCGCGGATATGTCCCATGGCAAGAAGTTCTTGTATTTGCCGCTCGATCTCCTTTGTCTCTCGGGGTTGGTGCGGTAAGGAGCGCGGTTTGGTAGCGGTGCGCCGGGAACAAGGTCGATGCGGTGCTCGATTCCGCGTAGAGGAGGTAGTCCCGGTGGCACTTCTTGAGGGAAGACATCTTCAAAGTCCTTCAAAAGAGACAACAAAGAAGGAGGAAGGTTTGTGAAAGTGTTAGTCATAGAAACTTCACCCTTGCATATGAGCACATAGTGGAGGGTGGATGGGTTCTCTCTCAACTCCCTCATCTCTCTCTTTGTGGCAAATAGTGTAAGTTTTGTGGGAACTCTCTTTGAAGTGTCACACTCATTTGGCTTGTGGCTCTCACTCACTTTATGGTGGGTCTCTCGCTCACCACTCATCTCACTGACGAACGATCTTGTTGTGCCCTTGCAATAGTCTTGGCGTTGTCGGCGATGACTTGACTTGGTGTCATGGGACGAAGGACGAAGGTCTTGTCGTTGTTCTTGAAGCTATAGTATTTGTCCTTCCATCATGCATAGCACCCTTGTCAAATTGCCATGGACGCCCAAGAGTAAGTGACAAACGTTCATAGGCACAACATCACAATCAACCGTATCTTCATAGGCTCCAATCTTGAAGGACACTTGCACCATGTGTTGAATCTTGACGGCTCCGGTATCACTCAACCATTGCACATGGTAAGGATGTGGGTGCTTCTTGAACTTCAAGTTGAGCTTATCACAAAGTTCTTTGCTCGCTAGGTTGTGGCAACTTCCACCATCTATGATGACCTTGATGGACTTTCCATTGATTCCCGCTCTTGTTTGAAACAAGTTGCATCTTTGGTCTTCTTCCACTTGAACATTGGTGGTTAAGCTCTTGCCACAACCAAGGAAGGGTTGTTGTCGCCATCACAATATATCTCACTTTCTTCTTCTTGAGCACTTTGCATTGTGGCGACCTTGTTCAAAGCATTGTACTCATCTTCACTCATAGATTCATACTCTCCCATGTCATTGATGATCATGACCTTCTTGTTGGTGCACTCAAAAGATTTGTGCCCTTGTCCGCCGCACTTGTAGCATTGCAAAGTCTTGTGCCGGACGAAGATCCTTGAGGCGCCTTGGTAGGGGAGGTACTTTCTTGAAAGGTTGAGGCGCTTGAGGTGTCGATGTAGAGACTCTTGGAGGACCTCGTGTGTTCGCTTGAGGAAGAGCTTGTGAAGGTGTAGGAGTTGACGAAGAAGGCTTGTTGGCGAAGAATGCCTTTGTCTTGAGGTATTTGAGCTCTTCAAGCACGTGGCGCTCGGCCTTGGAAGCTTGATGTACTAGCTCAACCAAAGAGGCATATGGTTGGAACTCCACGATCTTCTTGATTGGATAGTTGAGGCCATTCATGAAACGAGCCATGGATTGCTCTTCGTACTCGTTGACATTGGCTCTCATCATGGAGATTTCCATCTCCTTGTAGTACTCATCAACCGACTTCAACCTTGCTTCAACTCTTGCAACTTCTTGTATAAGTCTCTAGTGTAATGGCTTGGCACGAAGCGCTTGTACATTGTTTCTTTCATTTCAACCCAAGTGTCAATTGGTTGTTGGTGGTTAGCGACGCGAGCATCTTGTAGTTGTTCCCACCACAAGAGGCATACTCTTCAAACTCCATCGAGGCTAAGGCAACCTTCTTGTTGTCGGAGAAGCGTTGCACGCGGAAGATCTTGTCAACCTTGAGTACCCATGAGAAGTAAGCTTCCGGATCACTTGTGCCGTAGAACTTGGGTATGTCAAAGCGGACGTTGGTCAAGTCATCATAGTTGTCCATGGCACCACGTGGGAATGCACGTCCACGTCTCCTTCGATTGAGTCCATCACCATTGTGTTGGCTTGACTCGTTATCACTTGACTCGGAACGTTGGTGTTGTGACGATCATGTGGAAGCTCTTGACGAGGACGAGGATCATGTTGAGGAGGTAGCTCTTGTTGAGGAACGGGTTGTTCGTTATTGTTCGCATTGTCATGATTTTGATGACGTGGCCTTGGAGGATGACGAGGGTGACGTCCTTGTTCACCAAAGTCATTCGCACCCGGAACGCCATTGTCATTAGCCAATGGGTCATGACGATCACGTTGTTGCGGTGGTGGTGATGGTATGCGTTCGACGTTCATCATTTTGGTGAGGTTGTTCTTGATGCGCATTGGCATTGTTCGCGTGAAGATCATGTGGTTGTTCAACGTTAGGAGGAGGTCGTTCATGGGCGTCGCGCCTTGGATCATGTTGACGTTCTTGTCGAGGTTCATGACGTCCATGACGTGCTTGTGTCGACCTTGAGGTGCTTCTTGTACGGCTTGAGCGTGTGAAGAAGCTCGTTGTCGCACAAGGTTGTTGAGAGCTTCGGTCACCGCTCCATAGATGCTTCTTGCGCATGCATGCGGTCGTTGAAGTTGGCTCTTGAGCTTGAAGACGGCGCTCGTAGCGTCCTAGGCCATCACGAAGAAGGTGTCGAAGACCAACAAACTCGGTTGTGTGACATAGCCATGATCACCGCGAACTCCACCATGGATTTCATCGTCCGAGCTTGAGCTTCCGTTTGTACTTCCCCTAAACATTTTCTCAAGAACAAGTGAGATATGTGGTAAGGAAAAACCAAGACAAACTATATCCCAAGTATAATGTGGCTTGAGAGGAGAGAATCCGGTTCTAACACCCAACACACACACTTATGAGGATAGGAAGGTATGAAGTGGCAAACGAAACAAGCAAACCGCGAAAGTATTTGTCAAAGGTAGAGAAAATCCACAATGATCAAATTACCAAAGAAACTCCAACCACAAATGATGAAGAAACACACACAAAAGCGAATGATGGGGTTGGGCGACCAAAGGGCGAGCACTCGAAGATAGACAACCTAACGAAGACTACGTGCTCAAATGTCACCCAACACAAGAGGGACGCTAGCTCAATTGCTTTTGTGGGCAACGGATTTGCACAAGTGTTACACACACTCACTTTGGCGGTATAAGCTTTGTCGCAACCTACAAGAGATGATACTTGGCACACTCATGTTCTTTTCTTTTCTCTTCTCTTTTTTTTTGATTTTTGCTTTTGACGATGATTCCTTCTCTTTTGCTAGTGCCAAGATCTCTAACGATACACACTCGCCAATACTTTAAGACAATCACTCGAACAAGTGCAATGCCCGCAATATCAAAGAGCTAGTCCGATAGGTCAAGGTACACGAAAGGAAGAAGGGCTCACAACGGATTACGATGTCGGGGAAATGTCGAGTCCTTGGCGGCGGCGTCGCTTGGCGTTGAAGATGCGTTGCTGCGGAAGCATGTCGATGTTGATCACACCGAAAAGGACTCAACGCCAAAGAGGAAATGCCAAAACGAACCGACGAAAAAGGGAAAAAAATTGCTCTGAAATCCTGCCCGGCGGTAGTACCGCTCGATATGTCCCGGTAGTACCGGTCGTGCGCGCAGCTCCGGTAGTACCGAAGATCTGGCCGGTAGTACCGGTGGACCCGAAATCTGGAGTTCTTCGTCACGATTTGGGCGGAAATTGAGCTCGAAAAATTCTCAAATTCGTGGGAAATTGGCAAAATTAAGGCTAGGGAACGCAAACAAAGGTGGAGGGGGTACTAAAGCAACAGATCCATGGACAAAAACTACCAAAAACGCAACAAATCGACAGATCGGCTCGAATCAAGGAAAGGCTATTTTTGGTGGAAATTTTCGAATTTCTCAAAAACAAAGAAAAATTTGGTGAATTTTGGTGGAAACACAAATCAAATCCGTGTCAACCTAGAGCTCTGATACCATATGATGTAGGTTGGTCCCGATTTTCACGGATTTGGACGGAGGGAACGATGAACACGAAGAACAGGGATGAACACAAGAACACAAAGAGGGGAAAACACCAAATCAAGGATAACTAGTAAGTAGCAACTCAGCAAGATTCAACTGGTAACAAGCCCCAAGGGTAGCCCCCAATTCTCCTCTCCCAAGCACACCTTACTCTTAGGATTGTTTGTCCAATTGGTCAATCCAACCAATCCAATCTAGCCACTACAAGAGGGAAGATTAGCAAGTAATCGCAACTACAAGAGGAAGCCTTGGTATCCACGAAGGGATCTTCTCCACAAGGGGAGGCCTTGGTTCATCTCCACAAGGGGAGGCCTTGAATCATCTCCATAGGAGGAAAGAGACACTTTGAGAAGAAGGAGCAAGGCTCTACTCTAATCCCAAATCATATTCTAACCCTAACCCTAGAGGGGAGGCAGCTATTTATAATCTAGATGCAAAATATGGATGAGTGGCTAGGATTACATGGCTCAAGGGCCATCTCAGCACACAGGCTCGCGCAGGTCCGGTAGTACCGGCCAGGGTTGGCCGGTAGTACCGGCCGGGGCGGTAGTACCGGAATTAATTCCGGTAGTACCGCTTAAGGTGCCATCGGATCCAGTAGCGTCTGGCGACTCGCGGTAATACCGGTCGAGATGGTCCGGTAGTACCGGCTGGCACTTTTTCAGGATTTCCAGCTTCTTTTTCCCGCACTTCTTCTTCTTCTTCTTCTTCTTGGCCATCTTCTTGGGTCTTCTCTTGGTCATCTTCTCCACTCCATTGTGGGTCGTCATCAAGGTGGTTCCTGAGTATGCACAAAGTATCCGAATGAAGTAGCAAACCATTCAAAGGAGTGTCGAGATCACACATAGATAGGAGTGAGGTCACCTTATCATGTAGAGCTTTGACTCGTGCTCTTGTCATTGGGCCACTTGTTGTAGGAGACGTAGGTCGGGCTACATCAACATTTCTTTATCCCATGTGTTTTGTGTGTTAGTTAACAACACTAGTGACCTTTTAATCTAGTGTTAAGTGATGCAGGTTTTAGATCTAAAACACTTTTACATCATCACCAAAAAGAGAAGTGAAAAAGGGCAGCAAATGGATTCCGAAAGTCAGACCGGATATTCCGATCCCAGTCTGGGCCAAAATATCCGGCCCTCAAGTTTTGACAAGGCCAAATCGACTAAGGAAATAAGAGCGTCCAAATTGGCGTCTCTCTGGAATGACCCGGAGATTTGGGCCAGATATTTTGCCAGGGGCCCGGAAATTCCTGTAGGCCGGATATTCCGGTGCTGACTTATGCCGGAATATCCGGCCCCAAGTCTGCAACGGCTAGTTCTTTAGGGAGGGGTATAAATACCCCTCCCCTTCTTCAACCTCAAGCTAGCTCGCCCAAAATCAGTTGACCTCCATTGCTGCAAGCTCAAAACATCGATTACTCCCAATCCCTCCACCCAAACTCGTTGATCTTTGGAGGATTGAAGGAGAAGGCCCGGATCTACATCTTCACCAAGCCGATTTACATTTCCCACTCATTCACTTGAGGGCCCCTTTGCTAGGGTTCCCATTGGGAAAACCTAGCTCATTGTTGTACTTACTTGATTGTATTTGTGACAGATTGTAGCTGTTTGGAAGCCCCCAATCCAGTTGTGGGTTGTGCCCCGGATCGTTGTTGTAAAGGCTCCGGAATCCGCCTTGAAGGTTTCCGATAGTGGAAGGTGAACCAAACCTTTGTGGTGCGGTTCATCGGAGAAGAAGGTGAAGCCTTTGTGGCTGTTGAGTTGACCTTTGTGGTAGCTCACACCTCTCCAACGAGACGTACTCGCCTAAAAAGAAGGAACTCGGGAATACATCCGTGTCTCCACGTACTTTCACCTTTAGTTACCTCTATCCTTGTTTACCGTCTTTATTTCGTGTATCTTGCTTAGTTGCTAGCTCGTCATATAGGTAAATTCACCGTAGTTGCATATCTAGAGAATTTACCTTTTGTGTCAAGCCTAATTTGAAAAAGTACTAAAATTGAAGTAGCACCTATTCACCCCCCCCCCCTCTAGGTGTCATACGATCCTTTCACAGCCGATAGAGGAGAGTGCAGGAAAAGGTGTTCTGCAAGAGCAAATGTCTGAGGAGGAATTAGCAAGAGCAGCAGCGCTATAAAGGATAACGAGAGCAAAAGACAAGGCTGATGTGGATGAAGCAATGAGAAGAAGGAGCTCAAGGAACAAGAAAAATGAGGAAACTCACTCGATGGACAAAGCCGAAGAGATGGCTAAGAAACGGAACCTGGAAGTTCCCGCAGGTATGGAAAACTGTCCCACGGTACTTAATACTGCACCTAGTTATCTCTCGTATATTACTTCATGTATTGGTGTTAGCTTGGGGAAAAATGATAAGGAAGTTGAAAGCTCTATTTCTATGATTAGAGCAAGATAGATGTAATCTCTTTTTAGCCAGTAAGAGAGTAGATGAAGTTAAAGAAAAAGAAGGGGGATCAAAGCTGGATAGCTTTGATCCTAAGGAAATTGGGGATATGCTTTCTGATAAGGAGGATGTCAGTGAGGATGATGCTAAGTTAAATGACACTATTATGCAGTTAGCTTCTATGTTCAGTAGGAAATCTGCTAAGACTTCACCTAATGTTTTTAGTGTGAAGCCTAAGTGTAGAAGTAAATTCAGATAATTTAAAATGTCGGGAGCCTTTTGGAATGGTAGAGGTTTAGGGGAGGATAGAAAGAAACATTTTATTATCAATTCGATTAAAGACCATAAGTTAGATTTTTTCTGCATACAAGAGACGAAGAAGGAAGATTACACGGATGTGTGGCTTCAAAGTTTAAGTGTTGGCTCTCCTTTCTTGTGGCTCTGGGCTCCTGCTAATGGAGCCTCAGGGGGTATGCTTATGGGTGTTAAGGAAGAACGTTTTGATGTAGGCGAATGTAAAATAGGCCATTTTTATACAAGAATGCTTTTATTAGACAAGGTAAATAATTTTAAATGGAATTTGATCAATATCTATGGTGCTGCGCATGACAAAGATAAGCAGGATTTCTTGATCGAGTTATTACATATTTTAGGACATAATGACTTTCCTATTTTATTGGGTGGAGACTTTAACTTAATCCGAAGAGACTGCGAAAGAAATAAATACAAGAAAAGATCAAAGTGGTCAGATCTTTTCAATGCTATTATTGAGCATTGGGGGCTTAAAGAGATTAGAATTTCGGGGCGATGCTTCACCTGGTCAAACAATCAGAAAGACCCTCTGTTTGTTCAGTTAGATAGAGTGTTGGTTTCGACTTCGTGGGAGTTGCAGTACCCTCTTTCTATGGTCAGGCCCTTTGTTAGAGGGGTTTCAGATCACGCTGCTTTAGTTTTAGATACTGGTACTGGTTTACCTCCTGTAAGTAAAGTGTTTAAGGTTGAACTATGCTGGTTTCAAAGACCTGAGATTTTCGAGCTGGTGCCAAAGATCTGGAGGGAAACTGGCAACAGAGGTAGGAATATAGATTTTTGGCATGCTTTCTTGGTAAATGCTAGAAGAATTTTAAAAGGGTGGAACCTAAATGTGGAAGGGGAAAACAAAAGGAATATGATTAGTATTTCGAAAAAGCTAGAGGAGATCGACATTAAGAGTGAATACTTTGGTCTTTCTGATGTGGACTATAAAACTAGATGTGAGCTAGTAGACAAACTTAATAAGATTCTTGCGGAAGAGGAAGTTAAGTGGAGGCAAAGATCCAAAGAAAAGGATTTGCTTGAAGGAGATAGAAATACGAAATATTTCATGCTTAAGGCCAGTGGTAGAAAACGTAAGAATAAAAAATTTAGGCTTATACAAGATGAAGGTTTAATTATGGGTGACGATGATATATTAAATTATGCTACGAATTTTTATAAAAGTTTGTTTGGTGCTATGGACTTGTTACCTATTACTTTACTGGAAGGAATGCCTAACTGTCTATCGGATAGTGATAGACAGAAGTTAATTGAACCTTTTACTTTGGAGGAAATCAAAAGTTGCTGTTTTCGAGATGAAGCATAATAAGGCGCCGGGTCCTGACGGGTTTCCTATAGAGTTTTTTCAGAAATTTTGGGGCTTGATTTGTAATAATCTTCTGAGTCTTTTTCAAGATTTCTATGATGGGAAGTTAAATTTAAAAAGGTTTAATTACGGTATCATCAGTTTGATCCCGAAAGGGCAGGGAGCTGACAAAATCCAAATGTTTAGGCCAATCTGCTTGTTGAATGTCTCATTTAAAATCTTTACTAAGGTTTTTAATAATAGGACAAACTTAGTGGCTGATAAAGTTATTGCCGAAGCTCAATCTGTTTTGTTCGAGGTCATTTTATCTTTGATATTGTAGTACTGTTGCATGAGACTATGCATCATGTACAACGGAAGAAAAGAGCTGGGGTGTTATTTAAAATAGATTTCGAAAAGGCTTACGATAAAATCAATTGGGAGTTCATGTTTTCGGTTCTGGGTATGAAAGGTTTTCCTGATAAGTTTATAGATTGGTCGAAAGAGGCAGTGCAAGGAGGTAGTGTCTGTGTTATGGTGAATGATAAACTTGGTCCGTATTTTCAAACCAAAAAAGGGCTGCGGCAAGGGGATCCTTTTTCTCCAGTGTTATTTAATATGGCAGCGGATGTCTTATCGGCTTTGGTTCATAGAGCCCAAGACAATGGTCTTTTACATGGGTTGGCTGATGATTTGCTGGAAGATGGGGTAACCATAATTCAGTATGCGGATGACACGATTATTCTGTTGGAAGATAATCTTGAAAGTGCTAGGAACCTAAAATTTATTTTATGTTTGTTTGAACAATTAACTGGTCTGAAAATTAATTTTCATAAAAGCGAGGTAAATTGTTTTGGTGCTGCTATTGAGAAACAGGAACAGTATGCCTTCATTTTTACTTGTAAAATTGGTGCATTTCCATTCAGATACCTTGGGGTACCTATGCATTATAAGAAGTTGTCGAATTCTGATTGGAAAGAGTCAGAGGATAAAGTTGAAAAGAAGGCGGGATCTTGGAAAGGAAACCTAGTCTCGATAGGTAGTAGATTAGTGATAGTGGAGACTTGATTAAGTAATGTACCTAGTTATATGATGTCTTTCTTTAAAGTTCCTACGGGAGTTAGTAAGAGGTAAGATTTTTTTTAGAGCTAGAGTTTTATGGCAAGAAAAGTAGGGTGTGCGCAAATATCACCTGGTGAAATGGGATGATGTTTGTAGGCCTAAAGATTTAGGAGGTTTGGGTGTGACTAACATTCAAACAAAGAATGTTAGCTTGCTATGTAAATGGATTTGGAAGTTAGAAAATGAGGACAGACAGTGGCAAAAATTAATTAGAGCAAAGTATCTGAAAAAGAAAACTTTGACTCAATGTAAACCGTCACCCACGCACTCTCATTTCTGGTCTGGTTCGTGTCAAGCATGCAGCTGTGTTGAATGGCCACATTGCCAGTGCGAACTCGTGATAAGATCAGTACTATACACAAGCTAGCTTATTATGTTTGTTTTTTTAGCTTGTATAGTTGTATTGTACTGCGGGAACAGCCTGTTGTTTTATGGTGATCCAAATTCGTTTATACCGATGAAGGCCAACTTGTGATGAAGGAGAGCGGAGCGCCCCGGAGTCAGAAGTTTCCGGGTCCGAAACGTTTCCAGGTCGGACTGCAGCCGACCTAGGGTTTTATGCCACCATATATATGTAACAGCCCAAGGTTTGTGAACCTAAAATGTGAACCAAAATTTCACTTTTGCATTTCATTCATGCATCATGGAATTATTATTTTAGTGGTCAAGTTGAAACAAAGAGTTGAAAAACAAATTAAAACAAATGGGAACAAAAGCAACAATTGTTTTCAATCAATTTAAATTCAAATGAGCTTGTTTGTGACAAAACAAATTCAAGTAAACTTCCTTGTTTGTCAAGGGAGTTCCAAGAGTTCAAAATGATATTTTGAACTTGCTTTATAAATTTCTAAAAGGATTATAAGCTTGGAATTAAGGAAAATGCCATATCCAAACCCTATGAACAAAAGTCATGCAAAACATTTTATTTTGAAACCCCAATTTTTGTGGACCTTCTACAGGTTATGGGGAGGCTACACAAATATTTTCATAATTTTTGAAATAGTTCAGAGGCCTCAATTAAATCTCTAAAGACCTACTGGAAATAAAAGAAAAAGGAAGAAAAGAAGTCCAGGGGGTTTTTCGCAAAGTCGTCGTCTTCCTCTGTAGCGACGTGCGACGCCACCGACCTGCCGCCGTGTCCCTCGCGCCACGGTCGCGCCTCCACGCCGGGGCCCCTCTCCTCTCCGTTCCTCTGCGAAGGAGATAAGACGAGCCCCGCGCCCCTCCTCTGCTCCCCCTCACCTCGCTGCTCCCTCTCTCCTTCTCTCCCCCACGGACCCGAACCCTACCAATGGAGGCCGAGCTCGTCGCCGGTGATTGAAGCCTCCTGGAGCAGATCGAAGACCACCGGGAGCCCCTCCGTGTCGTACTCTCCTCCCTCGCCGAAGGAATTGAGCCGGGGAGCCCGGAATCGCCGTTGCCATCCGTTCTTCTCCGACCACGGCAGAAGCTCCGCCGCTGGATTGCCGCCGTTCCTGACCCCCTCTGTCCTCTCCGAGCACGTGCACGCGTCGAGGGTGAGCTTGCGTTTCTCCCCGTGCCCTCTTTTCGTTCGCGCGTAGTCCGTAGCGTTAGTTCGTTGAAGCTCGCCGCTGGCCGCCGTGGTAGCTCTTCGCCGTCGATGCTCCGGCGACTATTAGCTAGCGGCGCCGCCACCGTTGTGTAGAACTCCGCGAGTAGAGCGTGTAGCGCCTAACCACGCATGCACGCGAGCACGGGAACGTTGCCGCCGTGCGAGCCCGTGCCGCCGCTCCGGCGAGCGGCGTCGCGCCGACGTCGCCGTGGGGCCGCGTTTACGTGGCTGCCAGCGTGGCCAAGGGCCCCACTGGTCAGCGACTGCGTGTAGCCCAGCCCGGAGTACAGAACGCTTCGGTTAAAATTCTGGAAAAATAAAAGAAAAGACAGAAAACTGTTTAAACTTCTAAAATCCATAACTAATTAAATATTGGTTCAAAAATTACAAATAACATACCAAAATGTTCAGAAAAATAAAGTGTGTCTGTTGGCATGCATCACACATCCAACTAAATTAGTTTAGTTGTTGTTTTATTAAAATAATTAAAATGGCAGAAAATAAAGCAATTTTGGAAAATCAATAACTTTAAAAATAATGATCCAAAAATTAAGTTTGACCTATCAAAATGTTCAGCAATTAATATACTTCATGTTCCACCATTTTCCCAAACCTGGATAATTAGTGTTAGGGTTGTTTAAATTGATTTGCTAAAATGGCAGATTTAAATGGAATTTTAGAAATGCAATAACTTTTTATTGGTTAATCAGAAAAAGGTGTTTAATATATCAAAATGCTCAGAATAATATGGACCATCCATTAACATCATTTCCATGCATGTTGGAACACAATTGTAGTACTGCACTTTTTAGAAAAGTAGGGAAAACATTAAATTAAATATGGGGCTTCATCTCCTCTTGTCGAAATAATTATTTTTGCACCCCATTTAAATTGGTAGATGTTGTTATAGTAATTCCAGTGCATCTAAATTGTCATGCCATCATGTGGTTGTGCATTGCACTTGCTATGCATGAGTGATTATTGATTGTGTTCTTTCCGGTGTTTTTATGCATCGATAGATCAAACAGTCGGGGTTCCACCGCAATACCCGACGGACCGTATTACCAGCCCCCTGAACAAGGCAAGCGTAATCCCCCCTCTGAGCATGTCTCCTCCTATATTTCCGCAATTATTTTCCCCACTATAATATTGCATTCGGTTCCAAATGTCTTTTGCTTGGATTAGAGTATCCTACTAGTTGCATTAGAAATTTGTTGCCATTACCTGTATCCTTCCTAATATCCATAGGATTGAAGTGTTGGCCCGAGATAGGTATACTTACTATGTATATGCTTAGCTTCAATTCTTAGATGTCCGGTGGATGTTTCATTGTTGGAACAGTTGATGGAATGGCCGGATGTGATGGAAAATGGTGGTGATGGATAATAAATTGCTTAAAGGCGGGGATGAGAGGCCACGGGAATGTGGTGGGTTGTCTCGTTCTCGCCGCCTAAGTGCGAGTTCTCGCCTTCGAGCCAAGACCGAGCGTGCTACCATGCGTGAGGCCTATGCAGTAGCAGGAACCCTCATAGACTAAATAACTCGGGCGGGGCTAGCCAGGGTCCTCTAGTTTGAGCTTCCATTTGCGTGTGCGTGAAGATGGTCGACAGGACTGAGATGAGGATGGTGGTGTTTAGGAAAATGAGTGGCCACGGGGCAGGGTGTTGGAGGCACTGAACCTGTCCTGTCCTCACTGATGATCCTGGGTTAGTCTCAAGCGAGGGAGAAGTCGACGCCGCTCCCACCCAGCCGGCTTTCCATGGAAGAGAGCTAATGTACAGGCAATGGGCCGGACGGTACGCGTGGATAAGAGAGCTGGGAGGGCCCTCGGGAGCCTGGCCTCTTTCACATTGTACACCCCTGCAGGGTTAAATCTTTTCGAAAAGCCGTGTCCGCGGTTATGGACGACTTGGTGCCGGATTCAGAGACCATAGAAAACTTGAACGGAATGATTAAAACCTGAGTACTAAAGGTACTACCAAGAATGCAAGGTTGACTTCCTCGAGGGTGATTCGGGGAGGTGCCTTGGTAGACAGGTGAAGTGATTGATGGTGGTTGCTGATGAAGATGATCAAAATAAAAGAGTTTACTTCTTACCCCCTTTCAAAAATATTCTGATTAGTCGATGCCAGATGTCTTTTATAAAGAAAACCAGCTTTATGCAAAACAGCCATAAAACCTTTGAAAGCCAATCATTGAGCTAGTAGCTCTAATAATTTTGCAGAGTTCGTCGAACTCAACGTTGTTTATTTGATTTCAGTGGAGGACTTCACCGGCACTGAAGGTGGGTTCTATGTGGACGTCGACGAGTAGTCTGGGGTTCCCAGGTGGCAGCTTGGGATATCCCGGAACAGCTGGCGCTGGAATGTTTATCTATAGGCCTCTTAGGCCATAATTTGGATCTTGTTGTTTAGAACAACTTAATTCGCTTCCGCATGATGTACTGTTGGGTCTGTGACCTCTGGTTGTAATATTTGCTATCTTTCTCTATTATAAGAGTTGAACTATAATGCTTTGAGTCGTAGAGTCTGTGATGTGCCAGTTGTTCCACAAGTCTTGATCTCTCTATTATGCATTGATAGTTGTGCCTGTGTTATGGCATCAATCGGGGTGTTGCGTTGCCGATGATCAATTCCGAGCAACGCCTGCCAAAGGTTTTGGCCGGGGAGTGGTAAACCCGTAACCTCCGGTTGTATCGCATAACCGGTGACACACAGCATCACTGTATAGTTCTGCGGTCGGGGCGCTACAATATACCTCTTGTAAGCCGCCGGTTGGGATAAGTCGCATTGTGTAAATCACCGGCGTTTGTAATCTCACCCGATTATACATTAAGTTGAAAAGGTCCTTATAAGATCATAGTGCCTGGTAAGGAGGATCTTGTGTGTAAGTTGAAAAGGTCCTTATACGGTTTGAAACAATCTCCTCGTCAGTGGTATAAAAGGTTTGATTCTTTTATGTTGTCACATGGCTTTAAGAGGTATGAATTTGATAGTTGTGTGTACATTAAGTTTGTTAATGGATCACCTATATACCTGCTATTATATGTTGATGATATGTTGATTGCTGCCAAGAGCAAGAAAGATATCGCTGCTCTCAAGTCACAGTTGAGTAGCGAGTTTGAGATGAAGGATCTTGGTGCTGCTAAGAAAATTCTAGGTATGGAGATTACCCGTGACAGAAATTCTGGTTTGTTGTTTCTTAGTCAGCAGAATTACATTAAGAAAGTTCTTCGTCGTTTTAACATGCATGATGCAAATTCTGTTAGTACTCATATTGCTCCTCACTTTAAATTGTCAGCTAAACAATGTCCTAGTACTGATGAGGATTTTGAGTACATGTCTAGAGTTTCATATTCTAGTGCTGTTGGTTCTTTAATGTATGCCATGGTTTGCTCACGTCCAGATTTATCATATGCTATGAGTTTGGTTAGTAGATATATGGCTAATCCTGGTAAAGAACATTGGAAGGTTGTTCAGTGGATTTTCATGTACCTTCATGGCACATCCAATGCTTGTCTCAAGTTCGGCAAGACTGATGAGGGACTCGCAGGCTATGTGCATTCAGAGTTTGCTGCTGATTTGGATAAGAGAAGATCCCTCACAGGTTATGTGTTCACGCTTGGTGGGTGTGCCGTGAGTTGGAGGGCAACGTTGCAATCTGTTGTTGCACAATCTACCACTGAAGCAGAGTACATAGCTATTGCTGAAGCATGTAAAGAATCGGTTTGGCTAAAATGTTTGTTTGCTGAGCTTTGTAGAGATGATACTTACATTAACCTGTTTTGTGACAGTCAGAGTGCTATTTACCTTACTAAGGATCAGATGTTCCATGAGATCAGATGTTCCATGAGAGAACAAAGCACATTGATGTCAAGTACCATTATGTGCGTGATGTTGTTGCACAAGGTAAGCTGAAGGTATGCAAGATTAGTACTCATGATAATCCTGCTGATATGATGACAAATGTTACTAAGTTTGAGCTTTGCTCAGGCTTAGTTGGTATCACTGTCTAGCCCAAGAGGCTATTTGGCGCCGAAGGTGTTTTCTTTGTTGTTTCAGGGTGAAGGTTCTCGATCATGCTACAAGATAGAATTTGTCTCAAGGTGGAGTGTTGTTTTATGGTGATCCAAATTCGTTTATACTGATGAAGGCCAACTTGTGACGAAGGAGAGCGGAGCCGCCGGTTGGGATAAGTCGCATTGTGTAAATCCCCGGTGTTTGTAACCTCACCCGATTATAGTGAAGATTTGCTGGCTGGCGCCCGTGGTTTTTTCTCCTCCATTGTTGGAGGGGTTTTCCACGTTAAAATCTCGTGTCTCCATTGGTTTGATCGTTCCGCACTTCATCGTTTCTTTGCTATCGTTTATAACACAGCCTACAAAGGTGGTGATTTGTACTAATGTATATCAGATGATCAGATCTACATGCACCTATAAAAATTCTTGCCGTGGATTCCATGACCGGGACATGTATACAATAGGCGGCCGGCCGGCTCATCCAGCCATACATAAACCTGATGGAGTGGTCCTAGCTAGCTTGCTGGTTGCTGTCCAGTGAGAGTCAGTGTGCAAGCAAGAACTGTCTAGTGTCTACACGCCTGTCTTAGAAAAAAAAAATAGCATTCTCTACACGCCGCCGCCTCTTTGAATATTCAGGGTAAGTTGTCGACATGATCAGATTGGCTGGTATAAGTACGTGCCACGGAACTAACTAAGCACGTCCCTGATTAACAATCACAACTAACTAAGCACATCCTGATTAACAATCTCCGTAGCCTGTGGACTTGATTAAGCCGCCACTCCCCTGTAGATGACTCATCATTAGTCAGTAGCTCGATCAATTATTAATGAATCGCCGGTAGATGCATTAAGTCAGTGAAGGCTTGCACTAGCTACCCACTGTGCCAGATGATTCCTCACAATGATTCGATTCCATGGATGCATATTCTCATGTGGTCGCATGGTGGCCGTATGCATGGTACATTTTCAGAGCACTAGCTCATGTTCTAGCGCTGAAAAAACCAGTACTACTACTTAAAATGTTTCACATGTTTTTTAGCAGAAATCATATGAATGCAAGCCAAGAGAGTTGACTGTTGGGGACCATCATCGGTATATCATTGGTGTGGTGTTACTGACAAGCAACCATCATGTCACTACTCTTTTTTCCCTGTCCCAAAACAAGGTTTCCTATGACACCAGAGGAGCAAATGCAGCTGCAAATGGAAGCATTGCCAATCAGACACACATTAATGCACCTTCTGCGGACCAGTATTATTAGTAGGCTCTTTGGAACCTGTTTGTCCTGCATGCATAGCATATACACATGACTATAATGGAGCTTCTGTGGACCATTGTTATTAGTAGTATATGAGTGACTGTACACACAGTGTATACATCTCTGGAACCAGGCCATGAGCAGTTACATATTCTCTGATGCAATTTATCTGTGGTTGGCCCTCAGTGCCAGTGTTACATTTTCTTTCTCCAATGGAAATCTCTGATACTAGAAACATCCACCAACAACCGATGGAAACACTTAGAAATGAATCTCTATCAAGCCTGCGTTCACTACAGCTAGCTAGCCAACCAGGAACACGCATCCATGGAGCTGCAGAAATCCATCACCTTCGATCTGCAGTCTCTGTTGGTCACAGCAGCTCGAGGTAGGGTTTGGAGTTGGACCCCGGGCGTTGATCCTATGAAAATGTGGTTCAGAGAGGCCTCGTCAGTCGTACTTTATGTCTTTTTTTTTTGCTTTAAGTGGGATGCCCCAGCAACCAACCCCCTTTGGCTAAGTGTATTCGCTGCAACTAGGACTGATGAAACGCTACTAGCTACTGCTGGTAATATCAGCTGCAGCAACGACAGCGAGGCTGCGAGAGGAGGTTTTGCATTGTGACGGCGATGGAGACATTACATACATGCACATAGCGCTTTCCATGCCATTGTTACGGCACTGTCACCATATCTTATCTCTCTCCCTGCTTCCCGCAATCCTTTGCAAGTTTAGTTAAATACCACTAGCAGAATATATAGAAACGAGTACTGATATTCAGGTCTCTCGCATGATGATCCATGGATGGATGTACATATCGATCCAATGAGCACAAGCTACATGGCTAACTGCCCGCATTGTTTCCTATGTTCCTACACGATAACACATGCCAACATGGCATTGTTAAAGCCTTGAGCCCGCGCACAAACACAGCGTCTAACCACTATACTATTGCCCGCTAACCTGGTATCGAGATCCCCCAGTTAACCATGCACGATCAGAGAAGAGGGTGCCAATAGAATACATGATGCAACCATTATAGGGTGCAGGGAAGTAATGCTAGTTTATAGAGATCCAAGCAGCTTTGCGTGGATAAATATTCCACGTACCGAAGGACTCGGGAGAAAGCTGGCCTGGCTGCCATTGAATCGAGGGACAATGGCGAGCCAGACCCCATACGCCCCACATGGCTCCCAGGTGGAGAGATCGATCTACCCGGTATCTGTTACTATCCGCCTAATTAAACAACCTATCTATCTACAACCCATCAAACTTAGCTAGGACTAGGACATATCTAATTTCCGGAGTACTAAGATTGTCATGCATGGTAAGAGAGAGTGTCGAAAGGTGAGATTGACAAGTATAGAGAGAGAGAGAGAGAGAGTCTCTCTTTTTTTTTTTTTGATGAGAGATACTGCAAGCCCTACAACTAATGAAATGTGGCTTTTTTTAGGTAGATGAAAAAGGAGTGACTGGCGATGGAGGCACAAATTATGTGTAAAGGAATCTGATGGTTGAGAAGGGAGTTGGAATCCACTGGTAAAGGCAGTGTGTTTTCCTTTGTTCCTGCATGCGGGCTATCTATGGCATAGAGGAGGGCGTACTGGTACGCAGGGCAAGCTAAAAGGGTTTGACATTTGACAAGTGTCCCCCCGCACACACTAAATTTGCCGCCTTTCCTATGTGGAAAGAGCCCGAGTCCACTGTGTTTTCTAGCTCATGATTGGTGGGTGCCTAACCACGCATAAAATAACTAACCCTAGCTAGATGGCCCTCATTATTGGTGCATATGCCTTTGCCTGGCAGAAGAAGAAGCAGTCGCTGGGCTGGGACTACTCCACGAAGACAGACCGAGCCACTAGCTTGAAGAGGCTTCAGCATGCACAAGAACACGCATCGCTCCCGAGAATCTATGCCTGCCAATGATGGACCTAATCTACGTACGTAGCCAGGTGTTAGGAGAAGTACAACTGCTCATGCCAATGCCAGCAGATCTTTCTCGTCGCTCAGCCCATCGCCATGCGTCTAGCTAGCACGAAGCTCTCTGTTACCACTAGCGCTAGCTAGGTTGAGCTTTGCGTGCCCAAGACCAGTGAGACTTGGTCGTCCTCTGTCCATGTAGCCTTTGAAAATTCAGATCACATATCCATACATGCTAGCTTGGTAGGGATACTGTACGTGGCAGTGTAGCATAGATCAAATCTTGCATATACAAAGAGTAGTAGACATGGAACCTAGATCAAATCTTGCATATACAAGGAGTATAGAATTACCACGCGCGCTCTTGTCTCGGTAGTGTTTGCTTCCAAGCATGGAACTGCTGGCTAGCTGGAGGACAAAGCTTTGAGTTGACGAGAAACAACTGTGCAAGTGCGGCTTTGGCGCCGGCGTGCCGGCCCAGGACTACAGACGGCTCACGAGCGCAGCTTTTAGCTAGCGCGCCGCTGGTAGGGGGCCATGCATATGGCGGCACGCAGCCTGCATGATCTTTCACTGGGAGCTAGGAGCGAGGGGCACGGCTTTTCCATGGCCCCCGCCGGAAAGACGACGGCCGGACGTCGATCATCGATCGGCTAGGCCCCGGCCGGCGACATGGGGAAAACTCCGTCGTCCGGCCGTGCGTACGTGCTCCGGCGTGTCTCCTGCCGTGGTGTCGATGGACGTGTGTCGATCGCCTCGGACGTGGGTGGCGGCTGACACGTAGCAGTATCCTACCCCAGAGTATGCCCGGCGCCAGCGCAGGCCGGCCGGCTACGACGGCTAGCTTAGCTGCATGCGATGCTTGCGGAGGTTACGCTTGATCCGCGCGCCTGTTCTCCAACGCATGCGCCCGTGCGTCGTACGCCGGGTTAATTTGTTTATGCGCGCGCGGAGATAGGTGCGGCGTGGCCGCGTGGTTGCACAGATCGACAAGGGTACGTGTTAGCTCGCCATAGAGGCCGTAGCATGTGCCTCCCTCCATAGGTTTGGGTTTATCCATCCAACGGTTACTAGTTCTCGCCCATATGCTACCTGAATCATACAAGCTGTTAAATATAGAGAGAAGATTTGGTGCTCTCGAGCACCGGTGATCCCGGTGGTTTAAAAAAATTCAAAAACACTATTTATGAGCTTAAAAAAATTGCAGCATTGGATAATTAAAGCCATACTTGGCAAACAGAATCCCGAAAGGTACTCACCGTATATGATTTTCAATCTCATCGAGCTCGTGGACGGATTGAAGGTCACGAAGACGCATCAAGACCAGTTCCTTGTCCTCAAAAAGGGGTTTCACCCACGGACGAGGCAATTTAGCCTTCGCCTATGCGATCATCGCGTGCACGGGACAATCTTCTTTACGAAAAGGCGAAACTTTCTTTTCCATCTGGGAGAAATCTGGCAGTCCGTGATACATCCAAAACATATCTATAATTTTTGATATTCCATGCCTATTATATATTGATTACCACATGTTTATCTTACAATTTATATCATTTTTATGTATTTTCTGAGACTAACCTATTAACAAGATGCCACAGTGTCAGTTCATGTTTTCTGCTGTCTTTTTGTTTCAGAAAATCTATTCTGGAAATATTCTCGGAATCGGACGCCAATTTAACTGATTTATTTCTGGACCGAGACGGAGCAGCAGCCAAGAGGACGGAGCCGGGGGCACACCAGGCAGGCCGGCGGGGGCCATGGAAAAGCAGTAGATAGTTGGTAGTCTCTCCACCTTGTGCTATCATGTTTAGATCTTGTGAGCTGCCTAACATGATCAAGATCATCTCTATGTAATGCATCTTTATGTAATGCTACATGTTGTGTTTGCTGGGATCCGATGAATTATGAAGTTATGATCAAGTTTGTTCATCTATCTGTATTATGTTTTATCTATGTTACTGCATGCCCTCCGTTGTTAGTAGATGTTTTGGTCAAGTAGATGCTAATGACTTCAAGAGAGGGTATTTATGCTAGATAGTGGGTTCATGCCTCTAGAAGACTGGTATTGATAGACAGAAACAACTAAGTCTGTAGATGTGCTGTTGCCACTAGGGATAAAATAACCGATGCTTAGCTTAAGGGTACTGCTGTTAAGTCTAATGCGTTTGTTTACATTACACACTTTGCTTAATGCTATAATCTGTTGTTTGCAACTTAATACTCATGAGAGACCCGGAAGCTATCTTGTGAGTGGATTATGAGTCATAGATGCAGCTGGTAAGCGGTCTATGTATATTGTTGTAATGCCCAATAGATATAACAATGAACATGTGCTTGTCATATATTGCATTGTCATGCGTTTGCAATTTGTCAATTGCCCAACTGTAATTCGTTCACCCAACATGTATGTTTATTTGTCTTATGGAGAGACACCACTAGTGAACTGTGGACCCCAGTCCTTTATTCCACACTGATACAAACACCGTTTTCACCACGCTCTATGTTACTTCCTGCTGCTACTTTTGTGTTCATCGTCATATTCTACACCATACGTTTAATCCTTTGTATTCAGCAAGCAGGGGAGATTGACAACCTTCCTGTTTCGTTGGGGCAAATTACTTTGATTGTGTGTGTGCAAATCCACGTCGGTGATCGGGTAACGGCGCCGCTGACACCTTTCTGAAGCTCTTCCAATTCCTACTGGATCTGACAACCTTGGTTTTATAATCAAGGGAAAACTTTGCTGCTGACTACATCATACCTTCCTCTTGGGGTTTTCCAGCGAACGTGCGTTCCACGTCATTAAGCAACTTTTTCTGGCGCTGTTGCCGGGGAATTGGAAGCTACAGCAAGGGGAGTTACACGCCACCAATCTCATTACTTTGGTATTGTCTTGCTGAGTTATTATGTCTAGCTCTTTACTTGCTATCAATGGTTACTTTCCTTGAAACTAGTCCTATGGCTGAAAACAACATGAGAGAGCTTTATAAACTTTATCTTGAATTGGGACATGAGGTGTTTAAAGAGAAAATTAAAAAGCCTATGGAACTTTATTTGTATAACAATCATGATAGTAACAATGTTATTAGCATACATTCTTTGAACACCATTATTGCTAATGCCATGGAAAGCTCTAAGCTTGGGGAAGTTGGTTTTGATGAAAATGTTCTTTTTAGTCCCCTAAGACTAGCCACAATGGGGGTATCATAGGTGGTATCATGCATGCCATGTTGGCAAAAATATGACGTGACACTGGAATTAATGATGAGAGATATGATAGTGATATCATAGGTAGATACCGTAACATAACGGATTCCAATGCAATATGAGTCTACAACCTAATAAATGCAGTATTATATGATACCACATATATGTTACTACCCATTGTGGAGGTAGTAACATAGACTAGTATCATGTGCATGATACTAGTATATGATACTCCCCATTGTGACTAGTCTAACTTTGGAGGAGAAAATTTGCTTTGATGATACTTTGCCTCCAATTTATGATGATTATAATGATTGTGATATTTTAGTTCCACCTACTATTGAGGATAAAGTTTATTATGATTATACTATGCCTGCAATTTATGATGATTACAATGATGGCTGTGATAGTTTTGCTCCCACTATTACTAATGATAATGACTATATTTATGTGGAGAGTAATGATACTTTTATGCGTGTGAATCATGATAAGAATGCTTTATGTGATAGCTATATTGTTGAGTCTATTCATGATGCTACTGAAAATTATTTTGAGAGAGGAAAATATGGTTATAGAAATCTTCATGTTATTAAATTTCCTCTCTTTATGATGAAAGTTTTGAGCTTTCTCTTGTGTTGCTTTTATATGTTGTTTGCTTTAAGACCTAATGGTCAGTATGATAGAGGGAGACACGGTTTCATATATCTCAATAATATTAAGTCTCCTCTCTTTATGTTGAAAGTTTTGAAATTGCACTTGTTTTGCCTTCCTATGCTAGTCACTTTGTGCTTCACTGACTTGTTTTCTTACAAGGCTCCTATGCATAGGAAGAGTGTTAGATTTAAATGTGTTTTATATATGCTTCTTGATGCTCTCTTTTATGTTTCAACTCTTATCTTTATGTGAGCATCATAAAAATCACTATGCCTAGCTAAAAGGCGTTAAAGAGAAGCGCTTATGGGAGGCAACCCAATTTTATTTCCTGTTTTTTTTTTTTTGCTTTCTTGAGTCAAGGAGGTTGTTTACTTCTGTAACAACTCCTTTGTATCTTTTATTTTCGTTTTTGTGTGCCAAGAAAAGCCTCTAATGCAAGAGGGTGGTAAAGTTTTATTTGCTGTCCAGAAACAGATTTCTGTACCTCACGGTAAAAATTCGTGAAAAATCACGGATTACTATTTTGATCTGTAAATTTTTTAGCAGAAGCCTGAACTTATTACCTATCTTTCGTTAGTTAACCGTTTTCTGATTTGAGCATCGGAAGTGCCTCGAAAAATTCGTCTTTACGGACTGTTCTGGTTTTGACAGATTTGTCTTTGTTTTGCATTGTCTCTTTTGCAAGTATAGATTCACGTTCTTCGGGGGAGATCACGATCTTGCTTAGTAACAGTAGCTAATGTTTGAACTAAAGTATGCAATGTGTTTTTACAGAACCAAGTGAGTTTATGTTTTGATGCACTAACCCTCTAATGAAGTTTGCGAGTTATCTTTGTGTGAAGGAAGTTTTCAAGTATTAGGAGAGGAGGATGATATAAGAAGATCAAGAAGAGAGAAAAGCTTAAGCTTGGGGAGGCTCCCTTGGATCTCCCCAGCATATATCAAGAAGACTCAAGCGTCTAAGCTTGGGGATGCCCAAGGCATCCCCTTCTTCATCAACAAATTATCAGGTCACCTCTAGTGAGACTATATTTTTATTGCTTCACATATTGTGTGCTGTTCTTGGAGCGTCTGTGTGTTTTATTTTCTGTTTGTTTTTGTTTTGTTTTCTGATCATAACTTAGTTGGATCCTAGCACTCTTGTTTGGGAGAGAGACACGCTCCGCTTTTGCTTAGAATACTCCTGTTTTCACTTATACTTGTTGAGTATTCTTGTTTAGCACTGCTATGCTATTAGCTCTTGTTTTTCATGTATCTCTTGTTCAGAGCTATTAGTTCTTTTATAGAAAGTACTCTCTTGCTTCACTTATATTTGTTTGGAGAGTTGTATAATTGGCGTCTGGTTGGAACAGAAAATGCTAAAGTGTGTGGTAGTTGTATAATGGAAAAACTTGCATAGTCTTGTAGATCATTGAACTTTGATAACTTGATTCCTTGCAAATGTTTTGAGATATTAAGAAATTAGATGTTAAATGCTTGCTGGTTAATTAAAGCTAAAATCTGATTAGTGGTTGTGTTATTAAAGCTTGTACCGTACTACAAACTCTTAAAATTGCTGAAGGTGTAGTTGGACTTGATAGCTTCTCATGTCTGAAGGTTTTTGGAAACAACATAGTTGCGTGCTAAGGTCGAGGGATCTAGCGGGGTACTTGTGCCTCCGTGAACGGCCCTCCTTGGGGTAAATTTAATCATGCTCTTAATGTTGAACCTGCTAGTTGTTTGCAATAAACTTGTGAGTTCTTTTTGACTAATGTTGAGCTACGGTTTTTGGCACTTCCACCATCCATATTTTGCTAGCCTCTTCGGTGTTGTGCATTGCCTTCTGCTCACATTGAGAGTTGTGCATACTTCGCCAGTACATCCAACCCCGTGGGAGAACTTCATCTTGTTCTCCTACACATAAGCCAAACATCTTCCTCAAAACAGCCACCATAACTACCTATCACAGCATTTCATAGCTGTTCCGAGATATATTGCCATGCAACTTCCACCTTACATTACATGACTTGTTGTCATTCATCATTGTTATATATTGCTTTGCATGATTCTATACAGCTGATGTGTGGTTTTACCCATGTTACGCTAGATCATTGCACATCCTGCTACACTGGCAGAGGCATACAGTTTTATACATCATGTTTTGTTCATTATGAGTTATTTGTACCAAAAAGTGTGTTGTCATATTAGAGTGTTGCCCCTACAGTGAGGGAGAGAAAAGTGAAAAAGCCACGGAGGCCATTGAAAAGAGAAACAGAAAAAGAAAAAAAAAGAGAAAAAAGAAAGAAATAAAGAGAGAGGGGGCAACATTACTATCCTTTATCCACACTTGTGCTCATGTTTAGCACCAGTTTTATAGTCATCATTTGTGCTAGTAGCACCTATGCTTCATATGAGAGAGTTCTCATGTTTCATTAGTATAACTATGTGGGGAATTTACGTTATAGAACTTGGGTTGTATATTCCAATGATGAGCCTCCTCAAAAGTGCTCTAGGTCTTCATGAGCAACCAAGTTGGATGCACCCCCACTAGTTCCATTGGAGAGCTTTCATACACTTATAGCTCTATGTGCATCCGTTGCATGGCAATCACTACTCCTTGCATAGCTTCGATTATAAGACTTCCTCTTGTCTAATGATCATTTATAGCTTTGTGAGCCTTTCTTCCATTGGCCTTCCAAACCCCCATTATTATTCTCTTTGCCATAACATCCTGGTGCCAATACCAAATGCTTACGCTCACCGGTTGAGTAAAACTTCTAACCAGTGAATTCATTACGTTTGTGATACTTTTGCTTGACTGGATCCTTTCTATGTTTGTGAAAGATTGCTGGATGCTTGAGTAGAAGGATAACTTCTATACTGAATGCTTAAAACATCTATAATGAACTTTGTACGGTTTCATGTCTTTATAGCATCTTCCATGAAAGGTTTTTACTTGTTTAATTGTCTTGCTTTATTCATCTATGTGTTTAATATCAAACATAGACTTTTGCTTTGAATGATTTGATCTCAGCTCACATGCTTTACATTACTATATGATCAAGATTATGTTGGTAGCATGTCACCTCAAAAATTATCTTTGTGTTATCGTTTACCTACTCGAGGACGAGTAGGAACTAAGCTTGGGGATGCTTGATACGTCCAAAACGTAACTATAATTTTTGATGTTCCATGCCTATTATATACTCTCTCCGTTCCTTGATGTAAGGTGTATAGTTTTTTGAAGAAAAATCCACAACATAAGGTGTATTTGCTATTTATGGACAATTTGACCCATCAAAAAATGAGCCTAGTCTCAAAAGAGGGATATAACGGATTGTATTCATTTTGTGCCTATTAAGAACTCATCTCTCGCGATTTTTTCCAGAAAAAAAATGAATCCACTATATGTAAAATACACATGTCTTAATATTCGTGCAGAAAACTATACACCCTACATTCAGAAACGGAGGGAGTATTGATTACCACATGTTTATCTTACACTTTATATCATTTTTATGCATTTTCTGGGACTAACCTATTAACAAGATGCCACAGTGTCAGTTCCTGTTTTCTGCTGTCTTTTTGTTTCAGAAAATCTATTCTGGAAATATTCTCGGAATCGGACGCCAATTTAACTGATTTATTTCTGGACCGAGACGGAGCAGCAGCCAGGAGGACGGAGCCGGGGGCACACCAAGCAGGCCGGCGGGCCCACGGCGCGGCCCAGTGTAGGGACGCGCACCTAGGCCGCCGCCCCACCTCGGCTAGCCACCGACGCCGCCCTTTCGCCTATAAATTGCATCTAATCTGGAAACCCTAGATACCCGAGCAAAAATCCACGAAAAGTTCCGAGGCCGCCGACGTCTTCAACCCTAGTTCGGGAGGGTTTCTGCAGTTCTTCCCGACACCATGCCGGAGGGAAATCATCACCGGAGGGCTCTACATCACCATGCCTGCCTCCGGAGTGATGCGTGAGTAGTTCTCCACGGGACTACGGGTCCATAGCAGTAGCTAGTTGGTAGTCTCTCCACCTTGTGCTATCATGTTTAGATCTTGTGAGCTGCCTAACATGATCAAGATCATCTTTATGTAATGCTACATGTTGTGTTTGCTGGGATCCGATGAATTGTGAAGTTATGATCAAGTTTGTTCATCTATCTATATTATGTTTTATCTATGTTTCTGCATGCTCTGCGTTGTTAGTAGATGCTTTGGCCAAGTAGATGCTAATGACTTCAAGAGAGGGTGTTTATGCTAGATAGTGGGTTCATGCCTCTAGAAGCCTGGGCTTGATAGACAGAAACAACTAAGTCTGTAGATGTGTTGTTGCCACTAGGGATAAAATAACCGATGCTTAGTTTAAGGGTACTGATGTTAAGTCTAATGCGTTTGTTTATATTACACATTTGCTTAATGCTATAATCTGTTGCTTGCAATTAATACTCATGGGAGACCCGAAGCTATCTTGTGAGTGGATTATGAGTCATAGATGCAGCTAGTAAGCGGTCTATGTATATTGTTGTAATGCCCAATAGATATAACAATGAACATGTGCTTGTCATATATTGCATTGTCATGCGTTTGCAATTTGTCAATTGCCCAGCTGTAATTCGTTCACCCAACATGTATGTTTATTTGTCTTATGGAGATAAACCACTAGTGAACTGTGGACCCCGGTCTTTATTCCACACTGATACAAACACCGTTTTCACCACGCTCTACGTTACTTCCTGCTGCTACTTTTGTGTTCATCATCATATTCTACACCATATGTTTAATCCTTTGTATTCAGCAAGCCGGGGAGATTGACAACCTTCCTGTTTCGCTGGGGCAAAGTACTTTGATTGTGTGTGCGCAGCTCCACGTCAGTGATCGGGTAACGGCGCCGCTGACACCTTTCTGAAGCTCTTCCAATTCCTACTGGATCTGACAAACTTGGTTTTATAATCAAGGGAAAACTTTGCTGCTGACTACATCATACCTTCCTCTTGGGGTTTCCCAGCGAACGTGCGTTCCACGTCATCAGTTCGTGACGAGGACGAGGAGAAGGCAGAGATTCGGGTCGAGAAGGGGAAGTGTTCAGAATTGCCAAGGTTGCAAGTTGATTTATAGGCAAGAGAAAGATGAAAGGAAATACCAGGAATATCGGGAGGCACCCACAGGCAGTCAAAGATACGTCGTGGGCAGAAAGATCATTATGATCACTACCAGCAATTGCATCGGCCGGTTTGGATTCATACACAAAGTTCTAAGGAAAACCGTGCACCTCCCAGGTCCTGCCAGCAGTAATAAATTGCCACGCATCAAAGACCTCCAGGTCGCGTGAAGTGACAGTTGCCAATCAGATACCAGTTCAGATTTGTCACATCAGAGAAACAGCTCTTGCACTCAGAACCAAGCAGACAGATTTATTCCCCTACACGACCTACTCATGTTATCAAGGAGCATCCAAAGCCTCTCAGAACCTGCACTCCGGACTTATCAGACCTGATCTACCTCATTCGACCTACTAACGTCATGACTAAGAAACCTTCTCAGGTCACATGGTACTAAAACCATTATCCACTACTCCGAACAGCTCGGAGGCATGTTAACACGGGAATCACCTCCATGACCATCAAAAGTCTCCTCGGGCATATTCAGGTAAGACGTGCTACAGAAATCACTTCTTTCGCATTACTGCTAAAGTTATTTTCAGTACTACGTCGAGATCTACCACCCGGATCCTGGACTTTCTCAGAAGCTCTACCAGGTCCTGGAAACCTGAGAAGAGGGTCACGCGACGCCACCAAGACATCGTCAAGACCTGGTCCCTGGAGCAACAAGACAACAAGCTGAAAATTGCATGCAGAAAGAAGGACAAGCAGGGCAAGAGCTGGAAGATACCGGCCAACTTATTACAAGTACTGATCGGGGGCTTGTCGGAGAGTGGTGGATTAGGCCTTAACCTACGGAGGCCTTCACCACTTTTCGGCCCACGACGTCCAAAGACTCCCTGTCGACAGCTCTACTCTAGAAGCTTCTCCACCGACCTAAACCTATCGTACTGCATCAAGACTCCATGAAGATCTACTCCAACACGAGCTACATTCAAAGGAAGGCTACGAGATCAAGACTTCACGTACAAGCAAGACACAAACCCTAAACACACGGAGGATCGGGCACCGCCTTAGCCTATATATACTCAAGAACAAGACGAAGACGATCATCCATTAGACACCGAAACTTTGCCCCCAGACCTCTCTGTAAACCCTAGAAACTAGATCCACATCTATAATCTCCGTCGAGACCTCTTGTAACTCGCCGAGATCGTCTTTGTACTAGCTCTTGTAGCCAATATATGAATATAGCCTGAGAGATCTTCATCTAATTTGTCTACGACTCAACCCTGTTGACCTGCACTCCTACCGAACAAATAAACTTGCTCCGGATCTCCGGGAGTAAGATTGTCGTGGGATCGTGATTTACTATCCTTCGACAGTGTGTGACACTTGCTACCAGTGGTATGCTGGAACATGTTTCATGTTGTCTTTTGAGTATGTTAGACCTATATGAATTATGTCACAAGTCAGATGCTTGTTGTGTGAACTATAAACTTCGATATGAATGCTGGTTTTGGTTGTGAGTTGATTGAGCATTTGGTGTGAACGGGTTTAATATTTCTCATGAGCTATTTGAAATTGGATTGTTTATTTTGGCATATTTTTATTTTTTTTACATTGTTCCTGTCACAATTTTAACGAGTTTCGCCGAGCTTAACGAGCCGACTTAGACCTATAATGAGTGGAGCTGAGATGACATTTTTGCTTGCTAAAATTAACTATTTTGGAGAGTTTGAGCTTAACAAGTTCGAGCTTAGCGATCGAATTAAGTGATTCGAGCCGACTCGTTATCCACGCCTAGCCATGTTAGCGTGAAAACATATTCGAATTTTTTTTAAACGGGAGCAAAAGCTTTGCCCAATCTATTAATTAAGAAGAAGAAAATTGCCTGTTTAATTAACGGAAAATTAACCGGGCTAAAACCGTTACAGTAAACCCACATGCGGACTACTCCCAAAGCATGTGAGTGTCGATCGCGAAGGCAGATCAACCAACTCTCTCAACCCACTACAACCGCAAACTCTCCACACAATGTTCACCACATCGCAAAGAAAATCCTACTGAAAACACAACAACAACGATGTCGGACACGACACCCCGAAGAGATGAGAGTCATGCATCAAGCAGCTGCAGATGCCTTCCTGGCGGTGCCACTCTTGATTTTCCTCTTGAATGATTTCTTGCAAGATCCCACCTTATCCGGTTGGGCGAGGGAGAAACCTTGTCCGGTTTAGGAAGATGACCAAAGTTAGAAAAAAAATGTCTACCTACTAAAAGTGAACGTTGTAAACAGTTGATGGGATGTAAAATATGCTTTATCTTAGTAGATAATCGACGAATCTGTGAATGTTATACTTTGTAACAGTACTTTAGTTAGGATATAGGAGTACTCGTTAGGTAATCATTCCATACAAATACTGCAACGAGCGATTATGTACAGGTAGACGAGGACAATAAATTGTACGACGTTACATGAATCTTGTGTGCTGTCGAACTCAATTGGCACATGGAATAAGAAAAAATGGCAGTCGATCGATCGGGCAGAGCAAACAAAAGATTGCGTTTAGGAGGCGAGGAACGACAGCGAAATAACTTTTTTTAGACAAAACGACAGCGAAATAACTAGGCCAATTCTTATCATATCCAGCTATATTTTGTTTTAAGAGGCTAGTTAAGATCTGATAGGAACTGGCGGTCGACTAGCTTAGCTAAACTAAATCCAGCTTTGTATACTAATCGAGTAAACAAACGTTCGACGGATGTGGCATGTCCTGTGGTAGTTAAACCGTCGCTGCAACCGTGAGTCGCCAGTTTCAGAGTGACGGTTGGTGCATCTTCAGGGCTTCATATTCAGGGTTTCATATTCCAAGTCTTTTAAATTTTCCGATGCTCCATCATCAAGACGAAAGCAACATCGTGTAAGAAAGTACAACACGCGGATTAAGGACCAGAAATGTGAGGAGTCGAGTGGCCCTTTAAATTTAAAAAGTGTGACGCGAATCCGAAGAGAGGTACGCGCGGCGGATGAGAGTGACGCCTCTTCTAAAGAAGGAGATTGAGGTGAGCAAATGAAATCGCAAGTAGCATCAGCGATGGAGCTGAGCTGACTGTGCTCGACATCAACCTTTCCTTGTCCTTCTCGGCGCCGCGGGTCAACTTCATGTCCGACCTGGCGCTGCATGTGAAATATATATATATATACATCTCTTCTCTACTGCCGTACGCAATCATCAGCTGATGATCGGTTGGACGCCAGACTTCTTCTCCGAATCTCCTATCCGCAACCGAATTGACAAGGAAAATGTGTGTTATTACTCAATTAGTTACTGAATATAATTAACAAGAGCTGACGTGTCATGTCAGGTTGTTAGGAAGAGATGTAGTAGCAGCCGTGCGCATACCCGTATAAAATGAAGCACATGGGGTTGAGAAGTAATTAAGCGGTTAGCCGAACAGCGTGCATGTTTGTGTTGGAATGCATTATCATTTTTCCACTTCTCGGTCGGTGCACTGCGCTGAATTTTCTTACTTGTATAGTTGTCCTTTGAGCGGATTCTATGATTGATGTGCAGGTGGTAGCTGAAGCTTGACCTCGTTGGAGGCAAGTATCTGTTATATGAATGGCCATATGTGGATAGGCCTTAATCAAAAGAAGGCCAGGAACTTGGCAGTCCAGACCTCTTTATTATTTCAGCTAGGGAGCTCCTTTGCGGCGCCTGTTAGCGTTGCTTAAGACCGCGCCGTCTGAAGGATTCGTTAGATGGGCCGGGCACAAGAGTTTTGCGGCTGCTTCTTCAATTTGCTTGCGCGCTGAATGAAGCCGGCAACCAGGGTTCGACTCCTGATTCTGATCGATTTTCGTTTGCTTTTGCGTTCTGCTTCTTCACTGTCTTTGCGAAGCTGGTTCGACTCCTGGTTCCGTTTCGTGTTCTGAAAATGGTTCCATTAGTTAAAATAATGCACTTTTCATTATCACGAAGTAGAATATCACGTTCTGCTTCTTCAGTTTTGTACGTTCAACAAAACTAGTACAGACCTGTAGCTTCCAGACTCAGGAAAGCAAGTTTCACTACATGTTTCTCAAAAAACTTCATATTGCAAAAATCCCAGGCACGAATCTAGTTAATAAAAAAAATTCCTTCAATTTAACAAGCTTTGTGATTTCTCTGTAGATATTTTATTTCTCCTGCATCTTAACCTGAACTGATTCATGTACAAAAAAAAAAGAGTAAGAAGTGTTAGAATTTAATAAAGTACTATAGGCATAGAATGTAAGATTATTTTAACTTACTAATTCTTCCACTGTATTCAAAAAATGGAGGTTGGAGAACGAAAATATGAGAGAACCGAAATAATAGTGAACCATATATGCAAACGAACCAAAGAAGTCGTTGAACCAAAATTATTAGTGGAACGAAAAAGATGCAGAATCGAAAATGTGGATGAAAAAGAACCGAAAATTAAAAAGTGAACCAAAAATAAAGTCGTGGAACCAAAATTAATTTTGAACCGTAAAAATCTGGTGACCCGAGTTAATAGTGGAACGAAAAAGATGAAGAAACGAAAATGTTGATGAAAAAGAACCGTAACTAAAAAGTGAACCAAAAATAAAAGTGAAGCGAAAATTAAAGTGAACCAAATCAGTGAAGCAAAAATAAATTATGGTGAAAAATATATGCAGATGAACCAAAAATAGGGGTTGTAAAACGAAAATATAATTGAACCAAAAATAATAGTGAACCATAAAATGTCTTGGAACCATTATTAAAATTAAACCATCTATGAAGATGAACAAAAAAATGTCGTGGAACCATTATAAAAATTAAACCATCAATGAAGAGTATTATATTGTCGATGTTCGTTGGAAACCTTGCCGTGAGTTTGAATATGGCAGTTTTGTACAGAATTTGAAAAATGGTTCCTAAATTGAATCCATTTTTATAAAATGGAACCATTTCGAAAATTGAAACCATTTTCAAAATGGAACCATTTTAAAAAGAGAACCATTTTCAAATTTGGAACCATTTTCAATATGGAAACATTTTATAAAATGAACAAGTTTTAAATTTGGAACCATTTTAAAAAATGAACAATTTTTAAATTTGGAACTATTTTAAAAATGGTGGAATACGAAAAATTATATGAACCGAAAATAATAGTGAACCATAAATGCAGATGAACCGAAAATAAGGAAACAAAAAAATGTCGTGGAACCATTATTAAAATTAAACCATATATGAAGATGAACCCAAAAAAATGCCGTGGAACCAAAAACAATTTGTTTATTATATTGTTGCTGTTCATTGGAAATCTTGCCATAAAATGATAGGGAATCAAAAATGAAGTTGGAACCAAAAATAATAGTGCACCATTTAAAAAAATGATAAATTTTCAAAATCTGAACCATTTTTAAAACTGGAACTAATTTTAAATTCAGAACCATTTTCAAATTCGGAACCATTTTCAGAAATGAATAATTTTTAAATTTGGAACCATTTTCAAAATGGAACCATTTTAAAAAATAAACAATTATCAAATTTGGAATCATTAAATATGGAACCATTTTCAAAGTGGAACCAAACAATAAAAAATTGGACCGTAAATGAGGGTGAACCAAAATAATGGTGAACAGTGTGGGGCCCCCAAACTAGCTGTCCAGAAAGAACCAGTATGCATTCATTCACGATCCCATGATCAGTGTGTCATGAACAACATACTCGAGTTGGCATTGCAGATTACAGCATCCATTACATGAATTCAAACATAGTCTTACAACAAATGGTCACATGACCAAGTTCACATAACTGCCACGCAGGGCACACTTAACTAACACAACGGAAGTCTCGACGAAACGCGATAAAGCCCATGTCAACGCCAAACACCTACAGGCAGCTGACCGGGAGACGTCCTAGTTGGAATAGTCGTCGACGAAGCTCTCTTCTTCTCCAGTCTACTCCTGAGACTCCTCGGGATAAAAGTCTGGCTAGGACAATAGCCAGGGACGAAACCAATATGAGTACGTTTGAATGTACTCGCAAGCTCTACTCAGAACACAGGCTAATAGATGCAAGATATGACGTTTTGAGGCTGTGGTAGGAAAGGCTTTAGTAATAGGGCTAACTACCCATGGTGAATGTAAGATTTACCATGGTTGCTGTCATCTCTGTATTTTTGCTGAAAAAGATACTTCAAAAGATATATTTTTATAGAAAATAATCTTCTCGCAGATACCACGTATCATTGAGGGTTTTGAAAAGCTTTCCCAAAAATAGTTTTCTTTGCAGAACTTCTTAGGACTAGGGCCACCTCCAGGTTTTCTTTCAAAACACACCTCTGTACCTCAAAGATACGATCATTCCCAATCTTCCAGTACTTCCATGTACTCACTTGCTTTCCAACACAACACCACTTTTTGAAAACTTCGACACAGTGCTAGCTACATGGCCTTTCAACTGTCCATGACCGCGGACGCGGCTATTCGAATAGTTTTAACTCTGCAGAGTGTGTACACTTTCACCACATGATCTAGTACATCCGCCGTGATTTAATCACGAACTATTCGAGACATCATGCACTCATTAGATGACTAATCCTAACTTCCACTATGTCGATGCTAGTACAAGATATACCTCTTCGATTGGGTTTATTCTCCCCGGCACCGAGTGTGTTGGCCATAACATTCCAATACCTTTACTTTCTCAATCTCCCAACATCACACCGCCACGTCAGGAGACCCAACGATTGCACCCGGTGGCTCAAGTTAATCATAACAGTCCCACACTTTGTATGCCCCGTCACCCCACTCCCAGCGACATTTCGGTTCAAGGGTCACTGCCCCTTATAGCATTTGAGGTAAAATCTCATACTAACACAAACAAACTTCAGTCAAGCCCCGTGCCCATTTTGGAGTAATGTGGTTGTACGGTATGGCTGTCCAGCGAAGACTAGGTTATGTGTCATTTTTGAAAAACATTTCTCCGAAAATCCTCATGTCCATACCACCAATTGGGCAAGGTCCCACCTTCCCAAGAGGGTTTTCATAAATCATTTTGTTTTTCCAAAAACAACACAAGGGTGCCCATCCTAAAATTTTATGCTTTCTTGAAATAGTAAGAGGGTGGTTGGGGTAGAGTTTCCTACAGTTTTTGCTACGGTCTGGAGTATATACCCGAACTGGGGTGTATAATCAGTATATATTATGCAAGAAAATATGCATAGCATGGTAAAAATAAAATATGTGAAGGGTGCAAGTTTTCTGAGATGGCTTGCCTTGGTCAAATGTTTGTCCCTGCTGCAGCTGATCAATATAATCTCCAGAAAAACCCTCAGCTGAAAACTCCTCCTCGTGATTTTCTAGCGTCGCGAAAATAAAAAGAGCACAATCAACATACAACAAGACAATCTAACAAGCACACATAAGGCAGTTCAACAAGCACAAGCAATGAAACAAAACTATCACTTTATCAAACAAGGTTGGCAAAGCAACAAGAGTTTATTAGTTTTACTAATAGAGTTAACATAGTAAGTTAACATCTTTTAGGGACTACTTGCTAACATGCAAGGTTAAAAGTCACTATCAACTTAAACAAAACATAAACTACAGGATTTTAGCTACAAGAGGTGATTTTGGTTAAACCATATTTTAAGATTCCACAATCATGGTTAAGTAATTTTAATCATCTTTTAACACCACAAGCTTAACCTAGGCAATTTTCAAAGGTATTAATTAACCACACAAGATTAACTTTTAGCTTTAACCTAGCACAGACCACTAACAGTACTAACATATTAAACAAGTTTAAACAAGCAGATAACATATTCAACACATCCAACAACAAGCAAGACACAATTTTTATTAAAGCAATTTTAATTCTTTTAAGAGCTATTTAGACAGAAAACACTACTAAAGTAATTTAAATCAACCAGGAAGTTTTACCACTTCAAAAATCTTACAAAGCTAGATTCTGGTTCTCTGATAACATTAGAAACTACCACATTTGAGTTTGCTTCAAAATCAAATTTACAGAATTTATTAAAAAATGTTCAAAGTGTTCTCTGACCCTATTTTAAAACACAAAAAACTTCTGTTCTAGGCATCACAATCACATGGGGTAAACTTCTTGTGAAAGCTAAGGTCAAAGGCTAACCACAGAAATTTGGTTTGCAATTTTTGGATTACCCTGTCTCAAGTTAAAATCAAACCATGGTTTCTGACCAGTGACAGGGCAACATTTTTCAAGAACACATAATAATATATTTTCCACTTCTGCAAGTTACACACGCTTTTAAACTTACTTGGCTACCTCTGTGATTTTTGGTTTGGTCAAATTTTAAGTTTAGCAATTTCATTTTGATTTAATCCAACAAGACAGAAACAGCTAAACACATAAATTTAATAAACACGCTAGAAAAAAATCTAAACGGGCCAGATCTGCTGCGGAGCCCAGCTCAGCATCGAGATCCAGCCCACGCGGCTGCGCGCGCGGGAACGGTGCGGTTCAAAGGGAACCGTCGATCCGCTGATGGACGGCCCAGAGGCATCGTCTCCGTCGCGACACGGCGCGAGCGGTCCGAACCCCTAGCAATGGCGGGGGCTCGATTTTCTCACCTAGGGGCGACGAACGGCGGTGAGGTTGATGCGTGGGTGTGGCAGAAGGTCGGGGGAGAGCTTGGTGTGAAGAAGAACTTGCGTCGCGGCTCCTGTCGACGGCGAACTCGAGCGGTCCTTCCTCGGGTCCGGCACGGCTTCGGCGATCTGGGAACGCGAGGGAACAAAAGGGATTGTCAACGAGGTGTTCGCCGAACAGGGCTTGCGACAGAACCAAGAATGGAGGGGAGAGGTGCGGTGATACGCCGGCAACATTCACAGCATGCTTGCGGTGGTCGGCGGCGGGTTCACGGCGTTCTTGGCAACCAGAGAGCAAGGTGGGTGGAGTGGTGCGAATGGGGATGGAGAGGTGAGCGAGGGGGAGTGGAATGGCACCGAGTTGCTCGGTTTCCTGCTCTTATCCGAGCGGCAACGGGTGGGAGCGAGGTGGTCCGAGCGGTGGTGGCGAGGGCATGCGCTGGTTGGCCAGCTCGGCGGCATCGTTGCCGTCTGCGTGGTCTGGTGAGCGGGCAGTGGAGTGATGGCAAGGCGGGGTAGGAACGAGGCAGGGAGAGGCGGTGCCAAGGCAATAATGCCTTGCCTCTCGCGCGGGTTGGTCGAGCTGGATCCGCTGCTGATTTCTTCTCCACCGCGTGCCCAGGTTTTCCGGGGTGGAAACAGACGTGCTGGGGGTGTTACGTGACAACGTAGGCGTGTCCGGGTCGGTGTGTGTGTGTTGGGTGTGTGCGGTGCACACGGTGCACGTCGGCCTGGCACGGCTGTGCACGCCTCCCTGGCTCGGCACCAGTGCACCCAATGCACTAGAGTGAGTGTGTGAGTAGAAGGGTAGGACTAGGTAGGGTTTTGGATGTGTTTAAATCAAGAATTTGAATCAAAACGAAATTGGCCAAAATTGAAAAATTCAGAAAATTCACTTTAGGACTTGGTGAAATTTCTAAGTCCCTGAATTTTGTTAACAGTTAGCCAAGTTAACCAGATGCAAACAAGGGCTTAGGAAGTTCCAAAAATTTGGAAATGGTTTTTATGTGACACTACACACCACAGACATGGATGACTATCAACAATTCATCCAGAAAACAATTTGAGCAGAGAGATCAAATTGTGACAAAATGGTGTGTTTTAACTGCCTCTGTCCTGTTATTCAATAGCCTTTTGTGAGCATGATAAAAATATCATAGGCTAGTCAAACATGAAAATCCTTGGCTTTATAATGGAGTACCAACACAATACTCCAATACCATGGAAAAAGTTGAGATAAAATATCACCATAAGATCCTTGATCAAGTGCTCAAAAATAGTTCAGAGAAAAAGGGTTTTCCAGAGGTTTAACCTAGGGTTTTGAATTTTTAAGACTTTTTTTTAAACTTAGGTGTTGAATTTGAAGTTTGATTTATATAACATTTAAATCAAGCAAACAAGTCACACTTTAAGCCACTAATTAACAAGACCATCAAACCAAATCAAGGAACAAATCACAACATCAGACAAAACAACACTTTTAGGAAAAGTTTTTGTTGGTTCCAATTTTTAGGTATTTAAATTATGGTTAAGAGAGACTTACCAAAGTTTGGGCTGTGACAAATAGTCAGGTGAACTATAAATATTGATGGAATACGAAAACTTATATGAACCGAAAATACAAATAGTGATACATATATGCAGATAAATCAAAAAAAGTGATGCAACAAAAATTAATTTCGAATCATAGAAGCTGGTGAACCGAATTAAGAGTGGAACGAAAAAAGCTGGACAACCAAAAATATGGATTAAAAACAATAGAAAATAAAAAGTGAACCAAAAATAAAAGTGAACCGAAAATAATAGTGCACTAGGAAAACAAATTGAAACAAAAAAATGGCATGTAACCATTATTAATATTAAACCATATATGAAGATGAACCAAAATGAATGACGTGGAACCAAAAACACTTATTTTATTATAATTGCTGCTCTTTGTTGGAAACCTTGCCATGGGTTTCAATATGCTAGTTTTGTACAGAATTTGAAAATGGTTCCAAATTCAAGATTTTGTTCATATACAAAAATGAAACCATTTCCAAAATTGAAACCATTTTCAAAATTGGAACCATTTTCAAAAATGAACAATTTTCAAATTTGGAACCACTTTCAAAAAGTTAATTTTTTAAAATTCAGACCATTTAATAAATGATAAATTTTCAAAAATCGGAACCATTTTTAAAATTGAAACCATTTTTACAATCGGAACCATTTTTAAATTTGGAACTATTTTCAGAAATGAGCAGTTTTTTAAATTTGGAACCATTTTAAGAAATGAACAAATTTTAAATTTGGAACCATTTTCAAAATGGAACCATTTTTTAAAATGAACAATATTTAAATTTGGAACCATTTTAGATTCGAAACCATTTTCAAAATGAAACCAAAAAATAAAAAATTGGACCATAAATGAGGGAGAGCCAAAATAATGGTGAACAATCAGATGAACCATAAATATTGGTGGAAATACGAGAATTGTATGAACCAAAAATAAAAATAGTGAACCATATATGTAGATGAACCAAAAAATGTGATGAAATGCAAATTAATTTTGAATCATAGAAGCTGATGAACCGAATTAAGAGTGGAACGAAAAAAGTTGGACAACCACAAAAAAAATATGGATGAAAAATAATAGAAAATAGAAAGTTAACCAAAAATTAAAGTGAACCAAAAATAATAGTGCACCAGGAAAAAAAGTGAAACAAAAAAATGACGTGGAACCATTATTAATATTAATCCATATATGAAGATGAACCAAAATGTATGACGTGGTACCAAAAAACACTTCTTTTATTATATTGTCGTTGTTGTTGGAAACCTTGCCGTGAGTTTGAATATGCTAGTTTTGTACATAATTTAAAAAAAAAGGTTCCAAAATTGAAACCATTTTCAAAATTGGAACCATTTTAAAAAATGAACAATTTTCAAATTTGGAACCATTTTCAAAAAGTTAACAAATTTGGAACTATTTTAAAAAAGATAAATTTTCAAAATCTGTACCATTTTTTAAATTGAAACCATTTTTACAATTCAGAACCATTTTCAAATTTAGAATCATTTTTTAAATTCGGAACCATTTTCAGAAATGAACAATTTTTAAATTTGGAACCATTTTCAGAAATAAACTATTTTTAAATTTGCAACCATTTTACAAATGGAACCATTTTGTAAAATGAACAAATTTCATGTTTGTAACCATTTGAAATTCGGAACCATTTTCAAAATGGAACCAATTTAAAAATGGAACCTAAAAATAAAAATTGGACCATAAATGAGGGTGAACCAAAATAATGGTGAATAATCAGATGAACCAGAAATGGTTGTGGAATATGAAAAATTATATAAACAGATTTAAACTCGGTTGTCAAATCCTTTAGATCACGCTGGTGAGACTCTTCCCATTTTGCCTGATGCTTGAAAATTACCTCATCGATCAATGCATCAACCTGAAAAACACAGAAAAAGAAAAGAGGAAATCATATAAGAACCAATCAAACTCAAAAAAGGCAATAAGGAAAAAAGTGAACCACAAAATGGAAAATTACATTATCCGATTGCGGTGAGTCACCGAGGACACCCAAGTTAGGATCATCGAAGAAAGGTGCAGAGGGAACATCATAATTCATCTGAGAATGGTCTGCAATAATAGGCGTAGAAGGCGCAACATCATGAATCTCTGGATTAACAACAAGAACATGCATATGAGGAGCATCATCGGGAATCTCTGGATTGCCAACAAACAAGGGCATATAAGGTGCAGCTTCATGAATGTCTCGATTGTCAACAATCAAAGCCATGTCTGCCTCATCATTAGACGAGTCTGGCTCGTCTTAAAGAGCATGAAGATGGTCAGGATTGTGGTACAGCTGTGCATATGGTGTCAAAGTTATGTCCTTGATCTGCAAAACAGGAAAAAAAGGAAAAAGGCATTTAACAACAATGTGAACCAAAAAAACAAAGTTACACGAATAGGTGCTGCAAAAATGGTATTCAGTAATGAAACATGTGTACCTCCAAAACTCCATAAGGAGGGCGAAATCACTCTGCCTTACATGATGAATCCTAGGGCGACCATAATCAAAGCCTTCATTTTGTCCATTGAAGTCAGCATGATCCATGTATACAATCTGTGCATACAACACAAGAAGCATAAGAACCTGTTGTACTGATAAAGAAACAAATGCAATAAATCCAGAAAAGAAAACACTACGGGATGGTTGAAATGGAATCCCCACCAAAAAATTCGGGGCAAAATGGTTGAAATGTAGGTGAATTGAGGCCAACACCTTCACGGTCTTCCCCTTGTTTTAGCGATTGGGGTTCCATCAAATCGAAGCATGTATACACTAGGGTTGAGAGCACGTAACAGATGAAGCCACCACGTAACACACATGACATCAGCCCCCATGAAATACGCAAAAAGGTAGGATCGTGGATTTCGGCGAGTACAAGTACCGAAACTAACTACAACGATCAAGCCGGATCGAGCTAGTAGAAGAAGTACCAAGCAGAGGTCGCGGGGTAAAAAAAACACGAACCTGGATCCGCCATGGACGGCGGCGGGCGCAGTGCGACCCCTAGTGAAGCATCAAGGAACCACCAGTCGAAGAAGATCTCGGAAATTCACTCCAGGGGAAGGAAAATCTGGGAGCGCACAGGAAAAAGAAAGAAGAGAAGGAAACAGGACGCTCGAATCCGTCTTCGACTCGCTGCTGTGGAAAAGTAAAAGAACGCTCCGCCGAAAAAAGTGGGCCGGCCCAGAAACGCAACGCGGTCGAAGTCCTTCAGGCGGCGCTAGCGCTACGCGACGCTAACGGGCGCCATATAGGATTCGCCTTTCAGCTGGAATATGCGAAAGTAGAAAGGAGCTTTTGGCCCAAAATGAGTCCAGATTAAGCGGGAAGGTGTGGCGCTCCGCACACCGGGCCACAACTTGGGCTGGCCCAGTGAGGTGTGTGGCGAAAATATTCTTGCATGCCATGTTCATATTTATGTAAATTACTTCAATACATAAAACTTGCGCATATTAATTTTTTGTTTATATAGAAAATGTCAATGTATATGTGGTGTTGTCCGGCCGTTTCGGACTAATTACACTGCTAATCACGTGGCTAACAACTTTGTGTTCCACGCTGCCCCATTTTGTAAGTTTTTGTATGAAATTGACCTTCATAGCAACTTTGTGTATGGCGAGTGCTATTTCTACTAGAGTTGCAATCGTACTTATCATTGCTCATTAGTTGATCTTATAAGATACGGCCCCATTTTAAAAATTGGCACAAGGTTCCAGATTTTGCCGGCCCAGCCCTGCTGGTTGCAAGTTGGATGTCATGTTTAATGATTTTCTCATGCAAATGTGAGCATACCTTACCAAGATGAATCATGCATTGCTAATTTTGTTTGCATGAATTAATTTAGGATCCAACCAACAAACTGTGGGTTTTACTCAGCACTCATAAAGCTACCAATTATGCGAACAGATTCTCACGACACACTTGGTAGTTGGAAGAAAATTAATTGTGACGTGTCAGCATAATATATACAAGCCCACAAGCGACACAAGCACAATATACAAGCCACACTCATGCAGATAGATGGATAGCTAGGGTTTTATGTCCATTATGTGGACCTCTTCGCGTTTCCCTAGCCATATATGAACAATGGATGTAGATAACTTTTTCGTCATTGAAACTTTTTACAAGTGGGATTAACAAACTATGGGTTATAGTCACAATGTTGCAATGCATGCATGCAAATATACCTCACAAGCTATAGGCGCATGGAACAAGCAACCGGAACAGATCATGAACAACTTATGCATGTTTCCTTGCACCTCTTTAGCTTTCTCTAGCTATATAAACCATCCAGAGAATGAGCTTATGGATATATTTTACAATGGACTAACCGATGAATCTAGGACATATCTGGATAGTTGTGCTTGCTGTGTTTTCAGGAAAAAGGACTCCAGATGAAGCTGAAGAACTATTGGCTAAAATAAGCCAGAACCATGATGATTGGACCACTCCTGAACCGCCAACAACATCATCGCCAGCGCCAGCTCCAACACCAAAGAAGAGGGGTATTCATGTTCTGAATCCCGAAGATATGCAAAAAGCTAAGAAATCTCTTAAAGAGAAGGGTATTAAATCTGAAAAAGTAAAGAATCTCTTCTCTACTGCCGTACACAATCATCAAGTGATGATCGGTTGGACGCCATACTACTTCTCCGAATCTCCTCTTGCCGCAAGACCAGCGAACCTTGATGGAGGCTGGATGTACCGTTTAATGGCTGTGGTGCGGGCTATCCTCAACCGGGATGGGTGGCAGCATGACCGAAGGATTTGCGCTCCTTAGTGCTTTCAGACTTTTTTATTAACAGTGGCTGGTTTGTAGCCACTTTGGTTGTCGTTGTTTAAATTTCGTTTTGTAATACTCTAAGTACTCTTGAAACCTTGCAATAAAAAGTCGTGTGCATCAATCTGATGCAGAGGCTAAGGCCTTAAGCTCCCATTTCTATAAAAAAAACTTCTCCGAATCTCCTATCCGCTAGAAACTGAATTGAAAAGGAAAATGGGTGTTATTACTCAATCAGTTACTGAATATAATCAACAAGAGCTGACGTGTCTTGTCAGGTTGTTAGGAAGAGTAGTAGCCGCCGTGCGCATACCCGTATAAAATGAAGCACATGGGTTGAGAAGTAATTAAGCGGTTAGCCGAACAACGTGCATGTTTATGTTTGAATGCATTAGTATAATTTTTCAACTTCTCGGTTGGTGCACTGAGCTGTATTTGAGAAAATGACAGAAAACTACGACATTTGTGTCTCAGTTGTCACTTAACTACGACAATTGGAGTAAATGTCACATGACTACCATCTCAGGGACAGGGTTGTGACACAAAACACTAATTCGTCATCTTAAGAGTGTTAACCCGTTCTCTGACAACTTGGACCCGCCTGTTAGTTATACGTGGCAAAAAAACAAATTAAAAAAAACGAGGAAGTCAACGCTAGCAGCAGCTCTGCTCGGGCAGCAGAGGCAATGCCGGCGGGGCGCCAGCGCCGACGTCGAGCTCCACGCGGCCATGGCGCTGGCAGACATGGCCGGAATCGAGCGCGCGCTCCCTGTGCAGCACCACGCCGCCGCCGCCGTGCCTCAGGTAATCGATTTCTTTGTTGTACGTACGCCCTGCATCTCGATCCAGCTCTGGCCAGCCATGGTTTCTCAACGGTGGCCGACGCGCTTGCAGCTGACGGCGACGGAGCACGAGGAGGGGAGCTGGAGAGCGAGGCTAAGCCTGGAGCTGGGCAAGGTCGCGCTCATCTTGCCATGCACCTAGTCACTTAGCTCTGCATCTTGGCGCTGCGGCCAGCAGGGCTCCGGCGGGCAGCGCAACAGGCGTGGGGCGGAGGCGCGGCTAGCACGGTGTCGACATCGTGCAGGCGCCCCGTGCCACCTCCGTGCGCCACTCGTTCCGGCCACGAGCCGCGGCCTTGACAACCGCGCCTTCGGCCTCGGGCAAAGGCGTGGCGAGCTGTTGCGGCTACCGGCGCGCGTGGCCATGTCGCAGCTCGTCTCGGCGCGTGACAGAGCTCCAATGATGCATTACCTCTTTCACGATGACGAAGTTCGGTCGACCGGCCATCTGCCGCCTCGCCGGCGATCTCCAGTGCCGTTCGCGTTCCCAAAGCTGGACGGCCTGGCGAGCTGGTGTTGCGGTGGCTAGCTGCACACAAGGTGTTTGACATAATGCCCTACGTCCAATCTAACACCGCGGCGCAGCGATGGAGGTGAAATCCGGCACAGGTCTGGCCGCCGCTCCGGCACCCTCCTTCTCGTCTTCCACGACCCCCTCCTCGTCTTCCTCGCACCCACGAACTCCTCCTCGTCGTCCAGGCTGCACAGTGTCGACGAGCTCGCGCACGGGCGAGCTCCGGCCAGCCGCGGGCGCGGGCTCGCGCGAGCTCCGCCAGGCACGGGCGAGCTCCGGCGAGCCGCGGGAGAGCTCCGTCCGGCACGGGCGAGCTCCGGACAGCGCTGGCGCAGGCACGGGCGACCTCCGGCCAGCGCGGCTCTGCTCCCCCGCAACCTCGGCCTCCCCGTGCGCCATGGACGGCGTTCCTCACTCTCGTGAGAGAGTGTTGACTCTCCTCTTATTTGTTTTCTATTTTATATATCCTATTTTTGCCATGTAGATCTGACAGTGGGCCAGGCATGTCAGAAAACCTGTTAGTACATTAATACGGTGCCACGTCGGACCCGACAGGTGGGTCAGACATGTCAGAAAACAGGTTAAGCCCAGCATACCGAGAAATTAGTGTTTTGTGTCACAACTCTGCCCCTGAGATGGTAGTCATGTGACATTTATTCCAATTGTCGTAGTTAAGTGACAACTGAGCCCCAAATGTCGTAGTTTTCTGTCATTCACTCGTTGTATTTTGATGATTTGATGTGCAGGTGGTAGCTGAGCTTAAACTCGTTGGAGGCAAATATACGTTCAAAAAACATGGCCATTTGTGGATAGGCCTTAATCAAAAGAAGGGCCCGTAACTTGGGACGTGGATTAACGGCACATGGAGACGAACGGACATGATATACGGATTTTTTTTAGAAAATTAAAAAATGTTCAAAAAAATCTGAAATTTTATACACTCAAATATTACCAAATATTCTACTCATGTAAATAATTTAACCACAAAATATTTTTTGTTAACTTCTGGGCAAAAAAGACGAATCTCTGGCGAATATAGTGTGTATATAGCGTCCTTTTTGAGCAAATCTTTACACAGGTTGCAATAAATGTTATTTTCTGATGTCTACGCACGCTTCTATTCTTGTAGACAGTGTTGGGCCTCCAAGTGCAGAGGTTTGTAGAACAGCAGCAAGTTTTCCTTAAGTGGATCACTCAAGGTTTATCGAACTCAGTGATGTAGAGGTCAAAGATATCCCTCCCAAACAACTCTGCAATTAAGATACAAGAAGTCTTGTGTCCCCAACACACCTAATACACTTGTCAGATTTAGAGGTGCACTAGTTCGGCGAAGAGATAGTGAAATGCAAGTAATATGGATGATTATAAGTGGTAATTGCAATCTGAAATAAAGATGGCAGCAAGCAAACATGAGACAAAATGAGAGCAAACGGTGTTTCAATGCTTGGAAAGAAGGCCTAGGGATCATACTTTCACTAGTGGACACTCTCAACAATAATAATATAATTAAATACATAGATATTTCCTCTTCACTATGCTACTCTGAGCTATTCCCTTGTTGGATAACGAACACCAATCCACTGCGTAGGGCTATAAAAGCACACCTTAAAGTTGCATTCCACATCTAGGGAACCCCAATGTCACTAAGAGCGCCCCAAAATAGTACTAGACAAACACCACAATTTCATAGAGACATCCAACACAAATAATAACTCATGATAAGTATTCATGTAAACTTTAGCCTAAGAGTCATACACGGTACGCACACTGTCAACTTCGCACCATGGGACAAAGGTGACTCCGGAGTTTACATTAATAAAACCACTCAAGTAGTATAATTCATAAGATAACGAAGAGTAACATCCATGGATCCAACTAGATTACAAAGCTCATGATCACATAAAGATCACACCATGGAAGAGAGAGATGAACCACATAGCTACCGGTAGAGCACTCAACCTCGGTGAAAACTACTCACACATGGTCATGGTGAGCACACTTGATGGAGACGTTGATGAAGAGGTGCAGCCCGGAGTGGAGGCGGCGGCCCGCAGCAGCCACGGCGCGGCGGCGGCGAGCGGCGGCGGCGGCCCTTGGCCCCCCTTCTTCTTCCTTGGTGATGGTGCAGCAATGGAGGAGCTCCTCCCCCTCCTTGGCGGCTGCCAAGAGGAGGAAAATTCGTGGCTTTTTTTGGTTCTCACGACCTAGGGTTTCCTTCTTTATATGGACTCTCGGATTTCCGTCACCCCCTTTTAGGGTTCCACCAAAACGGGCCTATAGGCCGCGTCCGAACTCCGATTTGGCTGATCTCGGGCTTAAAATCTCCGTATGGAAAATTGTGACAACTTTCCCTTTAATTTGATTTCCATTGGATGCCATCTTCGAGGGTCAAAATGACAATCTCCGCAAAAAGTTCTCAGACAGATTTCAGGAAAGTCCCAATTTGACTCCAACAAGGTTTCCTTTGCCCAATTTTGATAATTCCTACACATTAAAGTGTAAAACAAGAACATTGTGCACTTTGCCAACTATTAGTAGGTTTGTCCAATAAATATCATAATATGATATAAAGTGCATATAAAACATGTGGCAATTGATATAAAACAAGCATGGAACATCCGAAATTATAGATACGTTTGAGACGTATCATTTTCTAACACAATTTTTTGTACGAATGCAATACTTGATAATATTAGCCCGACTGGAAGTTTTGGAGTTTTTTGAGCTTTTTTGATTTTTTTTTATATCAGGTGCAGACGTATCCGAGAATCACTGCGTATTTTCGCTGAAACTTGGCGGTACAGACCTCCTTATTTTTCAGTTGGAATGGGTAGTACGAAAGTGAAAGAGTCCAGATTAAGCGGGCGTGCTGTGGAAGTTTCACCATTGAAACTTGATGGGTATGGCCGTATTTTAGGAAATGTGGCTCTCTCGAGTCATGATTCGGTTGTGCCAGTGTTATTGGGCCGTCAAGGTAGGGAGCCCCTATATAGCGCTCTAAGCGCAACTTGGCGTGGGAACAGGCAAACCCTATATGCCGCCCGTTAGCGGCGCATAACCCTAGCGCCGCTAACGGGAGCGACCTAATGGGCCGGCCCATAGTTAGGCGACTGTTTTTTTGGGTTAATTAGATATATGCCACTCCAATTCATGCGAAATCGAAAAATGCCACTCCAATTTGCAACTTTCGAAAAATGCCACTCCAAGTTTTGCATACGTCTATAAATGCCACTCTACTCATTCCTGCCCCATTTTGGTAGAAAAACTGGATGCGTATTTTGTCTTGGACGATTTTGCCCCTAAGCCCATGACTAAAATCAACAGCAGCAAAGCAGGCCAGTTCTTCTATCCCGCACGCACAAGCCCTGGCAGGACGCCACCACCGCCGCCCTTTCTCGCCGGCGTGCACCGAAGCCAGCGCTGCCGCCCTCCTTCCTCGCCAGCGTGCCCCGTAGATCCCAATCTCCCGCAGCCCGCGCGGTCGCCGCCCTTCCTTGCCGGCACGCCCGCAGCCCGCGCCGCTGCCGCCCCTCCCCGCCGACACGGCACCGCAGCCCGCGCCGCTGCCGCCCCGAAGCTCCCAGATGCTGCATGCCTGCAGCCCCCGCCGGCCGCGCCCCTTCCCTCCGTTGTTAGCGCTGTCGCCTCCCTGCTAGAGCTCGCTCGCACACGAACATGGTTGTTTTTAGTCAAAATTGGCTCAGGGTCAATTTGGTCCAATACGAAATACGTATCCAGTTTTCCTACTAGAATGGAGCAAAAAACGAGTATAGTGGCATTTGTAGACGTATGCGGGAATTGGAGTGGCATTTTTCGAAAGTTGCAAATTGGAGTGGCATTTTTCGATTTCGCATGAATTGGAGTGGCATATATCTAATTAACCCGTGTTGCAAATTGGAGTGGCATGTTTCTTTTCGTTCATATTTTCTTTTTCTGTTTTGTTTTCTTTTTTCTTTTCTTATTTTTTTTTGTTCTTCTTTAAATTGTTTTTTGAAAATTTTATAATTTTTGAAAATGGTTCCAAATTTAAAAATGGTTCCAAATTTAAAAATGGTTCCGAATTTAAAAATCGGTTCCATTTTTGAAAATGGTTCCAAATTTAAAATGGTTCCAAATTTGAAAATCGGTTCCATTTTTGAAAATGGTTCCAAATATAAAATGGTTCCGAATTTAAAATGGTTCTAAATTTTGAAAATGGTTCCAAATTAAAAATGGTTCAAAATTTAAAAATGGTTCCTTTTTCAAAATGGTCCCCAATTAAAAAATGGTTCCATTTTGAAAATGGTTCCCAATCAAAAAATGGTTCCATTTCGAAAATTGTTCCATTTTAAAAATGGTTCCAAATTAAAAATGGTTCCAAATTTTGAAAATGGTTCCAAAATAAAAAATGGTTCCAATTTTGAAAATGGTTCAATTTTTAATATGGTTCCAAAATTGAAAATGGTTCCATTTTGAAAATGGTTACAAAATTTAAAATGGTTCCAAATTTGAAAATTATTTACTTTTGAAAATGGTTCTAATTTTGAAAATGGTTCCAAAATTAAAAATGGTTCCAATTTTAGAAATGGTTCCAACTTTGAAAATGGTTCCAATTTTGAAAATGGTTCCTTTTTAAAAAATGGTTCCAAAACTGAAAATGGTTCCAAATTTAAATTGGAACCAACCATTACTGAAAATTAAAATTTGTTCCAATTTAAAAATTGTTCAAATTATAAAATTCTAGACGCTTCTGTACTAAACTCACGTGAAAGTTTTAGAATGTTGGGCAGACCGAACGAAATAGAAAATATGGAGCGAAGGAAGCACAGCGAGCGAAGGAAGCAGAGCGAAATCGGTAATGGGCTGGCCCAGATCGTACTCGCTTCAGGCAGCGCGTGTCTGGTGTGACGCTAACGTGCGCCATATAGGCGCCCCCGTGGGAACGCCTGAAGCGCTGCCCCGCATAGGCCGGCCTAGGTAAGCTTGCTTGCCAGCTTCGGTTCAGTTTTTTCTTTTTTTTTTGCTTCCGAATTTCAAAATTATATAAAATGGTTCATGAATTTGAAAAATGAACATTTTTTAATCTGAAACATTTTTAAAACGAACATTTTTCAAATCTGAACCATTTAAAAAATGAACAAATTCCAAAATTTGAACCATTTTAAAAATGAACATTTTTTGAATCTGAACCAGTTTCAAAAAATTAACAAATTTAAAAATATGAAACATTTTTAGAATTGAAGATTTTTAAATCTGAACCATTTTCAAAAATGAAAAAATTTCGAAATATGAACCATTTTAAAAAATGAACAAATTTTAAATATATGAACCATTTCAAAATGAACATTTTTTAAAAATAATAATTTTCGCAAAATGAACATTTTTCAAAAAAAGGAAAATGTTCATGAATTTCAAATAAAACCCAAACAAAAAATAGAAAACTTGTAAATCAGAAGAAAAAAACGAACCTGAACTGTCTAGGAAAACAGGAAAAAACCAAGCTCAAGGAAAATGGGCTGGCCCAACAATGGTGTCACGTGGAGCGTCCGTGTACTGGGGTGGACCTATATTCCGCGAACCACGGAGGTTACAAACATCAGCGTACCCCCCCCCCCCCCCCCCCCCCCCCCCCCCCCCCGATGACTATGGGCCTAGCCCAGTTCCTTTTTTTTTCGTGTTCGCGTTTCTTTTTTCATTTTCTTTTCTGTTGTTTTCTTTTCTTTTTGTTTCGTTTTTTTCGAAATTTGTTCAATTTCAAAAATTGTTCATTTCAAAATTTGTTCAAATTTAAAATGTTTCATATTAGAAAATTGTTCATTTCGAAAAATGTTCAGATTTGAAATTTGTTCATATTCGAAAATTGTTCATTTTCAAAATTTGTTCAGATTTAAAAATTGTTCATTTCAAAAAATGTTCAGATTTGAAAATTGTTCATTTCGAAAAATGTTCATATTTGAAATTTGTTTCAGATTCGAAAATTGTTCATTTTCGAAATTTGTTCAGATTTAAAAATTGTTCAGATTTGAGAACTGTTCATTTTAAAAAAATGTTCAGATTTGAAAATTGTTCATTTCAAAAAAAAAATCAGATTTGAAATTTGTTCATTTCAAAAAATGTTCAGATTTGAATTTTATTCAGATTAAAATTTCGAAATATATTCTCTTTTTTTTTTACCTAGAACACAAGATTACATTAATAACGGGACTCATCAGAATGGCTGGTCACAGATGATACAGGGAGTTCAGCTGGCAAGGCTTCCAGCCACATCTGCCTAAGTTCATGCCTACTAGCTCCCAATGCCGCAAGGGCATGTGCTAACTTATTACAGTCACGCGGAACATGTGAAATCATAAAAGAACTGAAGTTCAGGCGTAAAAAGACCCTAAGGTCTCGGTAGATAACACCCTCGGCCTCAGGTGCCAGGTCGAAGTCTGTACTCCTCACAGCACGTACCAGATCCAGATGTTGAGAGTCGGTCTCGATATGGATATGCCCCATTCGGCCATTCCCCACAGCGCCGCAGCCTGAACTGCTTCAGTGCATGCTTGTCCTTCAGCTTGGTCGACGCTCGCCACATGCTCCAGAACGCCAGCACCTGAGCCTCGTACAAGGCCATCAGTATCTCGCACCACAAAGCCCCATCCGCATGTTCTGTCTCCCGCTTTAAACGAGCCATCTATATTAATTTTCCATATACTGTCCTGATGGTCTAGTGACTGTCCCGCCCGAAGCAGCGAAACAGGAAAAACAACAGAACGTGGAGCAAAAACGGTAGCTATAGGCGCTCCCACGCGTCCTATAGGCCGTTCCCCTGAGGGCGATGCGCATTTCGGCGTCTAACCGACGCAATGAGCGTTGTATAGGTGTCACCGTCAAGGTATAGGGCACAGCCTCAAATTATCTACTTCTGGCACTCATTTGGGCCCAACTGGTTGTGTCGCACCCTCAGGTGTCTCATGTTCGGCCTGGCCCAGGGGAAACCCAAGTCCGACCTCGACTCAAACGAACACCACGCCTTCTAACAAAAGCCGCCTCTCTCGCCGTTCTCAAATCAAACACCACCAAACCTGTGATCTCATGGCCAAGGCGATGGCCGGTGAAGAGGGTCCCATTGCGAACCCTAGAACCATATCAGAGGTAGAGCAGCCTGCTGACGCGGCGCTAGCGCCGATTCAAGAAGATAATTCGGCTGCGTCTTCTATCGACCAGAAAAAGAGGTACCTTATGCCGATGACGATGGTTGAAAATCTCCTTTCCCAAAACCACCACACTTCTCGGTGACGACGACGACGACGATTCCGAGCACGGGGAGATGTGGGATGAGGCGATCGACTCCTTCAACCAGCTGAGGGAGGAGCTCATGGTTTTTCAGGCAAAGCTCCGGGACCAGTACGTCACCAAGGGCTACATCGAGGTCGACGACGACTACCACGACGAGGTGGCTAGGAACACGAAAGCCTACCATGATCTCGATGCCCTCGTTGACAAGTTAAACCACGATGAAGAGGAGGAGGAGACGAACAGAGGATGTGCCTGAAAACTTTAGACGTGTGTGTGCATCCGACGTGAAGACGGATGGACAGAGGATGCAGCATCACAATGTGCAGTCTATCTACCTACACAAATCTATGTTTTTTTCAAGATCGTCGGGAGGATTAATCCCCATCATCTATTATGTTCCAACTTGAAAGTCAATCCATATCAAAGGAATCATCATACCGAGCGATCGGTGATTGAAGGGACATGATGTCTAGCTCCTATCGTCAGTTTTGAGTTTTGTGTTGTGTGCTGTCACGTTTACACTCTGAGTTGGTGTAGACAGTAATAATAACAGCATGATAAATCGTGAAGAACTTTTGCTGGGCACCGAAACTTGGATGGCTTGTTGTCCGTTGTCTTGTGAAGCAAGATTGAGATGGGACGAATGTATTTTGATAACAAAATTTGGTGTTCGTTGTGAATGATTTGGTAGGCAAATGAAGGAGACCAGGTGATACCCCCGGGTTGATCGGGACTAATAGAAAAAAGAACAACAAACAGTAGTATGAAGATACGGATAATCAAGCAGAAAAAGAAATTAATATCCCCCAATTGTATCAAGATATACCCGTAAATATATGTGAGTGCAAATAGCATATAAATATAAAAGATAATTTACCAAATTACTTTAAAAAGTTCAGAAATATCACTAACTAATCAATCTCTTTAACGCGCGAGTTTCTCAAACCGAACTTGATATATACGTTACGACGTTCACTAATCAAACATCAATTTAGAGAAGTGTAGATTCTATATTTGCAAAGATAAAGGCCTGACATTAGTATGACTCTTCACAGTAAAGAAGGATTGCTTTGATTATGCCAAATCGGACTTATTCGCTACTGACAACCACTCATGTAAAAAAAATGTTTCGACTTTTTTTTTTTTTGAGGAAGGATCTGATTTATAATTCAGGAAAACTCAGTATAAATTACAGCTAGGTCCAACAGAAACAAAGAAAAACACAAGAACCTAGAAATTTGCACGGAGCACCCCGAGCTGCCTGAAAAGATCACAATCAGATCCAAAACTTGCCCCAAGAACCTAGGCGACGGCGCCGCCGCCGTACCACTCTCCGCCGGGAAGTAGTCGCCGCCCCACCTTGTAGAAGGCCGCAGCAGCTGTCCGCCTCTGGAGGACGGATCCGAGCGTCGCTGAACGAACACGGCCACATCAGTCACTCCCCGCAACCACCCTTCTTCTAGCCGGCGACGCGCCGCCTAGGTCCACCACCACGAACCCCTCACCACCTCCGGACGCAGCTCCCCTCGCCACCAAGGCTGGCCAGAGCTGAAGCGTCGACGAAGCAACCCACCAGAACCACCTGCAAACAAAAAAGAGCGCCGACCTCCACCCGCTCCTCCCCTCGCCACCGAGGCCGGCCGGAGAAGCAGAGGCACAGAGCCACGCCCGACGAACCTCCACTACCTCCCCGGCGCCGAGGCCGGAACGGGGAAAGGAGGGGGAGGACAAACTCCGACACGACGAAACCGCCGCCACCGTCTTCGACAGCATCGCCTGGAGACAGAAACAGAAACCTAACCCTACCTATCTACAAGCAGGACGAGATCCCGGAGCTCCCCTCCACCTCACGGCGCCAAAACGGCGACCGGAGGCGAAGGGAGCGGCGGATCCGCCGGCGAGAACTGTGGACTTTAGTCGCCTCCTCGGTCGCCTCTCCCGAACAGTAGCAGGGAAGGGATAAGGAAGCCACTCGTTTCTACACATTCGGACGTGTTCATGTTTCGACTATTTATTCGTGCTTGTATATGAAGTTCAGTGTATATTGTTGACATTTGGGTAAAAAACATTTCATAATAAACTTCAAGGATCCTATGTGTCTTGTACAGTATTTGGCAGAAATAATGAAACAAAACACTGGGGAATAAGTATAACATACCCTGAAGGAGCAAACGACGCTACTGTTCACAGGAAAAATCGAGCTCAAAGGGTAAATAATAGTCACCATGGAAACAATGACGTCATGTATAAATTTGGGGTATTGACGTTCCAAAGCATGTAACAATATGAGGATGATCAATTTATGTGGGAAATTTGTGGTGACGTTGAAGGCTGTACGGGCTTAATTCTATAAGATTTTCTTGTCGGCCGCATCTACCACGACCCATTGACAAGACTATTTTTTATGAATCTCAAAAAATTCATAATTTTTTTTTCAGCGTATAATTAGAAAAGTTAAGTAAAATGTTCGTTCAGCTCAAACGTAACTGTTCACGAGGCTTAAAAATGTTCATGGGAGGACAAAATTTCATATCGTTTACAATAATTATCGTGTGATTAGAAAAAAAAGTTCATATGAGAGAAAAAACGCTTGTACAATCAAAAATAATTGTTCACGAAGAATGTTCACATGGTACCCAATAAAAATTTCATACCGTTTTACAAAGAATGATTTGGTAGGCAAATGAATGAGGCCAGGTGATACCCGGCGGGTTGATCGGGACTAATAAAAAAAAGGAACAACAAACAGTAGTATGAAGATATGGATAATCAAGCAGAAAAGGAACTTAATATCCCCTAATTGTATCATGATATACCCATAAATATGTGTGAGTGCAAATAGCATATAAATATAAAAGATAATTTACCAAATTACTTCAACAAAGTTCAGAAAAATCACTAACTAATCAATCTCTTTAACGCGCGAGTTTCGCAATACGAACTTGATATATACGTTATGACGTTCACTAATCAAACATCAATCTAGAGAAGTGTAGATTCTATATTTGCAAAGATAAAGGTCTGACATTAGTATGACTCTTCACAGCAAAGAAGGATTGCTTTGATTATGCCAAATCGTACTTATTCGCTACTGACAGCCACTTATGTAAAAAAAAAATGTTTCGACTATTTATTCGTGCTTGTATATGAAGTTCAGTGTATATTGTTGACATTTGGGTAAAAAAACATTTCATAATAAACTTAAAGGATCCGATGTGTCTTGTACAGTATTTGGCAGAAATAATGAAACAAAACACTGGGAATAAGTATAACATACCCTGAAGGAGCAAACGACGTATCTGACGATGCTACTGTTCACAGAAAAAATCGAGCTCAAAGGGTAAATAATAGTCACCATGGAAACAATGACGTCATGTATAAATTTGGGGTATTGACGTTCCAAAGCATCTAACAATATGAGGATGATCAATTTATATGGGAAATTTGTGGTGACGTTGAAGGCTGTACGGGCTTAATTTTATAAGATTTTCTTGTCGGCCGCATCTACCACGACCCATTGACAAGACTATTTTTTATGAATCTCAAAAAAATCATATATTTTTTTTGCAACGTATAATTAGAAAATTTAAGTAAAATGTTCGTTCAGCTCAAACATAACTGTTCATGAGGTTTAAAAATGTTCATGGGAGGACAAAATTTCATATCGTTTACAATAATTATCGTGTGATTAGAAGAAAAAAAAGTTCATATGAGAGAAAAAACGCTTTGTACAATCAAAAATAATTGTTCACGAAGAATGTTCACATGGTACCCAATAAAAATTTCATACAGTTTTACAAAGAGAAAACATGAAAAAGAAAAGAGAAGGAAAGAAAAAGGATAACATGGAAATAAAAATAAAAACAAAAGAACAAAGGGAAAAACAAAGCTGGGCTGGCCCACCAAACGCGTTGCTTCCAGTTTCACACTAAGACTAGTCACAATGGGAGTAACATCAGTGCCACGTAGGCAAAAAAATCTGATGTGACGGGTAATTAATGAGGAGAGAGATGGTTGTGGTAACTAGCTATGTTACCATAACATCACACATTTCAAGGCAAGATGAGTGTATAACCTATTAAATATGACACTACACAAATGTTACTCCCCACTATGGAGGTAGTAACTTAGAGTAGTAACATATGCATGTTACTAATCTAAGTTACTCCCCATTGTGAGCAGCCTAACTGATGCAATGAACCTGATATAGGATTTGCGGGAGGTCCTATACATCGCTGATGCATGTAAAATGCATACATGAACTTTGCATTATATTACATATATTTCAATCAGATTTGCATCATATAAGGGTTATATCATTGATTTATATTGATTTTGGGAATATTTCATTGTTTCCCTATTTTTCTGGAATTAACCCTGCACAGGCAGAAAACCCTATTTTCTATATTTTGATGTTTCAGGGACCCAAACAACGTCCAAATGACCTAATAATTTACGGGGATCAGTTTTTGGAAGGAACAAATCGTGGGAGCGAAGGAAGCGAACAAACGAAGACCCGAGGGCCAAGTTGAGTGGGCCCACGCGGCCAATTCCTTGGCCGCGTGGGACCCATCAACCTGGGCCTCGAGGCTCCGTTGCCGTCGATCTTTTTTCCCGAGCCTCCGTCTTGACCTAAAAACGACTATAAAAATAGTCCCCCGACGGCTTTCGGAAGAAGGCGGGGAGAAACACAAAAACCACGAAACATGAGACAGAAGGCCCGCCGGAGAAGATCGGAGGGGGAAAACGCCGCCGGAACCACCTCCGGAAGGCTCCTCCATCCCCCCTCCGGAGTCTCCATCAACACCACCGTCAAGACCAGCACCATCTCCATCACCATCTTCGTGATCCACTTCATCCCCCTCATAGTTTGAGATTGTTGAACCCTAGCTATTGTCTAAGTACTATTCTACATGTTTGTGAATTGCTACTTGTCATTGTTTTGTGGGGAGATTATATTCTCAGATTGTGTTGTATCACTTATGCCATTGAATCATATCATGTCTTCGCGTTGTGAGTAGTTCTCTCATGTTCCTGGGGGCATAGGATGGATTGGCAATGATTTATTTATGACATGTGTTGGTATTTTGTCTAGTGTTTATCTTTTTATGTAATTCTATGATGGTGTTGTGCGAACGTCGACTGCACATCACTTCACCTATATGGGCTCATAGGAGAACACCGTAGTGTAATGGAGTGAGGGAGACTTGGGAGGACATGTAAACCTGAGACCGAGTCATGAAGTTGCATTATGAGGGTATTAGTATCGGGGACCTTAGAGTTTAAGGCTATGGTGGGACTCTATGTCTTAATAACTCTTGTGCAGTCATTTACTTGGCCATAAGAACCATCATAAGGGGGTTTAGTTTATTTATTTAGCTTTCCCTAATTATGGCTCCGTCCAAAAGAAGATTAAAACTTGACAAAATGCTTACCTTGTTGTTCTAGAAATATTTATGCCATGAAGTCTAGGTAGCCCTTGGGAACGTTCTCCACTTATAAGAAACACACACTTGAGCTTGTCCTCTCGCTGCATAGAGGATTGGGCTTTCTCTCTTTGAGAGCTTTCACTTGTCATATTTTATTTTCAGCTTTTTACTTTATTGCAAACTCTACGCCAAAAACCCAAAAACACTTGCATCATTTAATCATTTTAGTTTGTCTAGTGCATAGATAATAAGAGAAGTGACACTCTTATTTGAGAGGATAAATACTTATACCTTCTACTCCTCGTGGGATCGATACTATACTTACACATTGAAGATTTCAACGATCCCCTATACTTGTGGGTATCAAGACATTTTCTGGCGCCGTTGCCGGGGAGTGTAGCGCTTAAGTTTTTATTCTTGTTTGCACTAGATATTTATTTTCAGTTTTGCATATACTCTAGTTTACTTTCAGTTTTGCATTTAGTTTAGTTTTACTTTCAGTTATATATATCAAAAACAAAAAAATTAGAAAATGGAAAATACCATAAAAACTTTTGGTATGGGCATAAGTCCGGAGATAATGAATTTTTACTATGGATACATGAAAGCTTCTAAAATTGCTGAGGAATCTAGAGAGTCAACAGAACGGAAAATACTAAAAGATTTCATGGAAAGTTTAAATTATATTGCTGGAGAGTGGCTTTTATTCCATGATAATAAAACTTGTTGCTTTAAACATACTGATAGACACTTTGAATTTCAATGTAAGTTCCATGAAGAACGTGTCATAGCATCTTACCATACTTATGATTACACTCATTTAGGGATGGAACAAGTAGAGGAATTTGTTACTTATTATGCATCTAATGAATTGCACACCTTTGCTAATGAAAATAAAACTTGCCCTAGAGTTAAGAGATTCGAAGGAAAGGTCACTTCTATTCTTGAACATTGCATAGCCAAGTTCTCTCAAAATATTTATGTTGTTGACTATAATGAGAGGGGCAAGGTTCCCCAAGAAAGTACTGATGTTTTGCAGGAAGAAGATGATGAAAACATAAGCTTGGAAGAGGAAGAATGTGAAGAAGAGGATAAAAACCTAAGCTTGGGGATGCCCATGCAACCCCAAGAAGATGATGAAGATGATGAACAACTAGAGAATGAAGAGAGGAAACTTCCACCTTCACCACCTATGGATGAGGGTAACCTTCAATATATTGCTGATGATAAACTTTGCTTTTATGATTCTGATGATGAGGAGGAATATCAACCTGTGCCTAATGAGAATATTATTGATAATAATTTTAAAAATGATGAGGAGTATGGTTTAGACATGTTTTATGATAGTACTCTAGATGATGGTCCTATTTTGCTTGATAATCCTCCATGTTTAGAACTTGTTACTAAATTTTGTGAGGATAAAGATGATATACTTGCTGTTTGTGACAATACTCTCATTCATGAGAGTCCTACTTTATTTTTGAATTCTCTTGATTACACTATAGAGGAGAAAATTCACTATGATGATGATATGTCTCCCATTTATGATGATTACAATGACGAATGTGATATTTTCAGTCCACCTACCATTGAGGATAAAGTTTATATGACTATGATATGCCTCCTATATATGATGATTACAATGATGGTTATGAATGTTTTACTCCCACTATCACTAATAAGAATGATTTTACTTATGTGGAGAGTATTAATACTTTTATGCTTGTAGATCATGAAAGACATGCTTTATGTGATAATTATATTGTTGGATTTATTCATGATGCTACTGAAAGTTATTATGAGAGGGGAAAACATGGTTCTAAACATTTCAATATTATTACGTTTCCTCTCTTTAAGTTCAAAGTGTTGAAATTGCTCTTGTTTTATCTTCCTATGCTACTTGCTTTGTGTTTCAATGATTTATTTTCTTACAAGATCCCAATGCATAGGAAGTGGGTTAGACTTAAAAGTGTTTCATATTTTTCTCTTGATGCTCTCTTTTGCATTTCAATTCTTGTTCCTATGTGAGCATCATTAAAACTATCATGGCTGTCCAGAAAACAGATTCCTAAGCTTCACTGCGAAAAATGTTAAAAATCACAGAAAAGGAATTTTGACCTGAAATTTTACGACAGCAATCTTCAGTTATTATTACACATTTCATTAGTTCAAAGTTTTCTGATTTGAGCAACGTAAGTGCCTCTAAAAATTGACTCTTTACGGGCTGTCCAGTTTTTGACAAGATTCTGTCTTTATTTTGCATTACTCTCATTACTTGTGTTTTGTGTGGTTCTATTGATCAAAGAGCAATACACAACCATAGTAACAGTAGCTAATGTTTAGAATCAACTCATGATATGTCTTTGTTGTACCTATGTGGATTTAATTTATGGAGACACTAACCCCTCTAATCAAGTTTTATGATGAGTTTTGTGTAAAGAAATTTTCAAGTGGAAGAGTTGAGGGTGATGAACAATGATCAAGAGGGACAAACACTCAAGCTTGGGGATGTTACCCCTAGGCTCACCCTACATATTTCGAATAAGTACAAGAATTCAAGCTTGGGGATGCCAAGCCACCTCACTCCAACCATCTTGATACCAAGTAAGCCTAGCTATATGGCTATAAAGAAAGCGCTTTACGGGAGGCAACCCGGTTGTTTTATTTTTGATTTTCTTTGTGTCCTCTTGCTGTAACAAGAGACTTAGTTTTTAGTTTTGTTTCTGTAATCTATTATACTAGTGAACGTGCACGTGCAACGCACGACCACCACTATTAATCAATATATTCACAATACATAGAAACACAAAAATATTGATTTTGGTTACTCCACACTTGATGCATGATTCTTTATTTTAGAAGTCAAAGTGATCCTTGAAGTTTATTTTTTCCAATTTCTTTATTTTTTTTGCACCGGGATGTTTATTCAAGTCATGATACTTGATAATCTTAAACTTACATGAAATAACTTTTTGATGGTAAAAAGGGTGGAATTTAAGTAGTTTGGAAATGCCTTGCTACGGGAAATTTGAAGGTTTAAGATTTTTCAAATATGGTTGAAAGAAATCGACCGCATGAAACAAAAAATTTAGATACATACTGAATTTGGTCTAGCTACTCATTTGTTTTCAAAAAATCCAGACAAAAAAGACGAAACGAATATTTCCTGGCAGTCTGGCACTAAAAGGCGATGTTCTGGTCATCAATGTTTTACATAAATTGCTGGCAACTTACAAATCACTATGGCTTTTTACGCTTATTAGCAATCCAGAGAGACATGGTGGAATGAAATAAATAACACTCAGCCTTGTAGTGCAATCATATAAATCCAGGACATCATCGTAGCATTAAAACATGATTTTTCCAACCTCTTAAACACGTGGCTCAAGAATTTGTCGGGTCCAAAACCTTCCTACCATTAACATGAATACAATATACCATCTAATGGGCAAGTTTCTCATCTCCATCTTAGTTACCAACACAAGGACCAAATTTCTGACCATTCATTGCTCATCGGAAAGACAACAAGGTACAGTGCACAATACAAGAGGGTCAACTTGATCTATTAAATTCATTTTTGTAACTTTTGCAAGATTGAATAAAGCAATTTCGTAACTCTAGCATCCAGATTATGGATGACTACAGTACCAATACAGTCCGACTACCTAATTGAGCCAATATTCAGCAGCAATTGACAGAATAATTAAGCCGACATTCTCCAGCAATTGAGCAACTGAGCAAAACTGAATGCAAGTCATTGTTCTGTAAAATGCCAAAAAGAACAGAAACCAACCTTGAGCGGAGGATGCAGCTAGGTGGTCAGTCTGCGCCTCTGCGGGAGTCGCGTGCAGGGCGGCGGACAAGCGGCGTTGTGGCCTGCAGCGCGCCGGGCCAGTCGGCGGGCCATGCGTGCAAGGATTCCAAGGGGGTGGCTGCGTGCTTGGCGTGCTCACGTGCGGGGTGGAAAGGGGACGACGGCGTGCGCAAGCTCCCTTCGCGACTTGTACGCCGCCGGCAGGGTTGATGCCAGCGGCCTTGGAGCCGCCGCGGTCTAATTGCAGGGAAATTGTGTAGTTGCGTGCGTCCGGCTGGTACAGGGGACGTGCAGCACGGCGCTGGTGTCGGCATTCCGGTGTTCAGGACATAATCGCTTGCCGGCGTGGAGATCGGCCACGTTTGGCCGGCCCGCGAGGAGGACGGCGTCGCCCTCCCGTGCAGTCCGCCGCTGGACCGAATTGGGTCCCGTGCAGGACGGCCCTCCAGCGAGTCGTTGGCGATGGGAGTCTAGCAAGGATGAAGACCTGGGCGGCGACGGCCCTCTCACGCGGACCGGCGACGGCAGCGGCAACGGGATGACTGCGGCTGTAGGGCTGGCGGCCTGGCCCGACGATGGCCTATTACGGGGAAGGAATCGTTCGTCGGGCAGCGCCGGTCGGGCGCGTCGGGCGGGAATGGAGGGTGGCCGGCGGCGGGACGGTGCGTCGGGCTGGTCGTGCATTGTTATGTTTTTTAATTTCTTTTAGCCGTGGCAAATCTCGTAATTATCACGAAACGAAATAAAACGAACCGGTACGATGGCATTAGCAGTATTATGTGATTTGGTGGGAGGGTAAAACGGGCAAAAGTGGATTTGTGTTGAGTTGTCAAACATTAGAGCGATCTGGACCGTTGGCCAAATATTGAAGGGCTCAGATTCAATGTATCAACACAAGTTTGCTCTTTTAATAGTAGTATAGATTATTAAAACAACAAACAATTGACGATGGAGATTTACCACCGTAAAACTAAGATTTATAGACGGTGGAGATTTAAAAAGCAAGTATACCAAAAGCAGGACGGATCTGCGCACGTAAAGTTTAGAAAGTACACGGATAAGTGTCCAGGGTCAACACGTACATGCAATTTAAAAAGATAAGCACACACGTTATCAACGCGGACTCTTCAGTCGAACCGTCAATATAAGCACACACGTTATCATAGGCTATCATAGGCCTGAGGGAAACCAGAAGTCCGCCGGCGGCCGGGAGTCGCACACATGCATGCAGATTGAAGGTGCAACGCCGGTTTTGTTCGTCGGCCGGCGGCCTCGCTCATTCACATCCAGAACCGGTCAGCTCTCCACTCGCCGCGCATCCCAATAGTTTTGTTTCTCTTCTAGCATGCATGGACAAGGTGCGGCTGCTCTCGAGGCAATCTTGCTACTTCCTAGCATTAAGAAAAGCAACCGGCGGCATCGCTCGGCCACATCGGGAACCTGGCAGCCCTTCACGCTAAGCCTAGATCATGGTGGCCATCAGGATGTGCGTGGCCACAAGACAACATGACATCTGAATCGAACAGATGGATTGTTGTACAACTTTGAGATATGTAGACCACGAGTTCGAGGGCACCGTTGTTAGCCAGCAACCACTACGATGTACTTGCACGAGCTCAAGAATTGGCAGTCCAGTTGTTTAGCTGATATAAGTGGTCATACTATGGTGTTCTCAGAAGAATTGCAATAGACATGTTTTTTTGCAGGGATAAACACGTATCCTCAACTGAAGGGAATCACAAAAACCTTTCTAGGTCGGTTGTTGCATCTTATTGAAGTGATCACGACGTGGCGGCGGTGGCAGCGCATACCTTCTTGCCGTCATCCGTCATCGCCGTCGACAACAGTTTCACGCACGGACGTGAAAGGCAAGATCTTCCCTCTCGAAGGTGACAGCATCTTCTCCGGCTGCACTCACCCAGGTTTTTGGATACAAAAGATATCAAGTACATGTACGAACCATCCTCAAGCAAGTATTCCTACTTATTTGTTTGATGTTTCAGTGGAATGGTGAAATCTGCAATGTCAACTTGCAAGTAAACCCTTGCGTGAGATTTGTGCTACGTACCAGTAGAGGAAAGGATCTAACAATGAAGGTTTATTGATCAATGTTAATTAGTAATGGCGAATTAGTTAGCCTTGATATGATACTTACTGATCAGGTGGTATAAGGAGTCTCTACAATTACTTATTTTCTTGACTTATTTCCAGTGATTTTGTTTCAATTTCAGAGCATATTCATTCAAGGTTGCAATGTGTACACCATTACAAACATGAGAGTAATACCAGCGGCAGCTAAATTTCGATCACAGACATCAAATGAAAAATAGCATTGACCTTGCAGGAGTATTTTGTTTTGGATTTCATACAGTAAAGGTGCTAGCATCCAAGTTGGCGAGGCAGTCGAAAAAACCTATCATCTGTCATGTGCGCCATCTTCATCCACGTCGGTGCCATCTTCGTCGAGGACGCCCAGAGCATTAGCGGCGGGAAAAGCATGGACGTCGTCCGGAAGAACATCTCACGCCTGGACAACACCAAATCCGCCGTCGTCAAATTGAAGGCACTTAGCTGGAAATCGAATCAGAGCTGCTGCTGGTAGTCTACGTCAAGAAGGAGCTGCACCAACCAAACAAACCAGGTAATGCATCAGAAATCTTCTAAGATATGTTACCGTACAAGCATCCAAGACCTACAAAAGTATTTACAGATTTTTGTGTGTTAATATCATATTCTTTGAGGAGCCAACACTTTAAAATGATCTTTAGGACTTTGTGTTCACAACAATTGTTAGAATTGATCGGATAGAAGAAGATATTCAATGGTGGTACATGTCATGTGATGTATGCAACAAAATTGTTACCAAAGAATCTGATAATTATTATTGCAAGAGCTGCAACATATATACAGAAGGTGTACCACCGCGGTAAGAATATTCTACCGATTTGAACATCAGATAATTTTTCAGATTACTACTTTGGGTTTTCTACCAAGTATACACTATAGGAACAGAAACAAAAAGACAAACAATGCTGGATCTGTTGGTAGTCGTACTTTTGATTTCTAAGTGGTTAATGTTTGACTTATATAATACGTTGTACATCAGTGTTTACTATCATATTTTCATTACACTAATAAAATGAGAGGTTAGGTACCGTATTTGGCTCCAGATTAGTGATCATACTACTACTACAAGTTGCATTTTATTCGATACCGTGTGCAAGGAGACATTAGAATGGAAAACATGTATCCTCTTGAGTTCATCAACACCTTGAAGTTCCCAGAAATACCAGACCATCAGCAAAAACTGAAGGTTGGTTTGCCAGTTATGCTACTACGCAACATCAACCAAGCTGCAGGTTTATGCAACGGTGCACGAATGACAATAGCACAACTTGGAAACAAGTAAATCGAGGCACAAATAATTGCAGGAACACACGTTGGCGAAAAGGTATACATACCTCAGATCATCATTTCACCGAGCGACTTAAAATGGCCATTCGTGGTGAAATGAAGGCAATATCAATTATCAGTCTGATTTGCAATGACCATTAATAAGAGCAAAGGTCAGTCCTGAATAATCAAGTATTCTGCCATGGGCAATTATACATGGCATTATAAAGAATCACAAATAAAGAAGGATTGAAGCTGTTGATCGATGACAATGAGGTCCAAGTGAAGACAGCACAAAGAATATTGTTTATAATAAGGAGATATTCTAATTTACAGAGGAGTAAAAGACATTTAAAATCATGGTCCTGATCGACAATACAGAGTGAACATGCCAAAAAATAGGACAAAATTGTAAGCAGGAGATACAATATTTCAATTCACCATAGCCTGTCCCTGCTTGCTACCATGCTTCACATGTACTTCATGAACGTGATTATTTTTCCGTAGCCACATGGATGTATCTTTCATTTATCTAGACAAAGTTGATATTTCCATTTACAATTTATGAATTATAGAATAATTTAACAGAGCAAAGACCCAAATCAAAATATGTATCCACCTAATCTCTCTCATGCACCTCTTCATGCGCCAGAGTTAAATAGAAAATAATCAGAGGAAAAGTGCTCTAATTATCCTGTTCTATTGCCGAATGAAACTAAGCTAAAAGTTGCTGCTGAGAAAACAGAAAATTGAAACTAGAAATGTGGAAACTCATATTTTCTGGTCTTCTGGTACGGTGATGCCAATCAATCGTCGCCGGTGTCATCGTGGATCTTGGGGGCATGGAGATTAAGACTGGAGGAGTAGACTACGAAACGCCAGGCCTTCCGATGCCAGATGCAGCTGCCGCCAAACCACCACAAATCGGCGCACGAGAACTGGACGAGTGCGACGCGCGCGCCGAGTCTGAGCCGCGGCTTCACCAGGTGCCGGAGCGGGGCGGCTGCCGGAGGCGACGCCGCGCGGTGGGATCTTGGAGTAGAGCAATCAGGGGCTAACGCGGCTGCGTGTGCGCAAGGAGAGCAGAACGTTTTCTTAAGGAAAAAAAACATATGAGAGCTTAGTACTGTATGCGTATGCGTTGCATACCTATATACTCCAGTCTCCACATGAATCATAACGAAACATAATGGTTCGGCCGGAATAAAAATGAACTGCAGGACGTATTGCACTCAGAAGCGTACATAGCTTTGTCACACGAGAAGAGATATTTAAATATATTTAAAAATAGTATAACTATCTAAAAAATTACTATTTACACTGAAATAAGTAAATCCTTTAACTATGTCAGGCATTGGGCAACTTGAACGCAATAAAAAAATTGGAAAAAAACATTAAGAACAAATCAAGTAAAAAATGTGTCGGTCCAAGGAAGAGAAAACCAGAGACTATATTTTTTTCTTCTTTTTCACCAAAAAAAAGCTCTTTTAAATTTCATAAAATTGCATGGATTGGGCCACAAAAATATGTTTTGGGCTGCCTAAGAAAGTGTGTTTCAGTTTCAGCATGAGGTGATACAAACAATTTTAAAGTTAGACGCAAATATCTAAGATCAAATAAAAAATAACTATTCTTAAAGCATTACATATATAGATATCACATAATGTTTAACTAAAATGTAAATAATGTGATAGCAAAATATAGAGTCAATAGATTGTCTAGCCGCGCGAATGCGCGGGTGACCCGCTAGTTTTTAATAAAGTGCCAAGTTTTACCCGTTTTGGTTTGAAAAAGTTGCTATTTGTATTCGGAGATTTTATTCCAGCACGAATCTGTGCACAGTATGATTTTTCATTTCTATTCTGTAACTCCGAATGAGCTGAAATTTGAACTGTAGTTGCAAATTTTCATCCTCTGTAAGCGTGAATTTTTTCAGATTTTTTCGACATATTTAAGTAGGGTAGAAAAATGTGTTTTGCTGCTGCTGTTTTTCTGGACAGATTCTGTCCTATTTTGTTTGATGCATTCTTTGAACTTTTAACTTGAATCTTTTTTATCCAATTGAGTTTATAAGTAGGCATACAACATTATACATTTTCTGGACATTCATATGAATTTTTGTTTAAGAATTTTATGCAGCAAGCAATCCATTTGTCTATCACTACTAATGTCACCCCACAGAAAAGAAATGGGAGAAACGGTGTTTCGAATTTTTTCACAGGGATTAGAGGAGATGCACCAAGAGTTATCCAAGGATGGTGAAGACCATAAGATTGGGGATGTGAAGACAACCCCACTGGACCAACACACTCTCGGTTTGCACACGTCTAACTTCTGTTTTTCGATCAATGCACTTTATCGCATAAACTTGGAGCGTCTTTTATTTGCTTTTTATTTCGGTTTGATTTTTGTTTGTCTTGAGACCACCACTATCATTTATATATGAGAGAGCTACTGGAAATTTGGGGTGAATTAAGTTGGATGCTATTAAAAAGATTGGGAAAGGGATGTTTGAGTTGATTCAAAAAGATACATATAGTTGCATGATTCATATGCTTTTAATGAATATTAATTTGCAAGTGTTTTATCAAGAGCTATCTTTTATTCATGTTTTGATGCTGAATGTTACTTTACTTTGTTTAACATGGATTGGTTAGTTCTATGAACACTTATGCATGCATTTAGACGGTCAACTTTCTCCCTCTTGCTAGCCCAAAAATTCCAACAAGTAAAAACTTGTTTTCCAACACCTTCAACCAAAGTTTTTCCAGTGAGTCACCATATCTACCTATTAGCTTTATGCTATTTCGAGTATGTTTATCATGTTATTTTGTATTATCTATACTTCTAAATTAAAATGTTTATGTTATTGATTGTTATGGGAAAAGTTGGTTAAAGAGCTCTCACGAACTTGATGCACACCTTACTTTTATTGCACTTAATAAACATGACCCATTGTGATTAAAATTATGAAGTTGTGAGCTTGACAAGAGTCTTGGTTGGGAGTTAGCTCATATGTCCTGTCACATGGCAAGCTTTCAACGTGCTCTTTATATTTTGTTGATATCATGTACTTTTGTTTATGGATGCTTATCATGGTGCTAAATAAATGTGGAAACTTAGTAAGTTTAATGAGTTTGTATAAATGGCTAGAGAGACGCCTAGGCCGCTAATCTAAGCCATGCATCATTCATGGTGGAAATTTACTTACATGCTATGGTGAACCTTCAGTGATGCACCCCACAATAAAAAGCTATACCAATAGTAAATAAAAAGGGTGTGGAGATTGTTCATTTGTTTGTTTGTCTTGTCATTTTGACATGGGCTTGTTCCATGTCCTGCGACAAGAGGTACCCCAGTTGATGCTCTTGATGACGCTATTATATTACTTACAATGACCTTAACTTGAACTTGCTTTGTGTCCCAAGTTGAGTAACACCGTGGTGTCGGTACTCGTATTCACGGGGCATGAGACATTCAACTCATACTTTGTCAAGCATACTACTCATATTTGCTTTCACTTTAAACTTTAACCATTCAAGATGCTATGATAGGGGTAATGAGAGATTGACACCAATGAATACCACATTGCAAACATTAACTTAAGTAGAAGCGTTTGGAAGTTAGATGAAACTTATTCATGTTTTACCTCTACTCATTTATATATCTTTCCAAAGTGTCCACCTTTTATATTCAGATTTACAAGAATACTCTATGACCATTATAGGATGTTTTTACTTTTCATTATGCATACATTTGGTCCATAGTACTTTCTTCTATGTTACACGTTGTGAATTATCATTGAACATCCTTACATTGAATATTTGATATCACTTCATAATCTATCTTGTATATTGCTACTCCTTTGAAGAATGAATCATTTGACTCTATGTAGCAATAGTAATCATCTTTGATATCCATTGATAGTATTAAAAAGCAAAGTCTATGTTAGTTTTATCACCTTCATACTCGAGGACGAGTATAGGTTAAGCTTGGGGATATTGATGCATGTAAAATGCATACATGAACTTTGCATTATATTACTTATATTTCAATCATATTTGCATCATATAAGGTTATATCATTGATTTATATTGATTTTGGGAATATTTCATTGTTTCCCTATTTTTCTGGAATTAACCCTGCACAGGCAGAAAACCCTATTTTCTATATTTTGATGTTTCACGGACCCAAACGACGTCCAAATGACCTAATAACTTACGGGATCAGTTTTGGAAGGAACAAAGCGTGGGAGCGAAGGAAGCGAACAAACGGAGACCCGAGGGCCAAGTTGAGTGGGCCCACGTGGCCAGATTCCTTGGCCGCGTTGGACCCATCAACCTGGGCCTCGAGGCTCCGTTGCCGTCGATCTTTTTTCCCGAGCCTCCGTCTTGACCTAAAAAAGACTATAAAAATAGTCCCCCCGACGACTTTCGGAAGAAGGCGGAGAGAAACACAAAAACCACGAAACAGGAGACTAAAGGCTGCCGCTGGAGAAGATCGGAGGGGGGAAATGCCGCTGATGCATGTAAAATGCATACATGAACTTTGCACTTTAATTGCTTATATTCCAATCATATTTGCATCATATAAGGGTTATATCAATGTTTTATCATGATTTTGGGAATACTTCATAGTTTTCCATTTTTTGGAATTAACCCTGCACAGGCAGAAAACCCTAGTTTTGTATTTTAATGTTTCAGGGACCCAAACGTCAACGAAATCACCTGGAAATTTACGGGCGTCAATATTTGGAAGGAAGAAGGACTACGGAAAAAGGAAGCGAGCAAACGGAGGCCCGAGGGCCAAACGATGGCCCACGCGGCCAGTACTGGCCGCGTGGGACCCACCCGTTTGGGCCTCGTGGCTCCGTTGCCTCGATCTTTCTCCACCGACATCGTCTTGACCTAAAAACGCCTATAAAAAAGGTCCCCCGACGTTCTCTGGAAGGAGCGCCGCACAAACACAGAAACACCGAAACGGAGATCAGGAGCTGCAGATTGGAGGGGGAAAACTCCGGCGGGGCGCTGCCGGCGTGGTCTCCATCTTCTCCATCGACTTCTCCACCGTCTCCATGATGAAGAGGGAGTAGTCCACCTCTGGACTATGGGTTTGTGGAAGTAACTTATGTATCTCTCCTCTCTTGAGCTTCACTAATTAGCACCGTATGAGCTGCTGAACATGATTACGGTCACCGTTGTAATACCTTTGTGGTGGATCTTTATGAGTTAATATATGTTTGAGATTGCAATGTTTGTTTCAGTTATGAGTATAGATGCATATTATGTACCCCGTTCTTGTCTACTTGTTTTGATCAAGCATGTTTATGAGAGCGTGTGTGGGGGAACGTGTGCATTAGTTGGAGTAACGGGGGTGGCTAGTGCAGTGAACGTGAGAGAAAGTTCTGCGATCCACTTTGGTATCTTTACCTTACTTTGTTACCTCACTAGGGATAAACTAAAATACCATGCTACCGGGGATGTGGGCGTGACCATTGCCACTACTCCATGACTAGATCTAGCATGTTCTTATTTTCACTTCATGTCATGATACTTAATGCTATACTCTGAGTTATCTTAATTACTGAGGTGTTATGATTTAGTTCGCATCTTGGTGGAGTATAAGAGAGGTTAATAACCAAAAGATCTCTATGTTAGGACGTGATGCCCATATATCTAAGTAACTTGTTATCAAACCCTGTGTTGCAATCTCATATGTTAACTTGTGTGTTCCATTGTCTACCACTTTATAAAGAGAGAGTGCATTTGTGAAACCATGAACCCCAGTCCATTTTTAATCATAAGAAACACCTTTCCAACACCATATACCACTTTTCTATTTTCAGCCATCATTAAATCCGAAAATACAAAAATACTTTTCATCTTGCATACATCATTCAAAAACCCAAAAATATCATTTATCATTGCATCCACCATCATTGCATATTTATTTCTTGTTTGCATTGCATAACTATCCTGATATCATTCTTACACCTTGTGCTTGACAACCACAGGTGAGGTTGAGGACCAAAACATCTAACCTTGTTTTGTAGGTAACCAAAAGAAGGATAAGAAGATAAATCTACCACTTCAGATTCCCCGAGAGTTCGATATTAAACCCTCGAGTCACCCCTCGTGGGGAAAACTGTCTTCCACTTACTATACACTCTGCACTTGGAGTCTCAACCTAATCCCGTTTATTTGTGCAGGCATCAAGACTTGCTCTTCGGGATCAAGACGTTTTCTGGCGCCGTTGCCGGGGAATCGTAGCTGAGAGATTTATCCAAGGGTGTGCATCATCGCATTCATCTCACAACAAAGTCAACGTCACCAACTTGTGCTAACACCTAAGCTTGGGGAGGTTGCACCTACGTGAGCACCATCTTATCCATCTTTACTTACAAAGCAATTTATTTGTTTTGTTAGTGTCATTGCATATCATATCATATTTATTTCAGTTTTGCATAAAAAATTAAAAATACCAAAAAAACTTGCTAAAATGGGAGAAAGAACTAAGTTGTGTGACTACACAAACACTCCTAATGATCAATTTATCACGAGAGCTATTGCCACACCTAAGATAAATGCTGAGAGTTATGAAGTAAGTCCTAGTTTGTTGAACTTGATAACTAGGGAACAATTTGGTGGTAGTGCTATGGAGGATGCCTCTATGCATCTTCATGACTTTGTTGAAATATGTGACATGCAAAAGTTTAAAAATGTGGAAAGTGATATCCTAAAACTGAAGTTATTTCCTTTTTCACTTAGAGGAAAAGCTAAAGAGTGGTTGCATTCCTTGCCATCTGGTAGTATTAATTCTTGGGATGATCTAAAAGAAGCTTTCATTAAGAAATATTATCCCCCTGTTAAAATTTTGCAAAATAGAAACAACATCCTTTCTTTTAGGCAAAATGAAAATGAACATGTTGCTATGGCTTGGGATAGGATAAAACTTATGCTTAGAACTTGTCCCTCACATGGAGTTAATGAATGGACCATATTACACTCTTTCTACAATGGTTTAAACTACATGTCTAGAAACATACTTGATTCTGCTGCTGGAGGTGCTTTTATGAGTAAGACTATAGTAGAAGCTAAAAATATATTGGAAAGCATTTTACAAAACTATAGTCAATGGCATACTGATAGGGCACCTAATCCTTCTAAGAAAGTGAACTCTATTGAAGAAACTAATGATTTGTCATCTAAAATGGATACTATTCTTGCTTTGCTTAATAAACCTAGTGTTGAAAATGTTCCTTTGCAAGAACTAGTTGGAAACAATTCTGAAAATATTGATGTCAACTTCATTAGGAACTATGGTAATAATGGGTATGGTAACAACAATTATAACTCTTATAATAAACCCCCATATGTGCCAAATAAATATGCTTCTAGTGGTAATGTTTCTAGTGACTTGGAAAACACCATTAGATCTTTTATATCTACCCAAAAAGAGCTTAATAAGGAATTTATCTCTAAGTTTGAAAAACAAGATGCTTTGTTTGAAAGGGTAGATCAGCTTACTAAGGAAGTCTCATCATTAAAGAGCATCATTACAGCCCAAAAACATGAGGAAACAATAAAATATTGCCAAGAGGTTATCAATAAGTCTTGGGAACACATTCATGAGCAAGAGAGAGTTGCTAAAGAATCTATTGGGGTAATGAAAGAGGTTGAAGTTGAGGAAGTTAAAATGCTTAATGAAGTCAAGGATCCTTTGCTTGACTTAGAAAATTGTAGCTTGCATGAATTAATATCTATCTTACAAAAATTTGCAAGTGATCCTTCCATCAACACTAACCAAGCAGGTTTTGGTTCTTATATTGCTAATCATGTCTTGAAAGAAAAGATTGCTAGGTACAACCAAGAGGCTATGATACCACCTAAGCTTGGGGATATGTGGATACCTAAGGTACTAGTAACTATTGGAAAAGAGACACACCATGCCATACTTGATCTAGGATCTAGTGTCTCTGTTTTATCTAAAGAACTATATGAAGTGCTTGAATTGAAAAATCTTGAAAAATGCTCTATTGAACTAGCACTTGCTGATGACTCTATTAAACATGCTTTGGGAAAAGTAAGTGATGTTATGGTAGAGTTACATATGACTTTTGTGCCTGTGGATTTTCTAATCATGGATATGGGGAATAAAACCTCTAGTCCTATTATTCTTGGAAGACCTTTTCTTCGTACCACAGGTGCTATCATTGATTCAAAGGAAGGGAATGTAAAGTTTCAGTTTCCACACAAGAAGTGCATGGAACACTTTCCAAGGAAGAGGGAACCACCAAAGTTCAAGCTCCCTCATGAGCTTCGTCCACAATAAAACAACAAGTAAGAAGCCTAGCTATATGGCTATAAAGAAAGCGCTTTGCGGGAGGCAACCCGGTTATTTTTGTGTGTGATTTTTCTTTGTGTCCTCTTGCTGTAACAAGAGATTTTGTGTCTAGTTAGGTTCTGGAGTTTTTAATAAAGTGCCAAGTTTTACCCTTTTTGGTTTGAAAAAGTTGCTTATAGCGTTCGGAGATTTTATTCCTGCACGAATCAGTGCACGGTATGATTTTTAATTCTTATTCTGTAACTCCGAATGAGCTCATATTTGAACTGTAGTTGCAACTTTTCATCCTCTGTATGCATGAATTTTTTCGGAATTTTTCGAGAAAGTTTGGTAGGGTAGAAAAATACGTTTTGCTGCTGCTGTTTTTCTGGACAGATTCTGTCCCATTTTGTTTGATGCATGCTTTGAGCTTTTAAGTTGAATCTTTTTGATCCAATTGAGTTTATGAGTAGGCATACAACATTATACACTTTCTGGACATGTCATATGAATTTTTGTTCAAGGATTATATGCAGCAAGGAACCTATTTGTTTATCACTATTAATGCACCCCACAGAAAAGAGATGGGAGAAACGGTGTTTTGAAGTTTTTTCACAGGGATTGGAGGAGATGCACCAAGAGCTATCCAAGGATGGTGAAGACCATAAGCTTGGGGATGTGAAGACAACCCCGCTGGACCTACACACTCTCGGTTTGCACACGTCCAACTTCTGTTTTTCGATCGAAACACTTTATCGCATAAACTTGGAGCGTCGTTTTTGTTTTTGTTTGAGTCTTGAGAGACCACCACACTATCAATTATATATGAGAGAGCTACTGGAAATATGGGTTGAAATATGTTGGATGCTTTTATAAGATTGGGAAAAGGGATGTTTGACTTGATTTTTAATGATACATATAGTTGCATGATTCATGAGCTTGTTTATGAGTAATAGTTTGCAAATTCTTTTTGTAGAGCTATCACTTATTCATGTTTTGGTGCTGATTGTTATTTACTTGGTTTAACATGGATTAGTTAGTTCTATGGACACTCATGCATGCATCTAGATGGTCAACTTTCTCCCTTTTGCTAGCCCAAAAACTCCAACAAGCAAAAACTTGTTTCCAACACCTTCAACCAAAGTTATTCCAGTGAGTCCACCATATCTACCTATTGGCTTTATGCTATTCCGAGTATGTTTAACATGTTGTTTGTGTTATCTTACCTCTGAATGAAAATGTTTATGTTATTGATTGCAATGGAAAAAATTGGTTATATAGCTCTCACGAACTTGATGCACAATGTTCTTTTATTTGCATAATAAAACTTGACCCATTGTGATTAAGATTATGATGTGTGGCTTGATAATGTTTTGGGTTGGAGTTAGCCCATATGTGCTGTCACATGCAAGCTTTCAACATGCTCTTCATCTCATTTAGTTGATATCATGTGCTTTTGTTATGGATGCTATCATGTGAAATAGTGGAAATGAAGTAGTTTAAATGAGTTTGTATAAATGGTTAGAGAGACGCCTGGGCCGCTAATCTAAGCCATGCATCATTCATGGTGGAAATTTACTTACATACTATGGTGAACCTTCTGTGATACACCTTGCAATAAAAAACTATTCCAAATGGTAAATAAAAAGGGTGTTGAGATTGTTCATTTTGTTTGTTTGTCTTGTCATTTTGATATGGGCTTGTTCCATATCTTGGGACAAGAGGTACCCCAGTTGACGCTCTTGATGATACTATTATTACTTACAATGATATTAATTGAACTTGCTTTGTTTCCAAGTTGAGTAACATGGTGTAGTACTTGTATTCAAGGGGCATGAGACATTCAACCTTCTTTATCAAGCACACTACTCATATTTGCTTTCACTTTAACCTTAATCATTCAAGATGCTATGATAGGGGCAATGAGAGCTTGACACCAATGAATACCTTATTGCAATCATTAACTTAAGTAGAAGAGTTTGGAAGTTGGATGAAACTTATGCATGCTTTACCTCTACTCACATATACATCTTTCCAAAGTGTACACCTATCATATTCAGATTTTCATCTACACTCTATGACCATTGTAGGATGTTCTACTTATCATTATGCATACATGTGTTCCATATTACTTGCTACCATGTTACACTTTGTGAACTATCAATGAACATCCTTGTCTTGAATACTTGATATCACTTCATAAACTATTTGCATATTGCTACTCCTTTGAAGAATGAATCATTTGACTATATGTAGCAATAGTAATCATCTTTGATATCCATTGTTAAGTATTAAATTGCAAAGTCCATGTTAGTTTTATCATCTTCATACTCGAGGACGAGCATGGATTAAGCTTGGGGATGTTGATGCATGTAAAATGCATACATGAACTTTGCACTTTAATTGCTTATATTCCAATCATATTTGCATCATATAAGGGTTATATCAATGTTTTATCATGATTTTGGGAATATTCATATTTCCTATTTTTTGGAATTAACCCTGCACAGGCAGAAAACCCTAGTTTTTATTTTAATGTTTCAGGGACCCAAACGTCAACGAAATCACCTGGAAATTTACGGGCGTCAATATTTGGAAGGAAGAAGACTACGAAGGAAGCGAGCAAACGGAGGCCGAGGGCCAAACGGGGGCCCACGCGGCCACAGTACTGGCCGCGTGGGACCCACCCGTTTGGGCCTCGTGGCTCCGTTGCCTCGATCTCTTCTCCACCGACATCGTCTTGACCTAAAAACGCCTATAAAAAAGGTCCCCCGACGTTCTCTGGAAGGAGCGCCGCACAAACACAGAAACACCGAAACGGAGATCAGGAGCTGCAGATTGGAGGGGGAAAACTCCGGCGGGGCGCTGCCGGCGTGGTCTCCATCTTCTCCATCGACTTCTCCACCGTCTCCATGATGAAGAGGGAGTAGTCCACCTCTGGACTATGGGTTTGTGGAAGTAACTTATGTATCTCTCCTCTCTTGAGCTTCACTAATTAGCACCGTATGAGCTGCTGAACATGATTACGGTCACCGTTGTAATACCTTTGTGGTGGATCTTTATGAGTTAATATATGTTTGAGATTGCAATGTTTGTTTCAGTTATGAGTATAGATGCATATTATGTACCCCGTTCTTGTCTACTTGTTTTGATCAAGCATGTTTATGAGAGCGTGTGTGGGGGAACGTGTGCATTAGTTGGAGTAACGGGGGGTGGCTAGTGCAGTGAACGTGAGAGAAAGTTCTGCGATCCACTTTGGTATCTTTACCTTACTTTGTTACCTCACTAGGGATAAACTAAAATACCATGCTACCGGGGATGTGGGCGTGACCATTGCCACTACTCCATGACTAGATCTAGCATGTTCTTATTTTCACTTCATGTCATGATACTTAATGCTATACTCTGAGTTATCTTAATTACTGAGGTGTTATGATTTAGTTCGCATCTTGGTGGAGTATAAGAGAGGTTAATAACCAAAAGATCTCTATGTTAGGACGTGATGCCCATATATCTAAGTAACTTGTTATCAAACCCTGTGTTGCAATCTCATATGTTAACTTTGTGTGTTCCATTGTCTACCACTTTATAAAGAGAGAGTGCATTTGTGAAACCATGAACCCCAGTCCATTTTTAATCATAAGAAACACCTTTCCAACACCATATACCACTTTTCTATTTTCAGCCATCATTAAATCCGAAAATACAAAAATACTTTTCATCTTGCATACATCATTCAAAAACCCAAAAATATCATTTATCATTGCATCCACCATCATTGCATATTTATTTCTTGTTTGCATTGCATAACTATCCTGATATCATTCTTACACCTTGTGCTTGACAACCACAGGTGAGGTTGAGGACCAAAACATCTAACCTTGTTTTGTAGGTAACCAAAAGAAGGATAAGAAGATAAATCTACCACTTCAGATTCCCCGAGAGTTCGATATTAAACCCTCGAGTCACCCCTCGTGGGGAAAACTGTCTTCCACTTACTATACACTCTGCACTTGGAGTCTCAACCTAATCCCGTTTATTTGTGCAGGCATCAAGACTTGCTCATCGGGTATCAGCCGCCGGAATCACCTCCTGAAGGCTCCTCCATCCCCCCTCCGGAGTCTCCATCAACACCACCGTCAAGACCAGTACCATCTCCATCTCCATCTTCATGATCCACTTCATCCCCCTCATAGTTTGAGATTGTTGAACCCTAGCTATTGTCTAAGTACTATTCTACATGTTTGTGAATTGCTACTTGTCATTGTTTTGTGGGGAGATTATATTCTCAGATTGTGTTGTATCACTTATGCCATTGAATCATATCATGTCTTCGCGTTGTGAGTAGTTCTCTCATGTTCCCGGGGCATAGGATGGATTGGCAATGATTTATTTATGACATGTGTTGATATTTTGTCTAGTGTTTATCTTTTTATGTAATTCTATGATGGTGTTGTGCGAACATCGACTGCACATCACTTCACCTATATGGGCTCATAGGAGAACACCGTAGTGTAATGGAGTGAGGGAGACTTGGGAGGACATATAAACCTGAGACCGAGTCATGAAGTTGCATTATGAGGGTATTAGTATCGAGGACCTTAGAGTTTAAGGCTATGGTGGGACTCTATGTCTTGATAACTCTTGTGCAGTCATTTACTTGGCCATAAGAACCATCATAAGGGGGTTTAGTTTATTTATTTAGCTTTCCCTAATTATGGCTCTGTCCAAAAGAAGATTAAAACTTGACAAAATGCTTACCTTGTTGTTCTAGAAATATTTATGCCATGAAGTCTGGGTAGCCCTTGGGAACGTTCTCCACTTATAAGAAACACACACTTGAGCTTGTCCTCTCGCTGCATAGAGGATTGGGCTTTCTCTCTTTGAGAGCTTTCACTTGTCATATTTTATTTTCAGCTTTTTACTTTATTGCAAACTCTACGCCAAAAACCCAAAAACACTTGCATCATTTAATCATTTTAGTTTGTCTAGTGCATAGATAATAAGAGAAGTGACACTCTTATTTGAGAGGATAAATACTTATACCTTCTACTCCTCGTGGGATCGATACTATACTTACACATTGAAGATTTCAACGATCCCCTATACTTGTGGGAATCAATCGCTCGCTGCGCGCGATTCGCCTTGGCCGCCTGAAAAGTGGCTTAGAAAATATCTTTCTTTTTTGAGTGGAGACTTTTCTCCCCCGGTATCTAGTGCTCCTACTGTTTGCAAAAATTCAAAAAAGATATATACAAGGCTAAAAAAATTCTGAAAAATATACATGTGTAGCAAATGGTGTATCCCACGAACGTTCAAAAATAAATTTCAAATACTTGTATCTTGAGCTACACAAAAATGATAAAAGTGTCGACCTGACTTATTTTTATCAGATTTTCTTGTTTTGTGTATCACATAATACAAACTATTTGAAAATAATATTATACATGTTTGTGGGATACACCATTGGATACAATGATAAAAGTTTCGACTATTTTTTTACATTATTTAAATATGAACAATTTTTAAATCTGAACAAAATGCAAATCTTAACGTTTTTTAAATTTCAGCTTTTGTTAAAAATATTAAAAATTAGTCTTAAAATTTCAAATCTGAACATTTTCGAACCTAAACTTTTAAATTTTGAATGGTTTCAAGATATGATTTTTATTGTATCAGAACATTTTTTATTCTAATCATTTTGAACTATGTTTTTTTTTTGTAAATCTGAACAGTTTTTGAAAGATTAAAAAAACAAATTCGTCAATTGGTCATGGCGACTCCCACCCCCCACCCCTCCGGCGACTCCCATGGCGATCTCCTTCCTCTTGAAGATTGAAGACCTCTCCGCGGTGGATCTTGGATGACGTCGACCATGGAAGACCTTGGCAATGGTTGCGCCGTCCGGGACATGTTGGATTTCACCCCTGGTGCCAAAATCAGGGACAAGGTTCGTGATCTGTTCGCCACACCGGTACACCCATGCCCCCCCTCGCCACCCTTCATCCTTGTGGTTTCTTTCGCTCGGAGTACTTTCAGATTGGATCTTGTTAAAGTCCTTTGGGCTCTAGAAGCATGTTTGGGTATTGATCGGGATCAGATCTCTTTAGAACTTCTGCTAGACAGAACGTTCAGGTTCTCGGTTTTTTCGAAAGCAGTAGGATTTTTCATCCATAAGTTGAGATCCTATGAGTGTCAGCAGTTCAAATGTTATTTCTACTCTTTGGGGATCTGGTGGTCCGAATTGGATGCATGAGGAAAGAGTCTGGATCTCGGAACAAGAGGCAGAGTGGATTCATGTCTCACGATCATCACGTCCCTCGTGATCTTCGGTTTCCATCTTGCCATCTGTGGCCACTAGTACAAGTTCTACCGATCCTGCGAGCTGCTTATCTGGTGCAAATCTTGTGCCTATTGGTATCAGAGAACATGATCCCTCATTTGTTAGCCCGCCATCTTCGCCTCTTGATCGGAATTCTCGGATCGGGCGCCTGGGCGGGATTTCAAAAACTTCAAAAAAGAGCATCTTGGTAGTCAAAAAGGATAATAGGCCGCTAAACACCCATTATGGGCCCATCTCCTATCCGTCGCCCACTGCTTTGGATTTAGCACCAAACCCTGAAGCCGGCCCATCAACTGCGGAAAACTCTGTCTCCACTCTTTTATTCTGCACCAAATGTCTATCTGACAAGCATTGTTTATCCGACTGCAAGAACCAATTCCGTTGCAAACTCTGTTGGAATTATGGACATATCTTTAAAAGTTGTTTTTACAAACGCAACAAGAAGAAGATTTTCAAGCCAAAAAACAGAAACCAAACGTTATCTACTGTTGAGAACTGAATCGGCACAACTACTTATCCCCAATCGGTCACCATCAGCAACAGTAAACCCTGTTTTGTGATTGCTCCGTTGTGTTCGAGGGCGACGCCATGGCGAACTACCCCTGCGACCCCATCCCCCACCTCCCGCCGGGCACGGGCATCATCCCCAACAATGGTCTGCGCCCTCAACGCGGCTATGTGTTCGTCGGCGGCATTCTGCCCGTCCTCTGTGATGATTGGTGTATTGTCACCATTGCCCCGAGCCTGCTTCGGAAGCTTTTCAAGGTACTACAAACTTAATCACTGATCAGTTCCTTCAGAGGGGGTATGCAGTTAGGCAGATTGCTAGGTCTGGTATGGGTACTGCACTGCTCAGATTTTCTTGTGCCGCGGACAGGGATTTTTCTGTAAGGAATAGTCCGTACTTTATTGGAGATACTGTTATGCGTGTTGTACCGCAGAATAGAGGAATTAATCATAGAGCTACCACCTTTACTCATGATGTCTCGCTTATGTTAGTTAATTACCCTCAAGAGTGTTGGATCTTGGATATCATTGCATCTGCTATGGCTCAGTATGGTAGGCTGCTAATCTGGAACAAGGAGAATGAGTTCAGGGGTAGGATTCTTGTTAAAATCAGAGCTTACAATTTAGATTGGATCCCACTTAGCATTGTTGTTGTTCACAATGCTTCTGATGCTGGATGTGGCGATAGTTAGACTTGCCCCACATACATCCTGGATGTTGTGATGCTTGGGGCTGTAGCTGGTGATGAGGATCCTCTGCCTCCCGACGGGGCAAACCCACATCCTATCCCAATTATCATTGATGACTTTACATTGTGGCATGCTGCTAATGAAGAGCCTCTTGCTCAGGCTGTTCCAGTTCCACCTGCAGCCGTTAACAATGAAGAACCTGTTCTTGGTACTCTACCACAGAGTCCCCAAAATGTTCCTGTTGCACCTGAAGCTCAAAATGTTCCAGTTGTGGAAATACGTGCTGCACCTGTGGAAAACTTGGTTGCCAATGGTAACCAGCCAGCTGAAGATAATAATGATTCCATTGACTATTCGCAAAAAAAAATGATTCCATTGAAGACAACAATGATCTCTAGGTTTCACCTATGGAACAGCAGCATGATGGTATGCAGAACAACAATCAAGACAGTGACGCAGAAGCATTCAGGAGCCTCTTGAGCAAGATTGCTAGTTCTGCCAGTACCTTGATCCCAATCCTCAGCTCCTCCACGGTCACCAACGTTGAATGTATGATTATTGATGTGGACAGTGAAACTGGCACAAAGAGGAGATGCTATTTTCAGATCAACACTCAGGAGAACAAGGACTTTGTGGCTCCCTCATCTGTCATTATCACTGAAATCTGTGATGAAAACCAAGAGGGCATTAACAAGAAGAACAAGGCACCAAAGACGGTTGCTGATGTGAGAAGAAGCCTCATACTTGCTAAATTAAAGGATGGATTCAAAGACAAGGCACCTGTCACAGAAGAGAAAACTCCGGCAGCAACAAAACCAGCAAAGAAGAGGAAGAAAACCTGTGCAACCAACCTGGGACTAGCATTTGAAGCTTAGGTGATTGATGTAAGGGCACCGTCACCACCACATCTGCCAACATCAACTCTGCAAGCTCTTGTTACAGGGCCCTGCCAGATGCGTCCTAGTGATGTATCTGTTGAGACACTGAACTACGACAGTTCCTATGATAGCATCGAATAGATGATCGTTTGGCTGTGCAAGAACTCACCCAGTTGTGGAGTACTCCTGGGCTTGCACAATTTATTTTGTTGTTATTTATGTGCCATCCAAGAAACTTCTCCCATGGAATTTCTGTCGTGTTCAGTCTAGAATTATGGCTTGTAATAATTACCCTATCACTATGTGCTGGACCTACCCTTATGTGGTTGACATTTGCTATCTGGGTTTGCTTAATATGGTTATATCCTTTATTCATGTTGTGATGTGATTATTGTGCTGGTATTTATGGTCTATCTTCTGGATTTTCATCTCTTTACTGGGCACCATGAGGCAAACGATTTTTGAACTCTGCATACAAGAATTCACATCCAGGCTTGCTAGTCTAGTCTGGCATATTCTTCTCAAATTGGTTATCAATGAATAGACTCTGGATTATATTAAACTGGAACTTGAGAGGGATTAATTCTCAAATAAGGTGGGATGATATAAGGCTTAAAGTTGATGAATCGAACTGCAACATCATTTGCTTTCAGGAGACTAAAAGAGAATTCTTTGATCATTCATATATTCACAATTTCTACCCTAGGAGATTCAATAAGTTTGCTTATGTGCCTTCGGTAGGAGATCAGGAGGTCTTATTATCATATGGAATGGGTCACTTTTTGATGGAGAACTTCTTCACCATGATAAATTTCAGCTAACGGTTAAGATGAGGTGCAAAGTCAGCAATCAAATGTGGTTTTTAACTAATGTTTATGGTCCAACTATTGCTGAAGAAAGGGCACTTTTCACTTCATGGTTAAATAACTTGGATACTTCTCTAATGGATTTATGGCTAATTCTTGGCGATTTCAACTTGATAAGAAGCCCAGCAGATAGAAACAGAGATGGAGGGACGTTAATAATATGCTAATGTTCAATAGAATTATCCAACACCTGGACCTTGAAGAAATACCTTTAAAAGGAAGGGCATACACTTGGAGCAATATGCAAGATACACCATTATTGGAAAAGCTTGATTGGATTTTCACATCTGCTAGTTGGACTACACAATTTCCTAATACTATGGCAGTCCCCCTGGCTAAATTAACATCGGATCATATTCCTATTCAAGTGCAGATTGGTACAGACATTCCGAAAGCAAACATTTTTAGGTTTGAAGATTATTGGTTGGAATTCGATGGCTTCACTGATGTGTTTCATAATTATTGGAAGTTGCCTGCTATTATTGATAACCCAGCTAAAGAAATCACTTCCAGACTGAAATCAATTAGAGTGGGTTTAAAGAAATGGAGTAAAATTTTATCTCAGCTTAGCAAAGTAATTGAATCTTGCAGCTTCATTCTTGCACTTCTTGATGGATTGGAAGAACAAAGAGATCTTTCTTTACAAGAGAAGAATTTTAGAACTGCTCTGAAGGCACACCAGCTGAACCTCCTGGAAGCAAAAAGAATTTACTGGGAGAACAGAGCAAAGATAAAGTGGGCAAAACTTGGAGGGGAAAATACTAAAAAAATTCATACGGTGGCAACCCAAAGTTACAGAAATAATTATATTGCAGTCTTGAGAGATGAAGACGACATAGTGCTTGAGACACATGAAGCCAAAGCTGCTAAATTGTGGCACTCTTACAAAGAGAGAATTGGTATCTCTGACAATCCAACTATGTTATTTGATCTGGATGAGCTCATCAATACAAACACTTCCGTGGATTTTGACAGCCTGGAAACTCCATTTTCTACTGAAGAAATTGATAATATTGCCAAGGAGATGCCTGCAAACAAATCACCAGGGCCTGATGGTTTTAATGGGACTTTCTTGAAGAAGTGCTGGAACATTGTGAAAGAATTATTTTACAAACTTTGCAGCAATTTTTATGAAGGTAATCTTAATCTAGAAAGTATCAATACTGCTTTCATAACACTGATACCGAAGAAGAAGAACCCAGAGCTTATAAATGACTACAGACCCATCTCACTGGTCCGTTATCACTAAAATTCCTTACCAAGCTATTGGCAAACAGGATGCAAAAAATTATTATCCCTCTAATTCACAAAAATCAGTATGGGTTTATCAAGGGCAGGTCCATTCATGACTGTCTTGCCTGGGATTTCGAATACCTGCATCTCTGTCATAAGTCGAAGAAGGAAATTATTATTCTCAAGCTGGATTTTGAAAAGGCTTTTGACAAAGTGGAATATGCGGCCATCCTTGCTATGCTGAATCAATTAGGCTTTGGTGATAAATTCATTAACTGGATTCGGGACATTCTGTTCACCGCTTCAACTTCAATACTTCTCAATGGTGTGCCAGGGAAAAATATCAAATGTAAGAGGGGTGTCCGGCAAGGAGATCCATTGTCACCAATTCTATTTGTCCTTGCTGGAGAATTGTTACAATATGTGATTAACAAAGCTTGGCATGATGGGATCATAAGTCTTCCACTTGATAATTCATTCAGTCTAGATTACCCGATTATTCAGTATGCAGATGATACACTTTTAATTATGCCAGCAGATCCAGTGTAGCTTGACAATTTGAAGGTTTTACTTGAGAACTTCTCTCAATCAACTGGTTTAAAGGTGAATTACAGTAAGTCTGCCATGGTACCAATTAATATTTCGGCAGAAAGATGTCAAACACTTGCTCAAGGTTTTGGTTGTAAACCGGAGACATTACCATTTCCATACCTGGGTCTGCCTATGGGAACAACCAAGCCCAAAATGGAACATCTTATTGGCATTCTAGAAGGCATTGACAGGGGACTCTCTGGCGTAGCAACTACTCTCTCGTATGATGGAAGACTAATTTTGGTGAAATCTGTCCTAGCAGCCAGGCCTAACTTTGCTATGTGCACGATCAAATTGCCACTTGGGTTTTTAGACCATGCCGAGAACTCTTGCTGAAACTTCTTATGGAAAGGAAAAGAAATCGAAAAAAAAGGGCAAGTGTTTAGTTAAATGGGAAAAGGTATGTAGACCAAAGACTGTTGGTGGTCTTGGAATTAAAAGCATGAGAGTACAAAACAATGCCTTGATGATGAAAAATTTATACAAATTAATGAATCAGGATGACATTCCCTGGGTCAAACTTATCTGGAATGCACATTATCATGGTGGTAAACTGCCTCAAGCACACAACCCTTGTGGTTCATTTTGGTTTAAGGATTGCATGTCTCTTTGGAACAATTTTATGGATTTGACCACCATTAACGCAAATACTGGAAGAACAGTGAGGCTATGGAAAGATAAATGGATGGATTCATTAGCTACGGAAGACTTCCCACATTTATTCTCATTTGCTAAAGACCAAGATATCAGTCTGCAGAAATTTGTCTCATTGGCTGAAGATGACATCTTTGAACTTTTCCACTTGCCTTTATCAATTATTGCAGCACAGGAATGTGATGACTTATCACAGATTTTGCAAACTTGGTCAAACTCTCAGGAACAGAATATTCAAGATCAATGGATGTTTGAATGGAAAGGCAAATATTCAGCCAGGAAAGTATATGAAAGACTTGACCCACATGAAACAGCAGCGGCACCTTTTCAATGGATTTGGAAGTCAAGGGCTTTACCAAAGCAGAAATTCTTTTTCTGGTTATTACTGCTGGACAAATTAAACACAAGGGATTTGCTCACCAGGAAAAACTTTTATATTGAATCAAAGGCCTGTGTGCTATGTCAAGACTGCCTGAATGAAACAGTGGAACATCTCTTCTTCTCTTGTGATTTTAGCCAAAGCTTTTGGTGGAAGTTAAATCTGGAATGGAACAATGATCTCAACATTATTGAACTTCTCATGGATGGTAATCATAGAAATAATTTTCAAGGATTCAAGGAGGCGCTGATTACAGGCTGCTAGAGCATATGGAACCATAGAAACAAAATCATCTTCGACAATCAAGGCCTTGATATAAATGAATGTTTCAATTTTTTTAAGGAGACTTTTGCTCTTGTTATGCATAGAGCTAAACCCAGCCTCAAGGAAGGCATGCAGCAATGGCTTGATACATTGTAATTTTTGGCACTAAAAGACCTAATCCTTTGTAATTATACATTTATTAATGAAAAAGTACTGTAGGGGCCTTCCCTACAGTTTTAGTGTCAAAAAAAAGATAAAAAAATAAATGAAAATAAAATAAATTAAATAAAAATACCAAATGGCCCGGCCCAGTAGGTGGATTAAGTAATTCAGCTGGTTAGATCCCTATCCTCGTGAACAAATTTATGATCCGATTCGAACCATGTATTTTTCAAAACAAATATGGCAGATTGTGAGTTTTTTAGGGTGCTGACTTGGCGATTACCTTGTGCAGCTTGGTAATCTTCCACCTCCAGCAGCAACGAGCTTGTAGCAGCCGTGGCTATACCTTTGCCCTTACGATTTCACTAGTTTTATTAACCATTTATGTTTGACTCCAACACGAAACATGTTCATTTTAGTGGAGGTCGCGTTCAGAATATATTTTTCCGGTTTGTGGTCCTAATCGCCCAAACCGTTCTGGTGAACTAAGTGCCACTCATTGGCATTCGTTTCTGAAACTTTCTCCCAGGGCTATATATAAACGGAGGAACTGAGCACGTCACATTGTGGCATTCCCGCTCCTCACATTCTTGTTTTCAAAGATCATCCACATAGGGTGTGTTTGGTTAGCTGTGAATTTCCGGGCCAGGCCATGGCGATGCAAAATTTATTCATTTAGTTGCCTGGGCCGGCCCACGTTGTTGCATAGCACGAATCTCAAAACTGTGCTCAGCCAATCCGGCCCTTGCGATGCAAGTACTTTACGCTATCACCTCACTTAACTTGCTCCATATAATCTTCGTATGCATACTTCGAATCAAATAATTTGTACACAAAATATGTGTGTGTCGACGTGTAGGTTTCATTCCCGTGCTCGGTTTCGAGTTTCGTCGCCTATAAGCATGCCTGGCCATCTCCAGCCCGGCCCGACCAGCCCGGCCCGGCCCGGCCCGAAAATACAGGGCCTGGGCCCGACGGCCTGGGCCTCATATTTCGGCCCGATGGACATGATGGGCCGGGCCTGGGCTTTGAATTTTGCTGTTTTCAGTAAGAAGCCCGGCCCGAGGCCCGACGGGATTTTGTAGCGATGGCCCGGGCCTGGGCCTGAAATCTAGGCCCGATGGCTGAGTCGGGCCTGGGCCTGGGCTTTTTCCCGCGGGCTTTTTTAGGCCCGGCCCGAAGCCCGGCCCGGCCCGGCCCATGGCCAGATATACCTATAAGTTTTGAATTTCGTACCGATGTTTGCCCAATTTTTGGACAATTTATTTCAAATCCGTCGCACTCGGTCGACCGTTTGAAATTTCCTTTGACGAGTACATTCATCTCACCGCTTTGACGAGTACATTCATCTCGCCGCATCTCGCAACTTTCGTGTTGTAACTTTTCTGTTTCGCATGACATATACGAGTAGGTCTTGTACAATATATATGTGTATTTAGATTGTGTTTCATATATGTGTTCTTTAAGCTTGTCTCACCTACGTCTAAACTCCGAGCCATTATGAACTTTGGCGTGTTCATGGTCTAACCTCCACAGCTCACCGTCATGAACTCTGGCGTGTTCATGCTCTAACCTCTACCGCTCGCTGTTTAGGTTGTGCTTCCTGTTCGTGTGTTATTCAACCTATGTGTCGTTTTCGCTAAACCTCCACAGCTAGCCGCATGAACTTCTCCGTGTTCATGGTAACCTCCTACCACGACGTCGGCCGACGAACCACCGCCGTGCCGTGCCGTTGTACTGCTTGCCGCTTCTTGCCATGGTGTGTGGTAAGTTCACCACCTAACCCTGTGGTGAGAGTACAAGAAACATGAGAATGCAACCAAACTTATGTTTTTCCTTTTCCCATACAGGCAAAAATCAATACATGCAATCAAATGGCTCCCTTCTTTTCAGCTTATTTTTTCAGATTCTCCCAGAAGCTACCCTCTATCAGCTTCTCCCAGAATCTCGTTTTTTAAATTTGTTTAAACTTCTAAATTTGTCTTCCCAATACTTATTTAGAAGTTTAAACAAATTTAAAAAACGAGATTCTGGGAGAAGCTGATGGAGGATAGCTTCTGCGAGAATCTGGAAAATAAGCTGAAAAGAAGGGGGCCAATGTAGTGCACAATGTGTCTTTTGGTGCATTTTTCCAGAGCCAGCCCATGGCGAGCCACGGATGCAAATGACTTAAAATGCATGCGGGTAACCAAACATACCCATAATATATCTATCTTGTGCCATTGACGTCTTCTTCGGCCCCAATTGTAGGCTCTTCCTTAAATCTCGTTGATCTTTGTGAACACCTCGGGAATTCCTTGCAGCTGAAGGCTTCCGTTAATGTCGCCGACCTCTAGAACATGGTGCTGCGTCAAACCAAAGTCGTTGGCGGCACCATTGCCAGCCTCCCGTCCACGTCTCGCCGCCGATCGATTGAAGTCACGCCAAGGATCTCCAAGGCCACCACCATCTTTCCTCAATAAGGCCACCCCTAAACGAGGAGATCGCCTGAGCACCGCATGGTCGACATCCGAGCCAAACCGTGCCACGTCGTCATCAAGTCAGCACCCCACTCACTACGGGAATCTGACAAGACGCCGACGGCCGGAAACCGTCGGCGTAGACCTGAAGACCGTCGGCGTATCCAAAGCCCGACGGTGGCCGTCGGCGTAGCGCCGTCGGCGTTTAACCCCGTCGGCGTACCCACCAGGCCATCGGCGTATGTGGACCCCGTTGGCGTACGTGGTGGTGGGACCCACAAGACGGCATCCGGCCGTTCCGTCAGCCCCCATACGCCGACGGCATTGCCGTCGGCCTCTGCGTGCCACGTGTCGAGCTCCTGCTAGTCGCTGGGGGTCGTTAGACGCCGACGGCATTGCCGTCGGCGTATGTGTACACGCGGCTGCTTCCTGTCTCTTCCTGTGCACCTGGGAGACATCCTAATGCCATTGCCGTCGGCGTATGTGTGACCATATTTGTTTAGTTTTTGCATTTTATTGCTGCTGGATTCTAGCACATTTCAAATACAATTAAAATTGCATAAATCTTAAAACATCACAGAACATCATATATATAATCCAAACCATTATACAAACTCCAAATGACACAAACATAATTCAAATTCATAGCATTCATACAAACATACCCGGAACACCCGAACACATCCTACATCTCCTGATCTTCAGCAAGGAGGTCGATGATTCCCCTTCAGCAAGGAGGCCGATGATTCCTTGCCTTGGCTCATCTTGGCCAATCACCTGCATTGAGAAAGGGTAAACAATTAAGCATAAAGACATGATCCAATTAAGAAGCATAATAAAATATAGAAAATAAGAATAAAGATGTAATGCAATTAAGAAGAAGCATGTTGAAAGACTAAGCATGTTGAAAAGTAAATACGACGCATAAGGACATAAAAGACCCTCACCCCGAATCATCAGTCTCATAATTAAGTCTTGGGTTCTCATCATCACTATCAACATCACTATCACGTGAGTAGTAAGGTGGAACCTCATCGCACGGTGGAGGCTCATCATCGTCATCATGTAACTTGTTGAGCATATCTATGTCCTTTATATCCACCACTAAGTCACCACCTGTTTGTGCATTGTCCTCGTGGTCCTGAAGCCCTTGTATGCCAAAGTCCCCAAAGGTTTGTTCCTCTTGACAGAAAATCCCCTCGTATGTTTTAGGGTCAATGTTGTTGTAATCGTCTTCGGAGGGCATGGGTAGCTTACCATGTGGCGATACATGGAACACGACTTCCCAGCCAATGAGTCCCTCTTTCTTGCATGGGTAGGGCAAATAATAAACTTGCCTGGCTTGGTGAGCCACAACAAAGACATCGGATCCATGGTAGGTGGTTGAAGGCTTAACTTCAACTAACCCAATGGAAGGGATACTTCTATGTCCATCCACAGGGTCGAACCAGTGGCATTTGAACACAACGAGCTTGAGTTCTATGTTCGTGTTATTGAACGTCAGCTCGTATACGTTCTGTAACCTTCCGTAGTAATCAAATTCACCGGCTCCTTTGGTGAAGACCCCGGTATTTATAGTCTTTGCATTAGGCCGACTGTTCTGGTGAAACTCTGTATGGAAGCGGTACCCATTCACATCATACTTCTCATACATCTCGACTCTACGGTTACAACCTTGGGAGACACATCTCAACTCATCCGACATCACAACGTTGGGATCAGCTCCCTACAAGTACAAATTGTTTTGTGCATTAGTAGGAGGGACAAGACACGGATTGTAAGGTAGAAGGGACATGTTAGAAATTACCTTTTCCCTGAACCAAGCCGTGAATTTTTTCTTTCCGGGGGCACCCTCTTTCAAAGAGAGTCCAGCTCGGCTTCATTGGGTCCCTCTGATGTTCCCGACCACATTTCATCCTTGAATTGGCTAAAAGGAGAAAATACGTATTAGACCGAAACCGAGTTACTAGTTGCAAAGTAATTTGTTCACCATTTTACCTAAGGAAACTGCCCTCTTCCTCCTCCCCGTCGCGGACCACTTCCTTCATGTTCATAAGCACATAGAGCATTATGCACTCCAGCTCTTCATTGGTCAAGGTATACCTTTTTGCGCCACCGGCCTTGCCACCGGGAAACTGGAAGAGGGCGAGCTTGGGGTCTTGCTTGGGCTCGTCGACATTGTACCGAGAGGCCTGGTTATGCATAGTGGGAACATCATCGGGATAGTACGTTAGCCTGGCGTCTGTCATCTCCTGGAGGATAGTTGCCTCAGCTATGCATGCTTCAATCTTATTTTTGTTTCCACATTTGGTTCGAATATACTTAAACTCTCTCTCAATACAAAACTGCCAACGAAACTGCACCGGTCCACCCAAGAGTGCCTCGTTCGCGAGATGCACAACAAGATGTGCCATCGGAGTAAAGAAGCCTGGCGGAAATATCGTCTCTAAGTTGCATAGCAACTCCGGCACTAGATCATGCAGCTTCTGAATAATCAGGGGACATATCTGCTTAGCACAGAGCGTGCGAAAGAAATGGCTCAACTCCGCGAGCACTCGCCAGACACGGTCGGGGAGATACCCTCGAACCATCACCGGCAGCAGCCGCTCAATCCATATATGATAGTCGTGACTCTTGAGCCCGGTGACTTTTCCCGATTTTATATTGACTCCCTTACTTATATTCGAACAATAGCCATCAGGGAACATCACGACGAATTTGAGCCAAAAGAATGCCTCAGACTTTTGCATACTATTAAGGCAGAAGTCGGCATGCGGCTTGAACCAGTTTTTTCGACGGCCTTCAGGAGGCTTCATGTGTAATCTCTTCCTATCACAGAGCTTCTTAACATCGACTCTAGCCTTAACATTATCCTTCGACTTCTCAGGAATGTTCAGGACTGTGTGAAAGAGGGACTCTCCAACATTCTTTTCGGTGTGCATCACATCGATGCTATGGGGAAGTTCGAGGTCCTTGTAATATTCGAGCTGCGTCAAGCCTGCCACGTGAGTCCAGTTGTGCGTCACACCATATCCCACATATCGTGGGCCATTTCCCCCAGCAGGCACGAGAGCACTTAGCTCGGCATCAACAGCTGCACCATCGAAAGTTGGTATCTCTTTTTCTTCATGCTCAACTCTGCCCTTCTTGAAGTTCTTTTTGTCTTCTCTAAACCGATGCCCTCTTTTGAGGAACTTTCGATGTGTGTCAAACGCGGAATACTTCTTACCCGCGCTTAGCCAATGAACTCAAGTCGGTTCCTGCACACTGGGCATGGCCACTTACCAGCTGTACACCATCCGCAGAATAGGGCGTACCCGGGCATGTCGTGCATGGAATTGTGGAACCAAACTTTCATCAAGAAGTTTGTCTTCGATGCACGATCGTATGTCAACGTCCCGTGGTGCCAAGAGTGGTTCAGATCATCCACAATCGGCTGCATGTAGACACTTAAATTCTTCCCCGGGTATTCAGGACCTGGAATGACCAGCGACAGGAATATGGTCTTCCTTTGCATTAGGGCTCCGGAGGGAGATTGAGCGGAATAACAAACACGGGCCAGCAGCTGTACGAGGCAGTCGACATACCATATGGATTGAATCCATCGGTTGCTATCGAGATTCTGACGTTTCGAGCCTCTGTTGCCTGGTTGGTATCAAAATTCCATGCCTGACCATTAGATGGATGTCCCATCTTTACCCGGCCGTGCTCATCCTTGTATCTCTTCCCCGTCTTGTGACACGTCATCTGTGTGGCGGACTCTTTGTTCATGTAAAGCCGCTTGATTCTGTTTATGAATGGGAGGTCCAACTTATCGTCTACAACCTTGACCGAAGCCGAAAGAGGGTAGCAAAGTGGAACTAGTTGCTTGGTTGTGTTAGGGTAGGCCCTAGGAAGTCCCAAGAGAAAGGTATAACCCAACTCTTGACAAGATTCCCTCCGGTTTGTTCGATCCGGGACTTTCACGCTATAAGTCGTGAAACTCGCTAGAGAGAAGTGGATGTGTGTGAAGCAGGTCACACCCCGGAGTGGAATCTCTGCCATCCAAAACCCATAACACACTTGTACACACATGGTATGGCACCCCCTAGCTTGTGGTGGCATCCCGACGCTCCGGACCCCCTCTTCGGCGAAACCCTAGCCCAGCCGGAGAAAAGTCCAACTTATCGTCTACAACCTTGACCGAAGCCGGAAGAGGGTAGCAAAGTGGAACTAGTTGCTTGGTTGTGTTAGGGTAGGCCCTAGGAAGTCCCAAGAGAAAGGTATAACCCAACTCTTGACAAGATTCCCTCCGGTTTGTCCGATCCGGGACTTTCACGCTATAAGTCGTGAAACTCGCTAGAGAGAAGTGCATGTGTGTGAAGCAGGTCACACCCCGGAGTGGAATCTCTGCCATCCAAAACCCATAACACACTTGTACACACATGGTATGGCACCCCCTAGCTTGTGGTGGCATCCCGACGCTCCGGACCCCCTCTTCGGCGAAACCCTAGCCTAGCCGGAGAAAAGTCCAACTTATCATCTACAACCTTGACCGAAGCCGAAAGAGGGTAGCAAAGTGGAACTAGTTGCTTGGTTGTGTTAGGGTAGGCCCTAGGAAGTCCCAAGAGAAAGGTATAACCCAACTCTTGACAAGATTCCCTCCGGTTTGTCCGATCCGGGACTTTCACGCTATAAGTCGTGAAACTCGCTAGAGAGAAGTGGATGTGTGTGAAGCAGGTCACACCCCGGAGTGGAATCTTTGCCATCCAAAACCCATAACACACTTGTAGACACATGGTATGGCAGCCCCTAGCTTGTGGTGGCATCCCGACGCTTCGGACCGCCTCTCCGGCGAAACCCTAGCCCAGCCGGAGAAAAGTCCAACTTATCGTCTACAACCTTGACCGAAGCCGGAAGAGGGTAGCAAAGTGGAACTAGTTGCTTGGTTGTGTTAGGGTAGGCCCTAGGAAGTCCCAAGAGAAAGGTATAACCCAACTCTTGACAAGATTCCCTCCGGTTTGTCCGATCCGGGACTTTCACGCTATAAGTCGTGAAACTCGCTAGAGAGAAGTGGATGTGTGTGAAGCAGGTCACACCCCGGAGTGGAATATTTGCCATCCAAAACCCATAACACACTTGTACACACATGTTATGGCACCCCCTAGCTTGTGGTGGCATCCCGACGCTCCGGACCGCCTCTCCGGCGAAACCCTAGCCCAGCCGGAGAAAAGTCCAACTTATCGTCTACAACCTTGACCGAAGCCGAAAGAGGGTAGCAAAGTGGAACTAGTTTACAAGGTCATGTTTCATCACAGATACCACGACGGTTTAGAAAGATTCCTTCCGGTTGACCCCGCGGTGCACGTTTTGCGCGCTATCATTGCATGTGAGACCAAATTTGCTACAATTAATTCAGAAAAAACTAAAAAAAGTAAAACCCGCGCACAACGTCATTTTATGTGACCTTGAGCTACCACGGACGGAGTTTAATAAGGTGAATAAAAAAAATGATAGGCCGACGGCATTGCCGTCGGCGTACCTCCTGCCTTAACGTCGTCCCACCGTGCCTGTTTTCCGGGTGCGCGCCGTCAACTTACGTCGACAGTCAACGTTTCGCCGACGGCAGCCGTCGGCGTAAAGTGGACTACGCCGACGGTTTTTGTACGCCGACGGCCTGGTTGCAGGGCGATCGTGTGTTCATTCATACGCCGACGGCCCCGACATTTAGCCGTCGGCGTACTTTTTGGCCGTCGGCGTCTTGTGGCTTTCCTGTAGTGACTTCTTCAAAACCACCCACAATCTGCAAGAAAACCGCCTCAACGGGAGATTTTCCTAGTTTTGAAAACACATGGTTCAAATCGGACCAAAAAATAATTCAGGGGATATGGATCCAAGCATCTATATCTATACTACTATTAAAAGAGCAAACATGTTCGGGATACATTAAATTACAACCGTTCAATATTAGATCAACGATCCAGATCGCTCCAATATTTGACAACTCAACACACCTTTTCGGTTTGATGATAATTACAATGATTGCCACCGCTAAAATAAACACTTGAACACCGGCTTCCTCTTTCGGGAGGCGAGCGGTCGAGGGCACGGGCGAGCACGCGGTCGGACAGGAGAGCCCGGGTTCCCACGTCACCGCACCACGTCCTGGCCTGCGCGAGGCCGTCGCGATGCGCTCCTGCTCGAGGCGCGAGGAGCAGCATCTCACATGGATAGCGAATAGGCTGGGGAGACCGGATGACGGCGAGCTTTGGCCGGACTTGGGAAAGACAACTCCGATCCGTCGATTCCCGGCGTCTCAGCAAGAACGGCTCTACGCAGACGAGGTGCACGGCGCGGCGAAGCCGATGGGATAATCAGTTGAGCTTGGGGAGGCCTGGAGCGACGGCGAAAGGTGATGGCAAAGAAACGCAAGCGACGTCCCTTCGCCATCTCGATCCACGGACGGCCGGAGCATGGGGTCGCTGGCTCGCCGCATCTCGACCACCACTCGGCTGTGTACTTGTGTGTACAGGGAGATGGGACACACTAGATAGAGGTGGAGCGGTAGCCGGCTACTGGAGCGGGACAGCGGCGCCGCAGTTCCCGCCGAGGACGCCCTCCTGGCCTCCTCCGACTCTATATACAGGGTGGCCGGGAGCAGGCCAGGCTCTACATGATTCAATGAATTTTCGTGCTGCGAGCTTCACCAGGTCGCGCACCGCCGCTGCTCGAAGCTCAAGCATGTCGCGTACTCCGCCGGGTGGAGCTCGACGGAGGGCAGGAGGGGGCCCTTGGGACTTGGTACAGGTGGGGGGTGGCCGACTACTGGAGAGGTGGAACAGGAAGGAGAAGATGGGGAGACGAGGGAGGCTGCTGGAGAACTGGAGCTGGAGGAGATGGGGATCGGAGATCGGTCATGTTATTGAAGTTGCTGCTGCTTGCCGTAGGTCTGCAGTCTACTCTCTGCTTTCTGTTCCTGACGTGAAGCAGTGAAATTTTTCAGTTTGCTTGGTGAGGTTGCATTCAACAATGATAAGTACTCCAGGTGGATTATTCTATGTATTTATCTCTACTATAAAAATATGCAGTGTCCTGTCTTCTGCCGTTGTCCGTCGTCCGTCGCCGTCGTTTTGCAAATTAGTCCCTCAAAGAATGTGAAACCAACCCGCAGTCCCACTGCGCGAGTCGACGGGCGCACGGCCGCCACAGAAAAAAAACAGCACAACAACGCGGCCGGTCCACAGATCTCTCCCTCGCTCCCCCAGATGCCGTCCAGGAAACACAAGGAAGCGCTCCCCCAGATGCCCTCCATCCTCTCTCTCCCTCACGATGGAAGACGGCCGCCAGCGAGATCCCTCCCTCCTCTCTATTCTTCGCGATGGAAGATGCAGTGGCCGCCGACCGAAAGTCCTGAGGGAATGCCTCCCAGTAGTCCCCAAAGATTCGAGGGCACCAGATCCGCCGCCACCACAATCCAATCCTCCCGACCAATACGTTATCCGCCTCGCCGCCTCTCCTGACACGGCGGACCGGGAAGGCCTCGTGGTCATCGTCCATGAGCCGGCATGGAGGTGCCTGGGCTCTCGCCTCGATGGCGATGATAAGGGGCGCGGCGTCCAGGCGACGGGCTTCGGCATGGTGCACATCCCAGCTTCCTGCGTCGTTTCTACCGGATTCCGGGGAAGGGCGACCAGGAGGTCTGAAAGGGGTGCGGAATAGCTGTACCATCCAGTCGGTCATGGCCGTGAAGTGCTGGTAGCGGCAACGTGGTGCGCGGCGGTCCTGTGGAACAGGCGTTGGAGATGGACATCGGTCACCGGCTGGATCGCAGGTGCTCGGCCCGCTGTTGGCGCAGCCCCAGTTTGTAGACTAAAATCGATTATCCTAACTAAACTGCCTCCATTGATTTCTTCTTCGTATCAACCTGGCCTGATTGATTCGCTGCCGCACATCCGTGGCTAGCTGATCGATTCTGCCTCGGAAATGTAGGAAGCTAGCTTCAGGTCTTAAGACAAACTAACTGTACTGCGCAACCGGAACACAATGGCCATAGGCACGTAATGTGTCTGTCGTTCTTCAGGTCTTAAGACAAACGTTTATGTCCCCAAGTGCATTATCCGTCAGTATTTTCAGTATGTGTGTACATGTCAAGACAGAGTACACAACCTGACGGGTAATTTGAAGAAGTATCCAGATTTCACGAGCAAGTGCAATTCAACAAGTTATCCATCCAAACATTAATTGAAATCGCCTGCTCTTCTTGGATTCAAACTGCCAATACATTGCACATCCAAACCACAGAACATGTACTGAAACCCATTTCAATACCTCGGCTAATTTGGTATTGGAGACCATTTCAATTTGATGAGCTGAATATCAACATCCAAAAAGAGCCATATTCCAGCTGATCAACGTGCATTAAGATGTGGCGGCCAGTCTCCTGGGGTGTTTGTGTGTGATAATTTCATCACTTTTGGACATCCAGGATATGTGAACAAAAAAGATTGGAAAATAAGCGGCAACATTTTATTTCTCTTTGAATATAAAGGTTGTTGTATAGATGTATAGTGGAACTTGCAATAGGACAAAAATCATGGATGTAACCAATATATCTTGAAGAATAAAACTGATATGTCAATATCACTTCCAAATTTTGACCTGTTGCAACGCACGGGCACTTTGCTACCACTTTCCAAACTGGTATATGGATTAGCCCAAAACTCATATCAGATGTAATAACAAAATATTTCTTTCCCGTTGCAACGCACAGGCAGGTTTCCAAATTGAGATGCGCGGCGGAGATGCGCGGAGACGACGACGGAGATGGAGACGGACGGGGAGCTCGCCGGAGTCAGCTCGCCGGCGGAGACGGCGACGGAGACGGGACGCCGGCGCCCAGCTCTGATACCATGTTCAATATTGAGAGGAAAACGAGATAACCGAACAGATGTTTCTGTATTGAACGATAGAAGATATACATGTTGTTACATGGGCTGGGCCTCTATGGGCCTGAACACACACACTAGATATACACTTAACATCCAGAACCTTCCTGGCAACGGTCATCAATTAGTATCAAACACCGGTCACCTATTTCAGGTATTAAGATTGATCAAAGACAAAGGAGGCATACATGGAGAAGAGCTCCCCTATCCTCACTGCGCAGATTCTGAAACATGTCGCTGAGGACAAAGCGTATAGCCGGAGCATGGTCAAATTAGGATGAAAGTAGCGTACAAACATCAATAAGCATAGGAAATAATAATAATAAGTCAGAAGAAACGCATGTTCTAAAATATTACCATGTAAAAAGTTTGATTTACCCGACCCATTCGCGCCAACTGTGACAAACAGATAAATCAATGTTAGCACAAATCTATGCAATGAACTCTAAAGTGGATTTCTATGATACTTACAATAAATTTGATACTACCTTCGTTTCTAAATATAAGACGTTTTGGTAGCTCAAAGCCTCAAACTGAACTGCAAACTACTTATATTTAGGAACAGATGTAATACTTATGTACTTAACCAATGTGTCATCAGAAAGATGGAATCACTTCCATGCAAGCCGATAATGAAGCCACAGTTAACCAAAAGTCAACACAACAACACATTTCATTTATTTAATTCGGACATGTATTCAATGTGCATGCAAATTTAGAGAGCATTGCCTAAAGTGAGAGTAAACAACTGAACAAGTGACTTCAATCTTGAATCAACACCTAATCATCACTATATGCCTACAAATCTCTACTACAAAAGTATGGAGTGTCCTGTCTCCTGCCGACGGACGAACCCTTCCCCGTCGTACGTAGTGGCAACTGCAATCACTGCAGGTTTTATGCTGCAGAAGTTTTTCTAGCTATTGACTCTCTACAACCGCTGGGAGTACTAAACAGGGATCTGGAAGCCAGAAAATGTTTTGGTGCACGATGGACACATAATGCTTTTAGATTTTGACCTTTCCTTGAAATGTGCAGTCTCACCTAAACTAAACAGAAAACAACTTTTGATTCTGACCCAGAAGAGCAAGTGGTTCATTCTGTGTACAACCTACTTGCATGGAACCTATTTTAACTTGTATTTAGCCAGCTTGTTTCATACCCAAATTGTTTGGTCAGAGGAGCGAGAAAAATATTAGAAAGGCAAGGTATGAGCTGGGACAGAGTGGCATTAACTTGCCTTGGCCCTTTGCAGAGCCAACATCGGCTCGATCAATGTCATTCGTTGGGACTCATGAGTACTTGGCCCCAGAAATAATCAAAGGCGAAGCCCATGGAATGATGGACTTTAGGTGTCTTCTTACATGAGCTTCTATATGGCAACATCATTCAAGGATGTAGTTCAAAAACAGTTTAACTTTATATAGGTTTTAGTCACTTAATTGGGACATGGCTGTAGAATTTGTTTTGCACTAATTTCTGGTGGAGAAAAAATGAAAACGAAAAAATAGAGACACAACAAGACAAGTGTTTGCTCAAAATCATGACGTGCTGACTCTATTTAGTTGGCATGTGAAGAACAATAGACCGAGCAAGTGACATAACTGACGCGAAGCATAATGGGCCGATGTCAGGAAGTTTCTACTTTGTAACAGTGTTATGCCAGCTTCAATGCGGGATAATGTATATGGGAGTTTCTACTTGAAGTCATATCCATGATATAAGTGAAGTGGAATCTTATTTAACAAGATATTTGTTGTTTCTACGCATATGGTTCAGTTTTATAGGTTTTAGTCAATATAAATTTTGGAAAAGTAGAATTTTATTGTTTTTGCAATATTATTTAGCCATCTCTCTTTCTATACAAATGATTGTTTCATGCGTATCAACAAAAAATTGAGAGACCCGTAGCAACGCACGGGCATTCAACTAGTTACTTCTTAAGGAGATATGGGGAGTACTAATTTTGGGTT